>AP027109.1:21040732-21368232 GCA_028142955.1 Pinctada fucata
ACTTAAATTTTAACGATAACTATTTATTATGATTACAACGTAAGCATATATGTGCAAAGAAATATCAAGATAACAAGTAACACAAGATTCAGCACAAAAACTGACAGAGCCCTGGGAGTAACCCTGGATCTGTCCCTTAACTTAATAAAGACATGGGAATAACCCTGGATACTTCCTAACTTGTTTTAATGACTGACGGTGTAAATCCTGGGAATCACCCTGGATATACCCCTAACTTCTTATAAGCTTTACTTATTAAATCCTGGGAGTGACCCTGGATATGTTCCTGACTTCTTAATAAAATGTATAGATAAGATCCTGGGAGTAACCCGGATATATTCCTGACTTACTTGCTAGATGTATAAAATAGATCCTTTGAGTTACCCTGGATATGTTCCTAAGTTATTTGCTAGATTTATATACTAAGTTTATAGATGTGATCCTGGGATTTACCCTGGATATGCCCTTAACCTTTTAGAGGATAATTACTTCATGTATTATTTAGATTCTATGTGACTGCAGTTTATGTGCAATGACCCTTGGGATTAACCCTGGATCACTACCTTATAGTTTATAGACTTAGTTCTTATGACCCGGGGAATAACCCTGGATCAATGCCTAGCAAAAAATATCTGAATTAAAATTACAATAGATCTACGTTTTATAAGATAAGCAATCCCTGGAATGACCCTGGATGTACTTACCGAGTTCTAATTATTTACTGTTTATTCTATAATTTTCTATACTGATAAAAATGGCCTAATCTGCACTAAATGACGAATGAATGCGTATTCTATGGTAAATACAAGATGAATATGACGAAACAATAGAAAATTAACTCTTTTCCTTTCTCTAATATAAAAAGCTGAGTTCTAAGAAATTTACGAGAGAGTGAACGGACGGGAGTAACCCATAGTTCACCGTTATACTTTACATCTGCTTAAAAAGTTAAATATTACGTTCTAGTGAAATTAATCGATGTAAGAATTGTTAAATTAACAGAAGGAATACGAAGGAATAACCTTCTAACCTTCTTACTTAGAAAAATAAACTAACTACCTAAAAATCTACGACGTGAACTGTTCTTCAACAGAATGAAAAATGGAGTCCCCGTTACAAGTACCGACTCATATATATAAACTCTGGGACCAACGAGGCAACGGTCCTAGTAACACCGTCGTAGCTCCCCGTTGAAAAATGATCCCAAATTTCTTTTAAGTAAAACAATCATTTTACAACACATACGAACATAAAAATAACATCATAATATTTCTTTAGCACATATTAACAACAATCATAGAAAAGACACATCAAAGGAGGTAAAGTTACAATAATTTATTAAAAATAGACATTAAGACGATTCGTAAAATTCCGCCGGTTCGAACTAATTAGCATAAAAATGACGTACTTCCGCCAAGGCCAACAATGGCGCTAAACTAAAAACAACGAGAATCAAGACGAGTAAAAATGCTGAAATTTACCTGTTTAAACTAGGAATTACACAAAATAAACATTATACGATGATAAAAGGCGTTACTTAGGATGGAATTCTACAGGTATTTATAAATGTTACATAGAATAAATCATAGATATGACGAAAGGAATGCGGCGGTCGTCTGTCGGGGAACATCTCAAAAATATAAATGTGAAAACAAAACAGCTGATCGAACTGAGCATACATGTGAATACTACAATATATCTTTTTTTTTTTGGCCTTGACTGGCATATATGGGGGAATGGGGGGATTTCCAGTCTGTGATTTATAGAAAAAGTGATTGATCACGGTCATCTTCTTACCGGTGCCAATGAAAAGTATTATATCATTTCAAATTCATTTGGTAAATTTATCAATATCAGTTCCAAACAATATGTGATGACATCTATAAGTCCGAACAGGATCTGAATTATGTATTGCATACTTTAGTCATACATAATGGATCGATCCGAATATGTCAACGTTTCTATGGCAATCTTTCCCGCGCATGCGCGGATCCTTTTCTAGTCTTATATAATACAGTGCAGTAGTTAGGATAACAGCAAGACACTTCCTGAAAGGAAGTATCTAAACAAGACCTGAACTTTGTGAAATTCATTAGTCCCCTGCCGCCAAATCCGATGGGGACTCTTTCTGACCAAGTATAGTTTTCCGGACTTTTTATGTAACGAAACGTTCTTGAGGTCTCACAACACACCCGTCGTAAGAAATGCATGGAACTTGAGGGCCAGTTTGAGCTTTCTGTAAATGGTTGCTTTGGCTACATTTTTACAACAATTTTTTTTCTTTGCCTTATAACCATCAAGACTGCGGTGTACTATATCATATTAACTGCTTGCTTACCTTTGACATAATAACACCTTAGCATCACATATCATTGAAAATGAGTAAAAATCTCCAAAATAGCCCCAATTCTGACACCTCTCACATCAAAAATATTTTTTTTCAGATCTTTTGAATCTGTTTATTTCTTGCACAAGTCTTGGTCTTTCAAGGGATGCAACATTCAATTACATGCATCGATTCAATTTTCCACAATTTCAGCAGCTTTTTCAGACAGACCATATTTCGCACTTGAAT
Source organism: Pinctada fucata (assembly GCA_028142955.1). Taxonomy (NCBI): domain Eukaryota; kingdom Metazoa; phylum Mollusca; class Bivalvia; order Pterioida; family Pteriidae; genus Pinctada; species Pinctada fucata. The sequence goes on from AP027109.1 coordinate 21,043,308, forward strand.
TCTGCCGATTACCCCCACATGTCATATGAGTGTATACAGGAAGTCAGTTAGCTACACATAAGATCCGGAGCAGTTTCGTATCTTATGATCAGTTTATTTTAACCAGAAAAGCCTTCGAAGCAAGTTTAACAATGTGGTACATAAGGAAGCCTCATATAAAATACCCATTTCGACAGTGGTCACTTACGAAAATAATCCTTGTCGCAATTATGGAAGGGGGTGTGGCGATACCTTGAATATTTACAGAGCAAATTCGAATTTGGTCAAGGTTGACCTATTTTTTAAGCTATGCTGCTCAAACTAATAGCAGTACAGTAGTAGATAACATGCAAGAGGGACCCCCCCCAAAGCGACTCAAATTTGACATCCTTTTCGAATGATTTGCTAAATAAACTACATGTTTATGTCTATTTATTGCGTAATTCTCATCATATAATTTGTGCATGTTATTTGAATTTTCACCTTATGAATTCGATATGACTTTTTATGAAAGTTTTCCTACCTAAATACAGCATTTTTTTTCTTTGCCCATGGCTAGTCACATGATCTTTTAATTTTACATTAGGTCATACTTTACATATGAGATATACAATGGGAACAATGTTCCCAAAGCAACAAGCTAGTTATTTCTTCCAAATATCAAAAAAACATAACTACATGTAGTTTAATTATAAAGCTCACATAATGGACCCAATCTGTCCCCTATCAATTTAAAAAATCATCTACATCCAAATTCCAAATGGGACACTGCGGATACTATGTAGTATAACCTTTCTGGTTATGTTGTTGGTTACGACTTTAACGTGTGACCAAGGTCAATGAATACGTGCATAAACTCGCTCCAGCAGTAAGAATGAAAACGGTCCTAATGGGACGAATTACACCCCCGCAACATACATTTTTCTAAGCAGATCCAATTCTATGACCTGACATTCAATATCCCTCATGGTTATTTTCTCGTATAAGGTTTTCATTCAGGATTATGGTCACTTTATCCAATAAAATACTAAGAATGTTAAAAATGTTTCATTTATGATAAACGATAGCGTTATGAGATGTTGCGATGAAACGATCCTTCGTGACATTTAATAGCATCAAAAAATCTTAGTCCACGGTCCTAACTCTGGTATAAACTTTTCGGCAGCAATCCGCTTACTTCTTGTAAATCCACGTACCTTGATATTTCATCATGTAAAGTTTTATTGCAATCCATTGATTGGTTTGGAAAGAATTACGATGACAAGGTTTGACACTGCAAATGGACTTAAATTTTTCATGCATTTTCAATATCAAAACTTATCATCGCAACTCCTCCCAACCATTGGATGAATTTCAGTGAAAATTTAAACAATGAAAGAATGTGATATGTCGATGTGCATGAAGAAAGGGTATTGCTGTCATAAACATTTCACCTGAGTCAAGGCCCTTTGGCTTAGATTTTTCATTCATTTTCAATGTCAAACCTTGTTATCGCAACTTTTCCCAAATCATTTGATGGATATCAGTGAACCTTTACACACCTGTACGAAAAATTCCGCCCTGGCTCAAGACGACATATCTTTGATTTTCCAGGCGGATTCTGTGCACTGTTCCTTTATGGCGCACAATATAGCATAAGGCCGTTTCCGCCTAGTATGTGACTCGACATATTTAAATGAGAACGCCTAAGATAAGACGGTTTCCGCCTTGACCTAGGCGCACTGCGCCTTATATTATAATTAGGCGGAATACGCCTCTCTTCATACTATTCACTATAGAGAGAATTTAGAGCGGATTCCGCCTATCAAGCACTTACACATACAACCCTATTTGGGTTACATTTGGTTCTTTAAATATCTTGCCCGAGTGAAAAAAGCCTATGGAAATTCAACTGGAGTATTCAGTGAAGGCTCAACAAATACTCAGTTGAGCCTTAACTGAGTTCTAGTTCTACTTTCCAAAAAAGGAAATTTAGCTGATGCTCAACTTTTTTGGTCTCCACAATTGCCTCATTTGCATACTCAGCTAAGGCTCATTTAATTTTTACCAGCAAATTGAGGGTAAAACTGGGAATCCTAAACTACACATGCATGTGTATCATACTTTTCTGAATGAGTTAAAGAAGATCCTGACGATAATCTCAACAGCACTCACAATAAAGCACCAAATTGAGCATCGACGGACCTCTAGCAAGCTAGAGGTGGGACCAGGTGCCAGGGAGGAGTAAGCATCTCCTGTTGGCTAGCAACACCCGCCGTCGATGTCCACGCATGAAAATGAAAACAATATATTTAATATATGCACTGTCTGAGGTTATGTCCATATAGAAAGTGCTATGGCGACAGTGTCAGGGATAATATTCGAAACACTTACTGTCGAACCCCTTGTGTTGAACTTCTTTACGAACTCCACACGGCAAATGGCATAAGTGTGACACAAATGAGTTAAAGAAGATCCTGACGATAATTTCAACAACACTCACAATAGAGCACCAAATTGAGGTACAACTCAGGGATAGGAAAATTAAGAAACAGAAAAGAAAAAAAATTCTTATCTTTCTTCAACATGTTGTATAAGTGCTTTATTTCTTTCAAAAGTAATTTTCAGGTTCAGAGAGTGACTTTTAATCAAATTACGTAGAATGTTTCACATATTGAATACATTTATATATTTTAAATATTGAAGAAAAGAGGGGATCTCTAAGAACACTAGGTTGCAGTACCCACAGCAAAACCACAAACACCCAATGCAAAAAATCAAAGAACATACACCCATAGAAAGAGTCGCAAAAGGGACAAGGAACGTCAACTCACACCATAGAAACATCAGACACAAAATACCACACCCACACATAAACCAACGAGACCAATGGGCAACCGATGCCGACTTAGGACGGCCATCTGCCACGTAAATAGCAGAAGGTGTGGTTATCCTGGATTATGTGCGCACAACCCTCCCACTATTCCGATTTCCCAGAGGTCTCGAAGATCGCACAATTATGGTGTAAAACAACCTCCTCCCTGTTAGATGACCACACATAAACAAGACCGTAAAATACAGGGATCCAAGCAACGCAGATGAATACCCGGTATGTAAATGGGTATAAAAAGTTGACGTGCGTAATACAGTCCGTTCTCTGCCGGCTGTAGCGAGTCCATATATATTATCACCCGAGGAGTACGACTGACTTTCAGAGAGGACAGGTGGTCGGGGCCCTGTCTTCTCTAAAGAGGTTTGGACAGGGCGCGCCATGGAGTCCCGTCGTCACAGTCAGTAGAGTGCAAGTCTTATGAATGCGCTCGTACAAGACTGTAGATTGGCCAAGTACCAAGCTTCGTGTCCGTCTGGTGACATTAGGATCATATCCACGGTATAAAAGGCGTTTGATTACTCTGACGCATCTATAAATATATGTGTTTCAAGTAAACTACCTCCCTCTATATACATAAACTCTCTGTACAGTAAATGCATAAATTTAATTCTAAAAATATAAGCAGAGGGCGCTAGCGAAATGAATTTGGTTGGCGCATGAAAAGCACTTTGACTGGAAGCATCACTGAGTTGAAACATGTGTCTGGTGCATGAAAATTGGTTTGAAATTTTTTCACGAAGGTATAGAGTTGGAGCACTTCCGTATGATTATATAATCATGACCTGTAACATTTATAAACATGATGATTTGAAGTTGGTTAGAGGACAGTCATGTTACTTTTTCTTCTAAGTAATTGTATATTGAAAAATTTGAGAGAATTCATGTAATTTACATCTTGCAAAGACTTTGCAACTTATTAGTTACTGTGTGCATCTAGTATATATCAAAACTATAGTGATTATATTGGAAGTCGTTTTACACATTTTTCTTTCTCACATTTTCCAACTAGGAATATAAATTTGAAATCTAGTTAGTCAGATAATTTCTCCCAAGATGCAACATTTTCCCCCTAGTTTGTGTTAGGCCGAATTTGTAAAAAAAAAAAAAACAATAACACAGAACAGACACCCACAGAAAGAGTCGCAAAAGGGACAAGGAACACCAACTCACACCATAGAAACATCAAACACAAAAGACAAAACATAAAGCAACGATACCGATGGACAACCGGTGCCGACAGGACTGCCACCTGCCACTCAAGTAGCAGACGGTATCGTTATCCGGATTACGTGCGCACAACCATCCCACTTTTCCGATTACCCATAAGTATCGAAGAACGCACAGATTGTGATATAGAATAACCTCCTCACTGTAAGATGTATAAAAACAGACACATACGCGACGCGACGCTACGCGAATTACACCATTTGTCCATATAGGCTTTTTGAGGTTATTTTCCATAACCAAAAAGAATTTTAGAAACATATCTTAAATAAACCTCAACAGGAAGTCGACTGAAAGAATATATATACTAATTTTTTGAAAGAAAACCGTATAGTCCAGCTGATTCGTGCAAATAATTGGATGGATTATGCAAATTTTCAGGAAAGCATTAAATTTGGCACGATTGTTCTTTAGTCCATTCTTTACGATATTAGCAATGGACCCACATCGAGAAATCAAAATGACTGCCGTTTATAAAATGGCCGCCATTTTCATGAACAATAATTCATTATTCATTTGATAATTAGAATATTTTGACCTTTTATGTCAGGATCAAGTGAAAATTATTCATGAAAATGCTAGCATCTTCATCTCTGATATCATTTATCATCCAGGGGGTAAAATGAACCATGATCTTAAATCAATTACGTCACATGACGTTACGTTACTTTTCTCTGTACAAAATGCATCCTATCTTGGCTGTAATAAATCTTATAAAGTTAAAATTGGTATTAAATGAAAGCTTAATATGAACTATGGCAAAGCCATAAAGGGGACGTAGCACTGATAGAAAAGTAAAAAGGAAGGAGAGGATCTCCAACAACACTAGGTTGCAGCACCCGTAGCAAAACCCCAAAACACCGAATGCAAAAAAAAAAAACGCAGAACAGACACCCACAGAAAGAGACGCAAAAGGGACACCAACTCACACCATAGAAACATTAAACATAGAGGACCACACATAAACCAACGAGACCAATGGGCAACCGGTGCGGACTTAGGGCGCCGGCCATCTGCCGCGCCATGTTAGTAGCATACGATGTGGTTATCCTGGATTACGTGTGCACAACCCTCCGTCTATTACGATTTCCCAGAGGTCTCGAAGAACGCACAATTATGGTGTAAAACAACCTCTTCACTATTAGATGACCACACACAAACAAGACCGTAAAGCGCCCTGGAGTCCAAGCAACACCGATGAATATGTAAATGGATATAAAAAGAGGATATGCGTACTTAACAGTCCGTACTCTGCCGAGCTCTTATATGTTATTACCCGAGACGTCCGACTGACATTCAGAGAGGACATGTGGTCAGGGCCCTGTCTTCTCTAAAAGTAGAAAGGTGGGGGGATATAGACCACTGTTTGAATTTGGCGCACGATGACGTCATCTAACTTTTGAGCCAATCAGAGAGCAGTATTTAAAACCATGCTATTTAAAGAAATGGGAAACCCAATTCTATTTATAGATTCTATTTCAGATCTATTTATAAATTCTATTTTTAGAGTATTAAAAACCCAGTTCTATTTTAAAAATAAAGGGGAAATCCAGTACTATCTATAGAATACTAATTTTAGAATAGGTAAAACAAAATCTAGTGTCTGGAGTAATTCACTCCTCCTCCTCCTCCTCCTCCTCACCACCACCACCACCACCACCACCCTTCTCATAATAACGTCAAGGTATATTTCATTTACCAGCAATTGGAAATACAATTGGTGGTGGTGAGGAGGAGGATGAGTGAATTACTCCCATTTCTATAAATAGGACGGTTTTAAATACTGCTCTCTGATTGGCTCAAAAGTTAGATGACGTCATCGCGCGCCAACTTCAAACAGTGGTCTATATCCCCTTCTACTTCTAAAGAGGATAAAGTTCTGTCATCCTCCTAGTTGTGACAATCACAGTGATTTCTACCTCCGCAGCATAATGACATTTAGCTCGTAGTGTTACATGTAGCCTCTTGAATATTTTTCTCACCACTGGAATTATTTATCAGTAAACTTCACACACAATGGCGGATTCAAGGGGATGCGGAGGGGGCGTCCCCCTTCCTGGCACTGACCCAAAAATTAAAAAAAAAACAGGTATATTTTGGCCCGTTTTCATTAAAAATCGGCGCAATTTGCCCCTTGACCCCCGGCAAAGGGGGCGCTGGATCCGCCAATGACACAGGTGATTTATCCAGAGCGAAAGAATATTGTAATTTCTAACACATGGACAAAACAGCATGATGACATGAAGCTCTTACTTGCCTCCTGAAAAGCAAAATGATATTGTCTCTTTTTAATTTACTTTTTTTTGCATTAACATGTAGGTATATGAAATGACAAATATGGATAATGACCATATCCCTGTATACAGCACAAAATCGATAATTCAGAAAATCAGAAACCGAAGGCATACAAAATAAGGATAAAACAGGAACCAATTAAAGCAAACAAACAAAAACCTCCACCATAAAAAAGTGATTCTATTGATCGTTATATTATTCATGCCATAACCTCATGTAATGAGAAAGTGAAGAATGAATGAATGAATGAATGAATGAATGAATGAATGAATGAATGAATATATGAATGAATGAATGAACGAAAAGCTTGAGGACCGCTACGTATACATGCACATTAAGCTCTGACCTTGAAAACCAAAACCTATCAATTCATGGACAACACAAAGTTTCATGAAAATCTTATGTCACATGTATCGATGCTTTTCCATGAGTGTCTGTCTGCAATATCTGTTGGTATTCCAAGCTCAGTATGGTCTTTGCATAAAATTATTGTGGGGAAACATTTTTACATGTAGCAGAGGGAAGGTGGGTTGTTCTAGGTAAATAAAATGACTGGCTTGAGATTTCTCATCAAACCATGGTAAGAACCCCCACCCCATAAAACCAAAACCAAAAACAGACTAAAGGGCTTACGAAACATTTAACCGAATCATGCTTAAGAATTTATTAACACCCCCCCCCCCCAACCTTTCAAGGGAAAATGAAATAATAGTTATTTGTAGATCCAGCATGAAATAAATTACAATTTGACATGTCATTCCGAAAAAAAAAATTTCAATCAATATTTGAAGATAAAGAGATGTAGCTATAGATAAATAAATAATAGACAAATAAATAAAAATGATAGATAGAAAATAAATACCCCTTTTCAAGAAAAATGATAATGATAATACATCCAGCTTGAAATAAATGACGACGTACGTGTCATACCAAAAAACACGTTTTCAATCAATATTTGAAGATAAAGAGATGTAGCTATAGATAAATAAATAATAGACAAATAAATAAAAATGATAGATAAAAAATAAATACCCCTTTTCAAGAAAAATGATAATGATAATACATCCAGCTTGAAATAAATGACGACTTACGTGTCATTTAAAAAAAAATGTTTGCAATCAATATTTTGAGGTAATGAGCTGTTCAACAATATAGTAGAAACCACAGGTTGCCGATGTTTATATATCTATCAAAAAATAAAAATCAACCCTTTGTTGTTATTTATAATACGTGATGAAAATAAAGCCTACGCTCACGCAGCAAGATACGCCCTTTGGGATTTTTTTCACAGCACCAAAATATCTAAGTCCCATAACTCCATGAGGACAAATTGGATGAACCTGAAAATCGAAAGGCAGCTTCCTCTTCAACGTCTGATCAGAACGAACAAATATTATGAAAATCTGTTGACGCATATTCAGGTTATTGCGTTCCATGCACCTACATTTTGCCCTTAGCTTAACATGTATGTGCATATAACCCCCACCCATTACACATAATTTCTGGATTATGTGACAAAAAATTTAAGAACCCGTTATATATGTGAAAGAACATCCTTTCTACTTGAAGTATACATTATTTCAAAACATTTCGACCAGAAATAGATTTTGAAATAATTTTTAACTATTTTAGTATATTTTCATTGTATTTAAATATCTAAGTCCCATACCTCTGTAACGACAAATCGGACGAGCCTGAAAATCGAAAAGCAGCTTCTTCTTCAAAGTCTGATCACAATGTAGAAATATCCTGTAAATCCGTTGGCGCATATTCAAATTATTGCGTTCCATGCGCCTATATTTTGCCCTTAGCTTAACATGTATGTGCATATAACCCCCTCCCTCCCATTACACATAATATCTGAGTTATGTGACCAAAAAATTAAAGACCCGTTACATATGTCAAAGAGCATCCTTTCTACCTTAAGTATACAGAATTTCAAAACATTTCGACCAGAAATAGATTTTGAAATAATTTTTAACTATTTTAGTATATTTTCACTGTTTTTTAAAATATCTAAGTCCCATAACTCTGTAACGACATATCGGATGAACCTGAAAATCGAAAGGCGGCTTCCTCTCAACAGTCCAATCATAATGTATGAATATCATGAAAATCTGTTGACGCTTATTGAAGTTATTGCGTTCCATGCGCCTATTTTTTGCCCTTAGCTTAACATGTATGTGCATATAACCCACCCACCCCTTTCCCATTACACATAATATCTCGGTTATGCGACAAAAAATTAGAAACCCGTTACATATGTCAAAGAACATCCTTTCTACCTTAAGTATACAGAATTTCAAAACATTATTGCGTTACATAGACGGACGGACAGACGGACGGACGGACTTCGCCATACCATAATACGACCCGTCAAATGACGGGCGTATAAAAAAGGAATTTAAATTGTCAATATGATCATCGATGTACTATATCTTTGATGATTCCCTATTGCTCCTTGTATAGTTGCATGACATAATTATGAGTGCACGTGTACACTACATGTGAGTGACCTAAACGTCATTGTGACGTAGTCACTGACGCATCATGCCAGACGAACTTCGAGGACTGGCTAAGCATGCACCGACACTGTCTACAGTGTGTACAGCACTTGTGGGTACCCATTAGTTTTGAGGATGTATACTGTGCAAATTCGGGTATTACTGGATAAGACTTATTCAAAATTAAGGTTGAATGTTTGATCTACTTTTGTCATTCATCTTCACCAGTGAAATGTTATGTTGAGGTAGGTTGTGATTATCACACGTTTCTAACTGTAGTTTCGACTGAAATTGATCTGTAACATGTTGCGTGTGGTTCGGCAGTACGTATGATCTTACGATGAAAAATTTCATTTCGTATTTAAATCTCTGTCCAAAAGGCATCTTCCCTCTTTATGTTTACTTGTTTATGTATGCGGTACACAAAACTTCACGCATTTACGTTTAAAAAAACGACGTCATAGTGAACATCACAAGCTGCCGATGTTTATCTATTAAAAAGGTAAATAAAAAATAAAAGCTAACCTTTTGTTGCTCTTATTTCCCTGTATGTACGATAAAAAACAAAAAAGGGTTGTTTTTATTTGTTGATAGATAAGCATCGGCAGCCCGTGATATGCATTTCCATTCGTAACCTTTCTATCGACTCTAAAATTCGCCGTTTCGGCATGAGCAGTGCACACAAATTTTGAGTTGAAGGTATAGAAAGAAAGACGGGAAATGCATGCTTTTTGCTTATTCATGTACACACGTCTACCTTGATAGCGATTTCGTCGGCACTTCGCGCCGACTACATCCCCTATAAAGTACTAATGCGTGTGTTTTCCATTTAGTAAATTATCCTGTTCATGACAATTGTTACCATAGTTGAATTGATGTATATTTACGTCCTCAATTTTCATATATTTGTATGAATCAGATGTTCTTGTAGTGGGTCTCACTCCCATATCGGGAGATCGCTTCTTTTCATATGATGGAGGTTTTTGTTTGTTTGCTTTGGTTCCTGTTTTATCCTGATTTTGTTTGCCATCGGTTTCTGATTTTCTGAATTTTCGATTTTGTCGATCTACATGTATATTCTTACTCCAAGGATATATTTTAAATGAATATCCTTTCAAATAATCAGGATATTACCGACTTCCTTATGAAAATTGACTGACCAATCTCCTCTTTGATTTCCCATTGCTCAGACGTTATATTCGTCAGAAAATATTTATTTACATTACGTTACGTACGTGTGTAATATCAGTATGATAATTGGTGCCTATTGAAGGGACGAATGTTTCAAACGAACATTATTTGCTCACAAATTTTAATCAATTTGTGAATTTCAAATTGTTTTTAAAAGTTTAATCCCGATAACCAAACCATTTGCTACTAAAGTGGCAGGTGACCATTCTCAATCGGCACCGATTACCCATATGTCGTCTGTAACCCTTTTAAGTACTTTAATGTTTTTAGTTCCTTGTCCCCTGGCGTCTCTGATACGCATAGGCCTGGGTTGTTTCAGTGTTATACTGAAAGTGCTGCACCAAAGTCCTGAGAACCCCTTGTTTCCCAACTTAAGCTATGGACGAACTCCAAATAACCCAATATATCCGCCATTTCAATAACGGCCAATATTGCTTCTGTAATTCAAATAACACAATTCAAGGAATATGAATGATATAATTTCATTTTTTTGTATTGTTTTCATGCAAATGAATAAATAAGAAGCTTTTAAGTTGTGAAACGAAATAAATTTGACGCTACGCTCCGTTTCTAATGTACGTATTCCGCACTGGATAGAAAAAAGTTTAGAGACAACGAACGTAAGAATGTACTATTCACCTTGCCATATATCCATTTTTTGAATTTTTATTCTTTTTTATATAAAACTGAAAATTATACTGATGAAAAAAATTCTATAAACATTTTCGTCACCGTAATTCATAACTTTGAATATCATCAGCGATTCTTGGGGCCGAAATGGAGGAAATCCAAAGAGTGAAAATATAAGGAGCGAAATTCTAAACATGACCTAAAGTGTTTACCAAAGACACAGCTAAGGACAGAGCTATGTAAAATGTGAGATACAGTGTATAACAAATAGACAGCTAAGGATAGGACTATTTCATATATGAGATACAGTGTATACCAAATAGACAGTTAAGGACAAAATTATGTCAAATGTGAGATACAGTGTATGCCAAAAAGACAGCTAAGGACAGAGCTATGTAATATGTGAGATACAGTGTATACCAAATAGACAGTTACGGACAGAGCTATGTCATATGTGAGATACAATGTATACCAAATAGACAGCTAAGGACAGTGCTATGTAATACTTGAGATATAGTGTATACCAAATAGACAGCTAAGGACAGAGCTATATAATATGTAAGATACAGTGTATACCAAATAGACAATTAAGGACAGAGCTATGTCATATGTGAGATACAGTGTATACCAAATAGACAGCTAAGGACAGAGCTATGCAATATGTGAGATACAGTGTATACAAAATAGACAGCTAAGGACAGAGCTATGTAATATGTGAGATACAATGTATACCAAATAGACAGCTTAGGACAGAGCTATGTCATATGTGAGATATAGTGTATACCAAATAGACAGCTTAGGACAGAGCTATGTCATATGTGGGATATAGTGTATACCAAATAGACAGCTTAGGACAGAGCTATGTCATATGTGGGATATAGTGTATACCAAACAGACAGCTTAGGACAGAGCTATGTCATATGTGGGATATAGTGTATACCAAATAGACAGCTTAGGACAGAGCTATGTCATATGTGGGATATAGTGTATACCAAATAGACAGCTTAGGACAGAGCTATGTCATATGTGGGATATAGTGTATACCAAATAGACAGCTTAGGACAGAGCTATGTCATATGTGAGATACAGTGTATAATAAATAGACAGCTAAGGACAGAGCTATGTCATATGTGAGGTACAGTGTATGATAAATAGACAGCTAAGGACAGAGCTATGTCATATGTGAGATACAGTGTATACCAAATAGACAGTTAAGGAAAGAGCTATGTCAAATGTGAGATACAGTGTATACCAAATACACAGCTAAGAACAGAGCTATGTCATATGTGAGATACAGTGTATACCAAATTGGCAGCTAAGGACAGAGCTATGTCATATGTGAGATACAGTGTATACCAATTAGACAGCAAAGGACAGAGCTATGTTAAACGTCTTCAAATTAAATAGCATCATTCAAGAACAGAGAAACATTCAGCATGGACTAGACATGCACGTTTCGGGTACTTAACCCTCGTCAGCGATCCTCAATCTAAACAATGTAATGTTACCAAAGAGTGGGAAAATTATTACGTCTCAAAATTTACCTAGAGACGTAGAAGGATCGGTGGAACATGATGCTACAGGAGCCAGGACAGAATTATGTCAAATGTGAGATACAGTGTATGCCAAATAGACAGCTAAGGACAGAGCTATGTAATATGTAATATACGGTGTATACCAAATAGACAGCTAAGAACAGAGCTATGTAATATGTAAGATACAGTGTATGCCAAATAGACAGCTAAGGACAGAGCTATGTAATATGTAAGATACAGTGTATGCCAAATAGACAGCTAAGGACAGAGCTATGTAATATGTAAGATACAGTGTATACCAAATAAACAATTAAGGACAGAGCTATGTCATATGTGAGATACAGTGTATGCCAAATAGACAGCTAAGGACAGAGCAATGTAATATGTAAGATACAGTGTATGCCAAATAGACAGCTAAGGACAGAGCTATGTAATATGTAAGATACAGTGTATGCCAAATAGACAGCTAAGGACAGAGCTATGTCATATGTGAGATACAGTGAATACCAAATAAACAATTAAGGACAGAGCTATGTCATATGTGAGATACAGTGTATAATAAATAGACAGCTAAGGACAGAGCTATGTCATATGTGGGATATAGTGTATACCAAATAGACAGCTTAGGACAGACCTATGTCATATGTGAGATACAGTGTATACCAATTAGACAGCAAAGGACAGAGCTATGTTAAACGTCTTCAAATTCAATAGCATCATTTAAGAATAGAGAAACATTCAGCATGGACTAGACATGCACGTTTCGGGTACTTAACCCTCGTCAGCGATCCTCAATCTAAACAATGTAATGTTACCAAAGAGTGGGAAAATTATTATGTCTCAAAATTTACCTAAAGACGTAGAAGGATGGGTGGAACATGATGCTACAGGACCCACGTTTTAGAAATTTCAAGGAATTTTGATTAAAAAATTTTTTGAATGTGTTGAAGAGACGATCAACCGAAGTTGATCGAACTTGGCAACATGTGCCCCCGGGGACTCCTGGTCCACCAGCAGTGACACTCACCAAGTCGTATAAATGTTAAACGTCTTCAAATTCAAAAGCATCGTTTAAGAACAGATAAATATTCAGCATGGACCAGACATGCATGTTTCGGGTACTTAACTGATGTCATATGTGAGATACACTGTATACCACATAGACAGCTAAGGACAGAGCTATGTTATATGTGAGTTACAGTGTATAACAAATAGACAGATAAGGACAGAGCTATGTAATATGTGAGATACAGTGTATACCAAATATACAGCTAAGGACAGAGCTATGCCATATGTGAGATACAGTATTCAGCTTTTGAATTTGCCAAGTCTTATTTTCGCCATATTGAGATTCTGATTCGCCCGGCATTGTCATTATCTAGCCATATTTACATATCTTATTTAAGAAATCATTTATGTGAACCTTTATTCACCCATTCTTATTTCGCCCTCGTGGCAGTGGGCGGCGAAAAGAACGAAAATAAAACGGAGGCGAATATTTACCTGTAAACAGTGGTTTATAGTTTTAGAATAATTTATTAAAGTATCAGAGATTAATTGTAAAAATTTTTAAAAATTGATTGTAGAACAAGGTGTATAGGATGGATGATAGGTTAGGATGTAGGATAGGATAGTTTGTAGGATAGGATAGGATACGATAGAACTGGATTGGATTAAGTTGGTTAGGATAGGATATGATAGGATAGGATAGGATAGGATAGGATAGGATAGAATGGGATGGGATAGGATAAGATTTTATCCACCTATCATCCTACATCCTGCATCCTACATCCTATCCTATCCATTTTTTGTCAAACAAGTGGGTTGCAGGACTGTAATAACTCATTTCTTATTTGACTTTTGCGTCTTTTGTTTTGTTCTTCAATGACTCAAATTTCATATGTGAGTGACACTTGATTTCAAAGGAGCTGTTAAGATAAGGCGTAAAATCAGCCCTGAAAAGTGGAATTTTGAAAATTGAATTTTCAAGAACTTTTTTGTAAAATGTATACCTATACTGCATACCATCAGAATATGAAGTAAATTTTTATCTGTTTTGCATATTAATGCTAATTTTGGAGTCAAAGCTTCTCTTTTTCTCATAGAAATCAATAGAAAACGGAAAAGTTTTTTTTTTACATTGTTCCCCCGAATATACAGAAAGCCACTTTTACTGGAGATGTATATCAATGATACCATTTTTTTTTTTTTGGAAAAGTGGGGTTCTGTATCTTTGGTGCGAACACAACCCCATAGTCGAAAAACCAAAAATGGAAAGGGGGTGCCTTTTTTAAGAATCGACCTTTTCAACCATAAAATATAGCACATTTGACTATTTTTCCTCTTTAATCCATCAAAAAGTGTAACCTAAATATGACTGAATGAAATATACAAGAATTAGGAATGAAATAAGCAAGAATGATGTTCGTTTCTCCGCCAATGTGTATTTCGCGCTAAAAGGCTTACATTGTAGCCATTGAATACAAAATGAGACCGTATTTTAAGTTCCGGATTGCATTATTTACCGATTAAAGGAGATGGAACGTTCGAAATCTATTCCTGATACACAATGTAGACATATTTGATGTCTTTTAATTTATATTTATCCATTTTTGGTAAAATATTCTAAAAATTTCTACTGTTTTGTCGATATTATCTGTTTTTCTATGCGTGCACCCCTACCTCTTTCGACCTTAATTTTAGAATCTTAACGAGGCCGAGTACAATTAGAAAAATTTGATGACGGTGAAATTTCAATTTCTTTTTCTTAAAATGATATTTGAAGTACAACAAACAAATAACACGAATTTGATTAAAATCTCTTGCGTAGAAATATGAAAAAAATTGAGAAAAATCATTATTTTGCATTAAAACCCCATAAGGTCTCATTATAAGATGCCATTATCTTTGAGATGACCCCTACATAATACTGAACGGTCAGCTTCTATTTTCTTTCCCATAAAATGAATTTTATAATACTGCAATTATATGATCCGAATTTAGTCAAAATACTTCGGGTAGAAGTTCATCATTTTCTAATTAGACACAGCCTCGTTAAGGTTTCTTTAACGAATTGTAAAACATGTAAAAGGTCTGCAAATACATTATATTTCAATAATGATTAATGTTTTTCTGTATACGATTCGCCATGAAGAAGAAATAAGTCACGAGATTTAGGGCTAAATAGGGCCGTTATCTTAACAGGTCCTTGCTTCCAATGAAGTAGTTACAGCAAACAAATTACATGAATAATTTTCACAAATGAAACAATAGTAAATATAGGTTTCTTCAAGAATTGACTCTTATAACTACTAGAAATGATGTATTGGAGCACATATCTGAGTTTGTAAGAAGATTTCCACTGCTCTGCAAATAATCTTGTAATCCAGAAATCATCCTGGAATTATGCTTCAGTGCATACAGTAATTGTAATGATGATATCCGCGGGGGAGAATCACGATTTATTGACAAAGATATAAAATACGGTACATTTGTGAGATTTATCAACTCAAACCTATCATTAATGACAAGTTTAACAGTCTTGTGATATAAAAGATCCAGTATCTAGAACGGGGCAAACTAAGGATTGAAAGGAGCAGGATTGTTCTTATCAGTACTATATAATGATTTTACAAAGAGTGGGAGTGACCTATGGATAACTGGGAAAATTCTTTAACTGGTCAGAAGTAGAACAATAGACAATGTTTTCAAACGCCATGGAATTGTCTTAAGGTATTCATTGGGTAATGAGAAGTAATCGGGGCACCCAATCATGGAGTTTGAAGCACTTAAATTTTAGCATAGTTATGATGTAAAAATTAAATAAAAATGTTAGACCAATTACTTTTTTTTTTAAAAAAAAGGGTCACTTCAAGAGTTTTTACCCTAAGAGTTAACATGGAACTCGATTGGAAAAAGCTATTTTTAAGCAAAATTTTCAATAGAAGGACGGGGCATCAAATATCGATGGGTCAAAAATGTCTAAAAATGTATTTCATCAAATTTCACTGAAAAATCAAAACTCCACCGATTAGTTTTCTTGTCATTTTTTTCAATTTTATCATCAAGGGGAAATAACTCAAAAATATGACCCTTTGAAAATATTTCTTATTTCAGTACCTATTATACTAGTTCAAAAGTACAGAAATTATCATAAGCTTCTGACAGATATTAAATGATAAGTACTCTTTATTTCAATATTTTAAGCACTATTTAATTCATTACCAATTGAATACCTGAATTGTCTTTTAGATAGACAAAAAACTAGATTTTAATCATGAAATTCAATAGATAACGCAGATTAAATTTGAAAAACAATGACCAAAATAAGTTCACTAGGTTTTCAAGTCTGAAAATAATTCTTTGAAAGTGATTTTTGAAATTAATTTGAAATTAAGTGAAACGTGTTGCTCTGAATTTTTCTTTTTTATGTTTAAGTTACATTCAGCGCATTATCCACCTTTTAATACGAATATTTGATTTCCGAACTGAGAAATACACTTTTACTCTACTCTCTACAGAGTGCGTCTGGTCAGGGAAAACCACATCATTTGTTAACATAATGCCTTATAGAGTCTTTAATAACATTGTTGACCATGCATGTTATATACCTATTTGTTCATTGATTCAAGCTTTATTTAACTAAATAAAACTGAATTTTAAAAAATACAGCATGACCTGCTTGAGTCACAGGGTACTCCGCAGAGAATTTTCAAAAGAAAATATAATTGATAGCCAATCACATCTTCTGTCACATTTAAAATAACAGACCCCGCACCATACAAGTTTTTCTCCAATCAGATCAGGCCTTTATGTTGACTCTAATGAGTTACAATACTTGGGGGGGGTCAATACACCCCTGGAATTTCGAAGAATATTATATTTTATTTTTTCTTTAATATACATTAAATCCAGATTCTACGGAAGCCGTAGAGGGCCGTGTAAATATCAAAATATTTCATGGGAACGAAATAAAATTGCGACGGAATGAAAAAATATTGCATGGGAAGTATTGCGAGGGTACGAAATAATATTGCGAGGGAACAAGATAATAGTGCGAGGGAACGAAATGATATTGCGAGGGAACGAAATAATGTTAATTGGGAACGAAATGATATTGAGATGGAGTGAAATAATATTCCGTGGGATCGAAATAATATTGCGAGGGAACAAAAGAGGAATGCTAGGGAACGAAATAATATTGCGAGGGAACAAAAAAATATTGCATGAGAACGAAATTATATTGCGTGGGAACGAAATGATATTGAGAGGGAATGAAATAATATTGCGTGGGAATGAAATAATATTGCATGGGAACGAAATAATATTGCGTGGAAACGAAATAATATTGCGAGGAAACGAAATGATACTGCGAGGGAACGAAATAAGAATGCTTAGGAACGAAATAATATTGCAAGGGAAAGAAATTATAATATTGCGTGGAAACGTTATAATATTGCGTGGGAACGAAATTATATTGCGAGGGAACGAAATGATACTACGAGGGAACGAAATTATATTGCGTGGGAACAAAATGATATTGCGAGGGAACGAAATAATATTGCATGGAAACAAATTAATATTGCAAGGGTACGAAATGATATTACGAGGGAACGAAATAATAGTTAGAGCGAACGAAATAATATTGCGAGGGAATGAAATAATATATATCATTTCGTTCCAACGTAATATTATAATAATTTCTTTCTCACGCATTTTTTTTTTCGTTCCCTCGTAATATTATTTCGTTCCCACGCAGAATTATTTCATTCCTTTTCAAAATTATTTTGTTCCCTCGCAATATTATTTCGTTTTCTTGCAAAATTATTTCGTTCCCTCGCAATATTATTTCGTTCCGACACAATATTACTTCATTCCCTCGTAATATTATTTCGTTCCCACGCATTCTTATTTCGTTTCCTCGCAATATTATTTTGTTCCCACGCAATATTATTTCGTTCCTTCTCAATATTATTTCGTCCCCATGCCATATTATTTCGTTCCCTTGCAATATTATTTCGTTCCCTCGAACTACTATTTCGTTCCCTCGCAATATCATTTCGTACTCTTGCAATATTATTTCGTTCCCTCGAACTATTATTTCTTACCCTCGCAATATCATTTCGTACTCTCGCAATATTAATTCGTTCCCATGCAATTTTTTTTCGTTTTCTCGCAATATTATTTCGTTCCCACGCAATATAATTTCGTTTCCTCGCAGTATCATTTCGTTCCTTCGCAATATTATTTCGTTCCGACGCAAAATTATTTCGTTCCCACGCAATATTATTTCGTTCCTTCGCAATGTTATTCGTTCCCCCGCGATATCATTTCGTTATCACGCAATATTGTTTCGTTCCCTCGCAATATTATTTCGTTTCCTCGCAGTATTATTTCGATCACTCGCAATATTATTTCGTTCCCACGCAATAATATTTCTTTCCAACGCAATATTATTTCATGCCATCGCAATATTATTTCGTTCCTTCGCAATATTTTTTCGTTCCCTCGCAATATTATTTCGTTTCCTAGCATTCTTATTTCGTTCCCTCGCAATATCATTTCGTTCCCATGCAATATTGTTTCGTTCCTTTTCAATATAATTCGTCCCCACGCAATATCATTTTGTTCCCACGCAATATTATTTCGTTCTCCTGGTCCACCAGCAGTGACTTTCACCAAGTGGTACAAATGTTAAACGTCTTCAAATTCATTAGCATCATTTAATTAACAGATTAATTAACAGCGTGGACCAGCCATGCTAAGTGATACGTATATCCCGCAGCTTCATCTTCACGTATAAGCGTACATGTTAAAAGAGCGATAACTCTTTGATACGAGAATGCTGTTTTTGTCTGATCTTGTAAATGTTTGTAAACGGCGCTTTCATCATTATTACATGTAAACACCGCATTGACTTCTTGTTTTGTTTCATGCATTTTAAATCTAGGTGTGCCTGACCTCACGAGGTCGGGCAATTATTTCGTTCCCTTGCAATATTATTTCGTTCCCACGAAATATTTTTATTTTTCACATGGCCCTTTACGGCCACCGTACGATTCCCCTTTCGTTGTCATAATATTTGAAAAACTAAAACATGAATTTTTGTTGGAAATCTTTCATTTTGATTATATTTTGCCGACAGCATTTGAAAAATTTTCTCTGGCTCGCTTCCGCTCTGCCTCGCCAAATGTTATTACATACGTTATTTTCAAATTATGCAGTTTTTCTATACAACCTATGTATATTACACCTTGGTCAATAAACAAGGGCACTAAAAGTTAAATGGCATTATTGTCTATCCTTTTTATTTCATTTCTGAATAAAAAGTCCGTGGCTCGCCATCAATCGACATTTGTTGTATTTAGATGTTAGACCTGACAATCATAATCAAGTACTATGATGTGAAAATTCAAGATTTTTAAAAAAATTTTTGCTCGCTATCGCTCGCTTCTGCTCGCCAGTCATCTGTTTTATCTATAAATAGAAACAGAACTGACAATCATTAATCAAGGACTTAAGGTGGCTCAATAATCCAAGAATTCTTTATCAGAGCAAAAAAAAATTATTATATTTATTTGACATTCATATCTGATGATTTATATTTGTAATTTAGATAGCATATCATCGTTCATTTGTTTGACTTGTGGTCCTCTGAATATACATGGTTGACCAATTCCGAGATCTGTTGCAAAACAATGAATTTTGATAGATAAATACATGATATAGGGATAATTTTTCCACATTGAAACCATTCTTGTGATTATTTTCACCATAATATTATCAAATAAGTCTATTTCTTCATAGATAATGCTTTCAAAGAGTGAAATAGCTAAAACTGTTCCTGAAACGTACATTTTGGGCACCCCTCCCAAAATGAAAATCTAAAAAAAAAAGTACCCAGTACCCTTATTTGTCATCAAAGTGATAATAAGTCTTTGTCAGAAGTTATTTTCTTTTACATATTTCTCAACGACAAATTATTTTCTTCGAAAAAAAGTACATGTTATCGTTCATCCTGATTCATAATATTTGATTGTCATAGTAACGATTTTAGGGGGGGGGGGGTGTAGGGTTCTCAATAATGTTTAAAGATGGGGGCGATTCTGAAATAAGTAACACAGAAGATGAAATTTCTCGATATAGTTATACTTTAAAAGGCGTTAACAATGTAAAATAAACGGGGTTTTTTTTTTCAAAGTACAACGAAAATGGTTACAAATCGCCGGGTGTCGGAGATACGGAAATAGAAAAAAAGTAAACGGAAGCGTTTTAAAATATTTTGACGTTCAAGGTCAATAACTGGACGTCACTCACCTCCCTCGTTCTCGATAATGCGTGCACATATCTGTAAAATGGATATGTCTTTAAAAGCAGGATTAAAACTGAAATTCACTCGCTCAAAGTTTTTAAATAGGGAAACTTTGTTCGACTACATCTCGCTGCAAAGTACGAAAGTTGACAAAATTGAAGAAAAATTCTATTTACAAATTCTTTTTAGAGAAACTAAACTTAAATCTTAATCTGTTATATCGCTAAACTCTCCAAGAAATATCCTGTTTGATCACTGACTTAAATTTACCTACTTCATTTTGTTCCCAAGCAACAAGCGGTTGAATTTCCGATGATGACGTTATGAAAGCATACGTTTACGGCGGTAGCCAGGGTGTCTCACTTACGGGATATTTTTGTGTATATAGATTTAACGATACATTTGACTATATATTTATTACATTCAGATTGTAGATGATAATTTTCTGGTTCAATCGATACCAAACTTGTCGAAATCCGTCAAGAACAAGCGAATCAGAGGAGTTTCAAGACCGAAACCGCACTCGGTACTATTCCAGCCAGTATTGCCGCCGGAAATATGATGACGATTGATGAGCCTCCTTAATTTTCTGGTGTGTGTGTTGTTTGGTTTGTTTTTAATATTTTAAATTTTTTTTTTTTTTTTTTTTTTTTTTTTTTTTTTTTTTTGGCTCTTCAAAAAATCGGACTTTAGGACCGTGTTAATAAATAAATGAATACAAATATTAAAGCATAAACAGTGTTCCTTGTTGTTAGTGTTTGAATTAATATCTGAAAAGAAAATCAGTACTCCCAGAATGTATCACTGAACCCCCTCCTCACTGTGAGATGAGAATATTGTTTCATTAGAAAACGTAAGACCAACATATTGACACGTTCTGTTTGCGCTACATATCACAGGTCGCTTAGTCACAAACCATTTCCTCAGTACAAACCTGTATATATTAAAATATAGGCATATAGAAGAAAGTGTTTGTATTGAGGAAAAGGTTTGTGACCAAGCGATGATACCTCACCCCCCTGTGATACATACATATATATATATATATATATATATATATATATATATATATATATATATATATATATATATATATATATATATATATATAGATAGCACAAAAGAGGTGAAAACAACCACGTTCACTATTCAGACAATGTCGGATCAGCCCAACAAAGGGCGAATGCACGTCGCTTGGAAAAAAAAGATATAAAAGCACAAAAAAAGGTACAAGCGACCACGACACTAAACGTGTTTAAACCCAGAGGAAGGGACAGTACATCCCTTGAGCCCTCTGGATACACGAATATGTACTTGTATCCAGACGGAACAAGGGACAGTACGTCCCTCATTCCGTTCGGACACAAGTACATAAAAAAAAAAAAACATACACACACTCTCATGCTAGTCAGAACCTGTACTATACTGAAGCTCGAAAGGCTATAACTAGTAGCCAGGTAGGTAATATTCTCAATTCATGAACCAAAGCAGACCCCGCGAGGGGCGAGACCAGGTGAGTCTTGGACGTTTTTCTATCGATCAGTCCGTCCAGACTTTTTGGCAGCGGGTGTTGCATGCAAACAGGAGACGCTGACTCTACCTAGGCACCTGGTCTCGCCCCTCGCGGGGTCTGCTTTGGTTCATGAATTGAGAATATTACCTACCTGGCTACTAGTTATAGCCTTTCGAGCTTCAGTATAGTACAGGTTCTGACTAGCATGAGAGTGTGTGTATGTTTTTTTTTTATGTACTTGTGTCCGAACGGAATGAGGGACGTACTGTCCCTTGTTCCGTCTGGATACAAGTACATATTCGTGTATCCAGAGGGCTCAAGGGATGTACTGTCCCTTCCTCTGGGTTTAAACACGTTTAGTGTCGTGGTCGCTTGTACCTTTTTTTGTGCTTTTATATATATATATATATATATATATATATATATATATATATATATATATATATATATATATATATATATATATATATATATATATATATACACACAAAATGTATATATATAATACCAGCGAGGAAGGGATGCATCTCTAGGTCAATCACAACTTTAGGATTTTGAGAGCCCCCCCCCTCTCGAAATTTCGACATCATTCCTCACCTTGCTACAGGATCTTACTTGTCATGCTGATAGATATTATTGTCAAACTAAAGGAAATCCTGTAGCAAGGTGGGGGAACGATACAATAAAATAACTTTTCCAGTTTCCATCAGCTTTAGATTTAACTTCGGCTGTATTAATCCAAATTACACACAAAATATCGGTCGTATGTCTAAAATCATTTACTATTTTCGTAAAATTCATTAAAATTTTAACCGAATTCCAAGTTTTCTTCTTTTTATTGAGATTTTTTCCGGTCCCAACTGGATTAATTCTGGAAATGCCCTATCGACTGATTTTCCAGTTTTAAAACTCGTGAGACAGTCAAGCACCAGACATCACACTGAAAATTTCGCAATATTTTCATTGTGACGTCAAAATAAAACGCATGACTACACATCAAGGTGCTTCAAGACGATGCGATCAGATGAGACGTCACAATGGAAAATTTTGCCAAATGTCTGTCTGTATATCTTTTATGTATATGAAAAATTTTTCGTTCGAGCTCCTCTCTACTTTTAGGCACGGTCCATTTGGCAAAATTACTTTTTTCTTGCAAAGTTGGAGCAAGGAAATTTTTATAAAGTGATGCGCGTATTAAGGATGTTTGTGTTTTATCAACAGAAATTATTAATTTTTTTACTCAAAACTCTAAATATTAATATATTACTTATTTATTTTATGCAAGTACACATGTATTCAATTCACTTCTAATTAACAGAGAAATAAAAGATTTTCACAATATAATTCTCAATATTTTATATAAGATACATGTATATAACAGGGTCTGAGGGGGAAGGTCTTCTAGACAAATTTTTAAATGCAGAATTGTAAATTGGTGAATAACTGAAGTTTTCCTAATCCAAGCTTACAAGAACATAAAATTAGACTTTATGGGATACATACAACTGGACCGTACATAAATATTGATAATATATATTTAATCTTCTTTTTTTTTCACTCACATACATGTATATAACGTTTGATATTTTCAAATATATGAACTTTGCCATTAGTGAATAATGTTTTGATAGAAAACTATGGCGAGCGAAGCGATATTTTGATTTAGTGCATCACATGATAAATCCTCGGAATTTCATTGGTTAAGCACGCGGGGACTATGAGAGAATAGTGCCCGGCACCCGGGCACTATTGCTTTTTGCTTTACAGAGTTACGTCCCTCAGCAAGTATTATGACGTAATGAACAATGCATGAATGTAAATTTATAGCAATAAGACACGGTCCATTTGATAGTCGGGGGGGGGGGGGGGGGGGGCTTGGGTTTTTTTCGAAAAAATAATTTTGCTCCCAATTTTGATGAAAAAAAATAAATTTGCTTACGGTGTGACAGAAAAAAATAATCTTGCTCTTACAAATAATCTGAATTTGAAGAATTAATATAAAATTTCGCTAAAATTCTTGAAAATTTTCCGGCTCGCTTCGCTCGCCGCATTTTTCAATTTGTATCAAAAATTTTCGTCTCGCTTCGCTCGCCATAGTTTTCTATCAAAACATTATTCTTAAAAAGCTTTTAAAATATATTATCAATATCTATGACTTGCTATTAATACATGTTGCATGTATCCCACAGACTCTAATTTTATTATTCTTGTAAGCTTGGAAGGAAAATTACTTCAGTAATGGTTATTCGCCAATTTACAATTCTACATTTAAAAAAAAATTGTCTAGGAGACCTTCCCCTCAGACCCTCTTTATATATACATGTTATATATGAACCTTATATAAAATGATGAGAATTGTATTGTAAAAATCTTTTATCTGTCTGTTTAAAAGTGAATTAAATACTTGCATAAAAATAAACTAATATATCGATATTTAGAGTTTTGAGTAAAAATTTAATAATTTCTATCGATAAAACACAAATATTCTAAATATGCGCATCACTTTGTTAAAAAAAAATTTCCTTGCTCCAACTTTGCGAGAAAAAAATAATTTTGCCCCTGTCCGGGGCGAAAAAAATAATCTTGCTCCGACAAAAAACCCAAGCCCCCCCAGAATATCAAATGGACCGTGCCTAAGCGGGGGACCCGGGTGATCAATGAAACTTTAGATACCTCAAGTAAATTGCAATTAATTCATTTATTAGTTAATACTACAGTCATGTGATGCACTAAACCCATTAATTAATGCCCGTTTGTGTGGGTACTATTCTCTCATAGTGTTGCTTTTAGAAGGTAAATAGTGCCCTCGCTAACGCTCGGGAACTATTCCTTCCAAAAGCAACACTATAAGAGAATAGTACCCGCTAAATATTAATTCAAAACTGCGGCGAGTCACACCACAAGTAAATTTATTTTGTCATAAAATTGAGAGCAAATTTTTTTTTTTCGACCCCCCCCCCCCCCCAGAATATCAAATGGACCGTGCCTCGTGTACTTGTAGCAAAGTATGGTCGAAGAAATGGTAAAAAAATAGAAAAAATTATATTATTTAACGTGGCAAAGAAATAAATATTATTAAAATGACCTCTTATAAATCTTTAAGATGTTTGAAATCATGTATTTGTAATGACGTAATTTATTTATCGAAAGAAAAATTAATATTTTCTCAAACGAATGGACCATTTGCAAAGTTATATTTAGGGGAAAGGACGCATTTCCTGTAACTATTAAATGTATATAAGTACATGTAGTGAATACTTCATTTTTGAATAATATTTCTGTTACACTGAATATCTCTCGCTTTCAACAAAAACAAGTTTTTCTTCTCTAGACGCTGAACTGAGATTGTCACATGAAGGCCGGAGGACATACCCGTAAATAATATACCGTAACATTCTCTCTCTACGTACAAGTACTGACGTAGGGACGTTCTTTATCTTACATCACACGACGCGTGTAAAGTAAAGTAAAGTGAGACAGCGTGACATTTGGCGCGTTCTAGCTAAGTAGTACAGAACAGAGAAGTTGTTTTTGAGAAACAGTACTACAGAAATGAGGCGGTGATGTTGGGCGGCGTGTTCCACAGTATTCTATGAGACACCTCATAGTAGAAAGTGTGATACGGCTGGACTCTACTTTAAACTGAGGATATAATATGGAATTCAATGCAAGCATTTCAGAGGAGATGAAGTTCAAGAAATTCAATGAAGAGTTGTCATGGTTACGTTCCGCGGAGTATCAGGAATTTTTGGATGAGTATCTACCTGTTCTGGGTTTTTTACTGTTACTTTGTGTAATGGGGACGATAGGAAACATACATGTACTGTTTGTATATAAGACAAAATATAAACCATCAAACCATAGGACGTTTATTCTATGTCTGGCTGCCGTAGATCTATTCTCTTGTATTGTGAGTATTCCATTTGAGATATTTGACATGCGCTATCGATATACATTTTCCCAGTCCTGGTGCTGTGGCGTATTTAGGATGCTGAATCACGTGGGCAGTATCGGCTCAGGATTTCTTCTTGGCGTCATTGCACTGGAGAGGTACAGAAAAGCCTGTACGCCAATGAAAACGCAGATATCTTTACTTCAAGCTCGGATAGCGTGCTTTGTGACACTGTTTGTGAGCACGACCTTGTCAATACCAGCCATGTTTCTGTATGGCTCTAACTATACCGATTCTGGACATCCTGGAATATTTGGTATGGACTGTACAGTTTTATCTCATCGCTACATTTTCTTTAAAATTTACAGTGGCCTTCTTCTTATTGCAACTACGTCCGTTTTCATTATTTGTATTGTTGCATACATATTTATTGGAAAAGTTCTTTTTCGTCAAATGAAATTCAGAAATACTGTACAACTGAGTCAAAAGAAGAAAAGTCTAGTGTTTAACGATTCAGTTGTCAGCTCGGAATGCGCTAGCTCCAGAAGAAATCTTCATAAAATTGCTTCCCAACTCTCCTTGGATATGACCACAGAGGGTAACATAGTACATGACGATGAATCTAGCTTTAACAATGATCATTTAAGAGTAAACCCTCGTAATTCCCAAGTCGTTACTCATCGGAAGAAAGTGAAATTTGACAGGTCAAAGCGGATAACATTAATGTTTCTTGTGGCCACCAGCATCTCATACGTTTCCTACCTCCCAAATATGGTAATATCTGTCATTAAAGCACTTGACACAGATTCCTATGACATATTAGTGACTAAAACTGGAGCCTTCGCCTTTATCCTCCTCCGTCTATACTTCCTGAGTAATATCACTAATCCTATTGTTTACAGTTTTATGGACGACAGATTTAGATCAGAACTTAAGAAAATGTACACCGGAAAATGTTCAACAAATTGTAAAGGACAAAGCAGTTCTCTATCGTGATCCTTGATATACTTATGTTTGCAATGTATACATGTACATTTATTAAATAAAAGTAGTTAACTGAAGTGAGTTAATGTCATCTCATATTATTAGTGACAAGCCCCTCCCCATGTCATACATTGGTAAGGACTTATAATATGTGTTTCATTTTCCCATTAACAATATACTAGTATTGTTTCCAAATGTAATGCAATAATGGTCTTACACGCTGAACAAAACATCCAGCTATGTTATTTCTTTTAAAAAACTATTTTTTCCGGCGACATCCCTACTTCCTGGCACGATTGGTGCAAATTAATTTCCTATTATCTACCGGTACGTGAATTCGGACAAAATAAAGAAGGTAAATATGCAGATTGTTTTTGGAGCAAGTTCTTGTTCGATTTCAAGCTATTAAGGTCAGGGTGGCGACTTTTAATAGAAATGAGGTAGAAGAAAGATGGATAGATTCATATGTAGAGGAATATCTCCTCAAACTATTCAGACCAAAATCTCAAAATTTGCCCGTCTCGTGTTTTGGCTATAAACGTCCATTTTTGGCCTATTCTAACATTTTTGTAATTTTAGAGAATACTACATACCTCTGAAATGAATGAAATTTCAAAAATTCATATATATCCTTTTTTCAAGATTCTTATAGCTTGTGGATTAATTAAAGGCTATTTTGAGAAATTCTGATAAAATAATCAGTTCTGATGAGAATATTTTCTTATAAAAACTATGTTGCTGGTTGTCATGGCAACGACTCGTTATTTTTATTAATAGCTAGAAGGTCGTCAGCTACACATTTTTTTTTACATATTTATCTATGGTATTGCTTTATCCTAAAGCAGTCAAATCAATATGTACCCGAATTAGTTTTTGAGTAAAATGACTGTTTCTATAAATAGCACAATAATTTATTTTAAAAATCAACATTTTGACCCAAAAACATAGAGTTTAAGTTGAAGTTCGAATTTCTAATTATCTCACTTTTAAAGAGTATAACGGATAGTAAATATTCTGATATTTGGATCTTTGGTAGCAGAACTCGTGCGAAAATGACAATTTTTCCCCTATTCTCGACGATTTTTCATTAAATGATATGCATTTTCCCCTAAAATATCAATTCAGCAATGAAAGTTTCAAGGAGTATTATTTTTTTCTAAAATAATTTAACAATCTGAGCTTATACCATGTATCGTTTATGTCGGTTTCAAATATTATGTGATATGAAAATAGAGTTATCTCCCTGTAGTCGCAACCCTAACCTTAATTCTTTTATTAAATGATCAGGAATTATTGCCGAATTTGTTTATTTCTTATTGGTCGAGACGCTGTTTGATAGAGTGTACCACAGAGTGAGTTGACCGCTAAAGCTCCAAAGCGGTCTATTCGGGATTAGCGCGTGCGTTGATTTTTGTATAGTGTTAGATCTTTGACTTCGCGTATCATTACAATTCAAACGTTCATAAATCCTGATAATTTAATAAAGCAGTTAATGACTTTTGATTTCGGTCTACTCATGACTATGCAGACCTGGTCAGACATTGGTTAAAGCTGAAAGCCTACATTAAAAACTTTGATGAAATAATAGAATTTTTTTGTGACGGAGATTGTTAGATATAGACTCTAACAATCTCCGTCCCATGACATAGAAATAAGCTATAGCGACCCTTCACACCTGCTGACGTATGCATACTAATGAAGGTACGACCTAAAATCCAAGTACATCGCTACAGCGCCGGTATATAAGACAAGCTTCAAACTCGTCCACCGTGACATTCAGTGATGAGAAGTCTGGGAGTAAATACATGTAACACCTGAAATGAGAAATGGAGTTATCTGATGAAATAATCAATAATCGATTTCAAAAGCAGGCATTAATATCTATATCTTTGAATTATGAATATATTTATTACATACACTTAAAAAAACCCCTCCCTCCCGACGTCTATTAATTCAGTATTGTAAGAACGCCAATGTAAAAAGAAGCTCTTTATGCTACAAAGATTTACCTACGTTGAAGCATAAACGAATTACATGTGAAAAGACCCCATCTCTTTTCATGCCCCCCCCCTCCCTGCCCTGCAAAACACATACTTCTTCAATAGCCCCTCCCCCCAATCCTAAGTTGGTTTCTACTTGGATATCATACTAGATTTGAATTCGGCCTTTTCGTCTGAAATAGTAACAAAAAACCATCTGAAATGTGTGCCCATTAATTGTTTTATCTTACCTCTAGAAAATAAATTTACTAGATTCCATGTCTGCCCTGTATACAAGACGAATTCATCCATTCCGGTATAACTGACATTTTGAGAGTGTTCGTTTGCATTGGTTAGAATTACAACGTGTCGTTCACTACATTTTCGAGGTTGAGGAACTCCTCCCGCCTTGTTCTCGGTGAATACCAGTTAGAAATTAAAATATATAGGGTATAAGGTGAATTCTGACAAACAAATGCAGCTAAGAATATACAATTTAAGATTATGTTTTCATTGTTTTGTCGATTCTTAGTACTCTTAGTAATCTCTTCAAAGAAATAGAAAGGATGAACTATTGTTGTCGAATTTTATAATACAATTAATTTAATTTTCTTTCCTCAAAATTTTTATTTTTCCATTTTATCCGACGTTCATGTATTACTTATTTTCCACGATTGCATTTTGTTTTCATTTTTTATTAAAAAAAATACAGATGATAAATATATAATTTCATTAAAATATGAGCGGATCTAAATAGGGGAAAGATGGTAAGGGTCTTTTTCTAATGCTCATTTATCAATCGACGAATCCAGATTTTTTTTTTCTACGGGTTCCTAGCCATTTGAGGAGGGGTTGTTCTAGCTATTGTGTTTGAAAAAAAAATAAAAAGAAGAAAATCAGCATTTTGTACAAATTAAAGCTTAGGGGTTATTGATCCCTCTACTCTGGATACGCGCATTACAATGAGCTGGTCCCCTTATCTAGAAATAAATCTGGGTAGAAAACAAGATTTGATAATTTTAATAGCCAAAAAACAAAACAAAACAAAACAAAACAAAACAAAACAAAAAACTGTGGTCCTTGATTATTATTTTCAAAAGCAATATATGGCTGCGATGGCGAGTCGGCTAACATTTGTATGCCAATTCTATCGTTTTTTTTTTTCAACATGTTTAGTTTCATCGATCCTGAGAAATATCCTTGTTACTGGACATGTTTAATATTTGATATAGAGGATGCAATTATCAAACGCCAACCGAAATAAACCAAAAAAGAAATTCAATAAGTATTTTCATCAAAAATTCATTTTTCTTCAAAAGAATATGATAGCAAAAAAGAGATCGGGGCTTGATTTTTACCAAATTTGTATCTTTTTATGGTTGTAAGATTCCAAGAGGAGGGGGTTAGCTGACCTTTCGACCCCTCGTAAACTGCATTTGGTACTCTCTCACTATTCAAACATCTGTAAAGGATGTGGTCACAAGAATTAGTTATTTGAATGACAAATATAAGTACCTGGAATCTGGGGCATGGCACATAGTGTTATGAAGAAGGCCGCCGAAAATGAGACTTTGAAAATATTTTCCTCTGATCTTGTAAATAAATTAGTAAAACGATGTTCGACTTTCCCATCCTATCTAAGAGGAAATGAATCTTATTGGCACTTCCTTGAAACTGAAAATTTCATGGAAGGCTGTAAAGCTATTCTAAATATATATTGACCGACGGCAAATGATGATACAGAAGAGAGAGAGAGAGAGAGAGAGAGAGAGAGAGAGAGAGAGAGAGAGATCAACACATCCTATATGATACACACACATATGTATATATATATATAGATTTGACAAAGAAGTAGGATTACTTCTACATGTACATATGGGTGCCTTATTTCTATCATCTGATAACTTTAAGTTCTATGCAGGAAAATTACAAGTGAATGATGAATAAGATCATACGAAATATCAAATTAATGCATTATAGATAAACTAAAAAAAACATACTACCAATAATACCAAAAACTCTAGAATTATGAAGTCAGTATTCTTTACATGTGTAATGATACTATGGTTTTTTTTCTTATCATAATACATAAAAAAGTCCAGATGGCAGTTCAATTGAAATATATATATTATTGCTTCCAAACGAACACTCTCAGTGATAAACTAATACCGGAAGTAGCATAACAAGTGTCAGATTGATGATGCATCAGGATTTATTTTCTTATCAGGTGAGATACGATGTTATGTTTTTCTTCAGTCTGTCCGTCCTGAATATAATTTTCAATTTACCATAATGCTGTATATACATACCGTCTTCCATTCATACGGCATATCAAAGGAAAAGTACGAATCTATATAGGTGGATCCAGCACTGTTTGAAAAGTTGAAAGGAAAGCTGAATCTTTTTTAGTTGGACAAAATTGCAAAATTTAGTCATCGAGCAAGGAAACTGGATGTACGACCCTATCCCTCCCCAAAGATAAAAACCTTATTGAAACTACTGTAAATAGTATTGACTTTATTCAAGAGCAAATGTACCCCCCCCCCCCATCTTTCCGTACTTGTATCCGCCCTAGATATGCACTGCAAGCTTTATTTTTCAAGTTTTTATTCAAAGTACATTTTTTTGCCTATTTCTCAAAACAATTATTGATTATTTCATCAGATAACTTCATTTCTCATTTCAGGTGTTACATGTATTTACTCCCAGACTTCTCATCACTAAATGTCACTGGACGAGTTTGAAGCTCGTCTTATATACCGGCGCTGTAGCGATGTACCTGGATTTTAGGTCGTACCTTCATTAGTATGCATACGTCAGCAGGTGTGAAGGGTCGCTATAGCTTATTTCTATGTCATGGGACGGAGATTGTTAGAGTCTATATCTAACAATCTCCGTCCCAAAAAAAATTTACTATTTCATCAAAGTTTTTAATGTAGGCTTTCAGCTTTAACCTCGGCCTTCGGCCTCGGTCAACCAATACCTTACCAGGGCTGTATAGTCACGAGTAGACCTCATCAAAAGTCAATAATTGTATATAATTGGCTTTGCAATATTAAGGTAGTGCCGTCAGCAACAGTAACGAACATTTATATTTGGCACATTAAATTGCCTTTTTTGTGTCG
Source organism: Pinctada fucata (assembly GCA_028142955.1). Classification (NCBI taxonomy): domain Eukaryota; kingdom Metazoa; phylum Mollusca; class Bivalvia; order Pterioida; family Pteriidae; genus Pinctada; species Pinctada fucata. Next base: position 21,075,342 of record AP027109.1, read on the forward strand.
CCTGCGAAGCATAGCGACACTTAGGGATCACTTTGTCCGTTGTCCGTCTGTCCGTCCGTCCGTCCGTCAGTCCGTCTGTCTGTCACACTTTGGGTGTCACAGCCCATAACTTTTGATTGGTAAGTGATAGGGCTTTGATATTTCACATGTGTATTCCTTGTGAAAAGACCTTCCTACACATACCATAATTTTTGACCTAGTGACCTTGACCTACATATTTGACCTACTTTTCAAAAAAAAATAAGAATGGATATATCTTTTGATTGGTAAGTGTTAGGACTTTGATATTTCACATGTGCAATCCTTGTGGCAAGACCTTTCTACACATACTATAATTTTTGACCTTGTGACCTTGACCTAGATATTTGACCTACTTTTGAAAAAAGATAAGATTCGCTATATCTTTGGATTGGTAAATGATAGGGCTTTGATATTTCACATGTGTATTCCTTGTGAAAAGACCTTCCTACATATACAATAATTTTTGACCTATTTACCTTGACCTACATATTTGACCTACTTTTCAAATTTTTTTTAGAATGGATATATCTTTTGATTGGTAAGTGTTAGTACTTTAATATTTCACATGCGCAATCCTTGTGACAAGACCTTTCTACACATACCATAATTTTGACCTTGTGACCTTGACCTAGATATTTGACCTACTTTTGAAAAAAAGATAAGATTCGCTATATCTTTGGATTGGTAAGTGATAGGGCTTTGATATTTCACATGTGTATTCCTTGTGACAAGACCTTCCTACACATACCATAATTTTTTACCTTTTGACCTTGACCTATATATTTGACCTACTTTTCAAAAAAAAAATTCAGAATGGATATATATTTTGATTGGTAAGTGATAGGGCTTTGGTATTTCACATGTGTATTCCTTGTGACAAGACCTTTCTACACAGACCATAATATAAGACCTTTTGACCTTGATCTAGATATTTGACCTACTTTTCGAGAAAAGTAATATTGGCTATGTCTTTTGATTGGTATGTGATAGGGCTTTGATATTTCACATGTATTTTACTTGTAACAATGCCATTCTACACATACCATAATTTTTTACCTTTTGACCTTGACCTAGCTATTTGACCTTCTTTTCTAAGGTTGTATATATCTTTTAATTGGTAGGTGATAAGTCTTTAATATTTCTTATGATGAGACCTTTTTGTTACCAATTTTTACGTAGTGACCTTGACCTAGACGATTGACACTCTTTTCTGAACATTTGAGAATGACCTTATCTTTTAATTTGTAATTAAGAGGTCTGATATTTCAAATGAGTTTCATTTGACAAGTTTTTTCGACTGATACCAATAATTTTGATCCACTTTCTAGAATAATAAACCACTTCGCAGGCGACACAAGCATTCCTTGGATTGCTATTTTTTCTATTCCTCTCTGCTACAAAGAAAGCAAAGTGATAAGGAGATGTTAAGATAAAAATGCAAATTTCCACATGATAGAATACATTTTTTTTTTGTTCATTTTAACTGAATTCTAAGTCAATTACTAAACATCAAAACAAATGATAATTTGTATTTCATTATATGTAACAAGTAGTCATTAAAGCAAATTTAAATATTTTTAATATTTCAAATTTGTCATAGGACAGTACTTTACACATAATATATTTCATTGAAAAATCATAACGAAAATCGATTGAAATGGCATATTTTGTTGCCGATTTTCCCATAGTACATGCACTGTTTATATTCGCCATAGCTGGTTTTTGTCTGAGCTAGCGGGATGCAGCGTATTTGGTAATATGGGCGGAGCTTATCTGGGAATTGGCGATAGGCGAATTTGCGTTATAATGGAATTTTCCTACCGCACAGGTCAAGCAATTTCTTGAGTTGTCTAGTGCAAATGCACTGTTTTCTAACTTTTCAGAATTATCAACACACAAGTACCTATTGCATGTGTAACTAGGTTTTTTTTTTGTGTGTGAATTTCATGCATAGCCTTACTAAAGTACTAATAGGTTCTAAAGAAAACGGAAATTTCCCTTCTATTTGTAAACGGCAGAAAACAATTACTGGAAAATTTAAATGGTGATGCAGAAGGAAAAGCACTATTCAAATAGCTAGCCTTTTAAACTATATAAGACTTCATTTTTGGTGTACTCATAGGAAAGTAGCAAAATTTTACGCTCAGAAATTGTCCCAAGTCGTTTTTCTTAACAAGGGTCGAGTATATTAAATAAAACAGCAATACCTTTTCATACAGGTAGATATTCACTGATCATTCAGGCATAAATCTAAGTGTACAATTATGATTATGGCTATTGCATTAATCAAACTTGACCAGTGTAGATTTTAATGACTTAGTGCATGGAAAAGATGATTTACCATGGTATTTTCTATGTGTAGAGGGAAAACGCCAAAATGATACCAAAATAAAATTCCATTTTCAAACAGTGCTCTAATAGTTAAATATTTCTCTCGATATTCATATGTATCTATCTAAAAGCGTTTTCATGTGAAATAAAAAATTCTGTTTTCCTAACTGGCTGTTAGTACTTTAATACTACTCTTTATTCTAAGAGTTAAAATTTTAATCCTATTTTGAACCAATTTTTTTTTTCGCTTTTAAATAAATGTTGATATCGACCAAGCTTTTTTGGAAAGCTAATACTTGTTAACGTGAATAGTAGTGGACATTGCTATACCAGTGGCGGATCCAGCGCCCCCTTTGCCGGGGGGTCAAGGGGCGAATTTTGCAGATTTTTACTGAAAATGGGCCAAAATATATACCTGTTTTTGTAAAATTTTGGGTCATTGCCGGGGGGGGGGGGGGGCGGACGCCCCCTCCGCACCGCCCTGAATCCGCCACTGTATACATATATATACGAGAACCACTTTTTGCCAACCAATTTTCATGCGCATGCGCAGTGTGACGTCACTTTTTTGTCACTCGAACATCCCTATTGTTGGTTCGTATATTCGGAGAGTGACCAATATGGCCGAAGTTTGACCGTCTCCGAAAAACGCCCCACCCTTCCAGATACTGACCAATAACTTTCTTAGAATTTTGACCGACACATTTACCCGAATTTTGAAAACTAAAATTAACCAATCAAATTTAAGAATTTTGGACAAAGAAGACGAGCCGGACAGGAACCGATAATTGATTAATTTACACATCTCGGCGTCCTTTCCGAACTTTCTTCTGATGTCGTGTAATTTGTTTGTTTTCTAATAGCCTTAAGTAAATTTTGAAGTAATTCTTGTTATTTTTAAGACGGAAAAAGTAAGGTCACACAAAGGAAAGGAATGTTATATATTCAGAGATTTACGAGAGATTAAATGCCAAAATATAGAAATGTTCATAAATGATTTTTACAAATAACTTTTTACATACAAATAATTTTAAAATAAAAATATTAAATTTGATTTCCGTGATCGATAATCGAATCTATCAATACCAAACTTGAAGAAATGAATCAATTATTATAGACAAGTGATTTAAACTTTTCTAATGCATCTACTTCATATCATTTGAATAAAAAGCTGTGTTTCAATTTAAAAACGTCTGTCCTATGACACATTCAAATTAAAATTTAAATATGCAGTAATGACGACTTTCTACCCAACCTAATTACTTTCGTCCTCGAAAGTTCAAATTTTTCAACTTTTTTTTTTTCTACACGCTACATACAATATATAAAATATAGTGGAGGACGTTTTGGTTGGGAACAATTTCGAAATAAGACACAAGTTACATGTAAATATAACTATAAAAGCGATTGGAAAATGAATTATCTACTTGGACTAAAATAAAAAAGATTCGTAACATCTTTACACAATATAGCTATTTCAGAAGTCTGTGGAAATTTCGTTTGATAAAACATTCATTTTTTATATTGCATGAAATGTCAATTTAGTTTTAAATGATGCGATTCATTGATTTGGTCAAAATGTGTGCGATTAAGAACTATACATATTCTATAACATCGAATTGCTGTTTGACTATTGAATATACACTTTGAATTCGACTCCTATCTGAGTCCGTATGTTTAGAGGTAGCTTTTAATCTGGTCTTAAATGTTAATTTGGCTATGACGAAGTGACAGAGTGACGAACAAACTTGCTTCTCCCAATAGCTTCACAACCACAAGACAAAAATATCAATTGATAATTCATAACACCTGATTAGAATGTTAATGTTGTAAAAAGAACCAGCTTTTATACAATCTAGCACTATATTACGACTGAAATGAAAACGAATTCCAGCCATAAAAAAAAATTCGTATCTAGTGTCATGAAATACAGTTGGAATGTCCATACAGCTGTTATACTAAGGGAATTTGAAACAAAATAACGGTTTGCCGTATATTAACTATATTCATCATGTATTACTTAAAAAAGTTTTCGCCGAAATCGAACAAGACATGATCAAAATTTAAGCTTACTCTCTTTTCTCATTATTCGAACTTGTCCCACTAGGGATCAATTCTTTTTACTAACTTGCCCACGCATCCACGGTACATAGTTTAGTAAATTTTTTTTTCAACATAAGTGCTATTCATATCAAGCCAATACATAACATCATATCACTATCTTAAAAGACTTCCTGAAAATGATACATGTTTTATAAGCGTCCAATGTAAGAAACAGTTCTTTTTCTTTACTAGAATCTTCTGTTCTCGTCTGCTGCTTGTCAGTTCTCAACACATTTTTCTCGAAGTCACTATTTCTTCTTCGTTTTTCTCGTCTAATTCCATGGTTTGATAATATGAAATACGTTTATAAGTTGAGTCACTGTGATCTTCCTTTTATCGTCCGATTCCAAGATTTTTAGCTCACCTGAGCCATAGGCTCAAAGTGAGCTATTGTCATAGCGTGGCGTCCGTCGTCCGTCGTCGTCCGTCGTCCGTCGTAAACTTTTCAACATTTTCGACTTCTTCTCCAGAACCACTGAAAAGATTTTCATGAAACTTGGTAGGAATGAAGTACTCATGGTCCCCTACAAGTGTTGTTGTTTTTCGTCCGGATCCATCAACAGGTGGCGCCACCAGAGGCAAAAGTAGGTCACAGGGGGTACCCTCCTTTGACAAACTTCTTCTTCAGAACGGAGGCACGTATCGACAAACCGAAAGCATCAGGATAACCTAGAGAGATGTCTTAAGAAGTGTTGTTATTTTTGGTTCCACTCGGAAGTCAAATTTTTGACGCGTTTTTGACGTCTTTTCGGACTTCGTCAGAAATGCACATTTTTGCACTATTTCTTTAAATAACTCAATAAGTGTATGATTTTACACATTCATTTACTGCATATTTATCATATTTAAGTTACTAAATGCTTTGATAAGTATTTTATTCTAAAATTTAGATTTTTTGATTTTTTATTAATTTTTTTCTTATGTGAAAAGGAAGGGGGGGTGATTTTCATACATATTCAACTTCTTCTCCAGAACCACTGAAAAGATTTTCATGAAACTTGGTAGGAATGAAGTATTCATGGTCCCCTACAAGTGATGTTGTTTTTCGTCCAGATCCATCAACAGGTGGCGCCACCAGAGGCAAAAGTAGGTCACAGGGGGTACCCTCCTTTGACAAACTTCTTCTTCAGAACGAAAGCACGTATCGACAAACTGAAAGCATCAGAATGATCTAGAGAGATGTCTTAAGAAGTGTTGTTGTTTTTGGTTCCACTCGGAAGTCAAATTTTTGACGCGTTTTTGACGTCTTTTCGGACTCTGTCGGAAATGCACATTTTTGCACTATTTCTTTAAATAACTCAATATGTGTATGGTTTTACACATTCATTTACTACAAATTCATCACATTTAAGTTACTTAATGCTTTGATATGTATTTCATACTGAAATTTTTATTTTTTGATTTCTTATGAATTATTTTCTTATATGAAAAGGAAAGGGGGGGTGATTTTCATACATATTCAACTTCTTCTCCAGAACTGCTGAACAGATTTTTATGAGTATTTTTTCAATCATGAATAGATATGTTTACTGTGAACATGGACCCAAGGCTTGTGGGTTCAAGTCCCGGCACGAGCACTCCTCAAATTTTTTTCTTCATTTTTTCCCATTTTGTCAGCTTATTATGCACTTTTAGATAATCTGAATACCTTAAATTCCATTTTTTACTTAAAAAAATTTTTCTTCCCTTTATTAGCTCACCTGAGCCATAGGCTCAAAGTGAGCTATTGTCATAGCGTGGCGTCCGTCGTCCGTCGTCGTCCGTCGTCGTCCGTCGTCGTCCGTCGTCCGTCGTAAACTTTTCAACATTTTCGACTTCTTCTCCAGAACCACTGAAAAGATTTTCATGAAACTTGGTAGGAATGAAGTACTCATGGTCCCCTACAAGTGTTGTTGTTTTTCGTCCGGATCCATCAACAGGTGGCGCCACCAGAGGCAAAAGTAGGTCACAGGGGGTACCCTCCTTTGACAAACTTCTTCTTCAGAACGGAGGCACGTATCGACAAACCGAAAGCATCAGGATAACCTAGAGAGATGTCTTAAGAAGTGTTGTTATTTTTGGTTCCACTCGGAAGTCAAATTTTTGACGCGTTTTTGACGTCTTTTCGGACTTCGTCAGAAATGCACATTTTTGCACTATTTCTTTAAATAACTCAATAAGTGTATGATTTTACACATTCATTTACTGCATATTTATCATATTTAAGTTACTAAATGCTTTGATAAGTATTTTATTCTAAAATTTAGATTTTTTGATTTTTTATTAATTTTTTTCTTATGTGAAAAGGAAGGGGGGGGGTGATTTTCATACATATTCAACTTCTTCTCCAGAACCACTGAAAAGATTTTCATGAAACTTGGTAGGAATGAAGTACTCATGGTCCCCTACAAGTGATGTTGTTTTTCGTCCAGATCCATCAACAGGTGGCGCCACCAGAGGCAAAAGTAGGTCACAGGGGGTACCCTCCTTTGACAAACTTCTTCTTCAGAACGAAAGCACGTATCGACAAACTGAAAGCATCAGAATGATCTAGAGAGATGTCTTAAGAAGTGTTGTTGTTTTTGGTTCCACTCGGAAGTCAAATTTTTGACGCGTTTTTGACGTCTTTTCGGACTCTGTCGGAAATGCACATTTTTGCACTATTTCTTTAAATAACTCAATATGTGTATGGTTTTACACATTCATTTACTACAAATTCATCACATTTAAGTTACTTAATGCTTTGATATGTATTTCATACTGAAATTTTTATTTTTTGATTTTTAGCTCACCTGAGCCAAAGGCTCTAGTGAGCTATTGTCATAGCGATCCGTCCGGCGTCCGTCGTCCGTCGTGTGTCGTCTGTCGTCTGTCTGTCGTAAACTTTTCACATTTTCAACTTCTTCTCAAGAATGGCTTAAGGGATTTTGATGAAACTTGGTAGGTATAAAGTACTAATGATCCCCTACAAGTGTTGTTGTTTTTCGTCCGGATCCTTCAACAGGTGGCGCCACCACAGGCAAAAGTAGGTCACGGGGAGTACCCTCCCATGACAAACTTCTTCTTCAGAACGGAAGCACGTATCGACAAACTGAAAGCATCAGGATGATCTACAGAGATGTCTTAAGAAGTGTTGTTATTTTTGGTTCCACTCCGAAGTCAAATTTTTGACGCTTTTTTGACGTCTCTTCGGACTTAGCCAGAAATGCAAATTTTTGCACTATTTCTTTAAATAACTCAATAAGTGTATGATTTTACACACTCATTTACTGCATATTTATCATATATAACTTACTTAATGCTTTGATATGTATTTTATGCTTAAATTTTATTTTTTTATTTTTTTATGAATTTTTTTCTTATGTAAAAAGGAAAGGGGGGGGGGTGATTTTCATACATTTTCTGCTTCTTTTCTATAACCACTCTTCAGATTGTCATGACATTTTGTAGGTATGAGGTACTCATGCATGGTACCCTTCAAGTGAAAGAATTTTGTCAAGATATCCACTTTTGGATTTTTAAGGAATATTTTTTAAGATTGTACAAAGGTATAATGTATGTTTTCCATGCCCAATGGACCAATGGGAAGTGGCTCCAAACCCCGGCAGGACCCCAACAATTTTTTTCCCTTATTAGCTCACCTGAGCCAAAGGCTCTAGTGAGCTATTGTCATAGCGATCCGTCCGTCGTCCGTCGTCCGTCGTGTGTCGTGTGTTGTCTGTCGTGTGTCGTCTGTCTGTCGTGAACTTTTCACATTTTCAACTTCTTCTCAAGAATGGCTTAAGGGATTTTGATGAAATTTGGTAGGTATAAAGTACTAATGATCCCCTACAAGTGTTGTTGTTTTTCGTCCGGATCCTTCAACAGGTGGCGCCACCACAGGCAAAAGTAGGTCACGGGGGGTACCCTCCCTTGACAAACTTCTTCTTCAGAACGGAAGCACGTATCGACAAACTGAAAGCATCAGGATGATCTACAGAGATGTCTTAAGAAGTGTTGTTATTTTTGGTTCCACTCCGAAGTCAAATTTTTGACGCTTTTTTGACGTCTCTTCGGACTTAGCCAGAAATGCAAATTTTTGCACTATTTCTTTAAATAACTCAATAAGTGTATGATTTTACACACTCATTTACTGCATATTTATCATATATAACTTACTTAATGCTTTGATATGTATTTTATGCTTAAATTTTATTTTTTTATTTTTTTATGAATTTTTTTCTTATGTAAAAAGGAAAGGGGGGGGGGTGATTTTCATACATTTTCTGCTTCTTTTCTATAACCACTCTTCAGATTGTCATGACATTTTGTAGGTATGAGGTACTCATGCATGGTACCCTTCAAGTGAAAGAATTTTGTCAAGATATCCACTTTTGGATTTTTAAGGAATATTTTTTAAGATTGTACATAGGTATAATGTATGTTTTCTTACCAAAAATAGGAGAAAAATTCTCAAATCGCACCGGGTTAAACACATTGATACTACTTTTGAATGAAGAAATTTTATTTGAATCACAAAAAAAAAAAAAAAAATGCCGTAAAGATTAAAAGTACACAACTTTTTAAATATTTTTTCAAAGCCATGCACCTGGTTCCGGACCGGAATTATTCGAATTTTATGATCTGAGGACCCATTTTCACACGCATTCTTCCACACATGTAGATGTCTCACACACTTTAAACTATATTCAAAATTTTATTTCATCTATCTAGTAAACAATCACGGGAAGACAATTCAAGATAAACATTGTGTGTATTTTCCACCAATTGTTGAAAATAATAAGAAAATAATCGGAACTATTGACAGGACAATGACCTAGATATGCATTAATTCATCTTCGTCCCCAAGACGCATCGTATTCCGCTAGGCGCTTCATTGCAATACAAACCGCAAAGTAGTACTGCGATACATTTCAGGAGATACAGTGCAAACGGAATAGATTTTTATACTTGGAACACTTTCATAATGGTTATCATTCATGTACTTGGAACACTTGCATATTGTTGTTGTTGTTGTTGTTGTCCGTATAATCCACCTCTTGGTAGGTGCACCTAGTTTGACCTAGTTCATGGACAGGTGAAGGCCGTTCTTCCTTCGGGCTTAAAACGAAGTCTAAAAAATTCTATTTACAAAACCAGGGTAGACTACCAACGGTCAGAGCTTATTTTCGTCCCCTTTGTATTAATTCAAGCAGAAAAGTCCTCCCACAATGGACGCTATGACACAAACTTCTTGATAAACGTTCGATTCGATAATATGCCTCGTTATCGAGTTGAAGAGAGAATCTCTCATCCAAAGCGGACACATCCAGAATAAATTGAAGAATATCTTCCCTTCCAAGATCTGACCAAGCAGTCTGGTTCTTGTTGAGTGAAAACAACAGTTGAAGTTCTGACAAGTACGGTGTCCTGTAGTTTAGTAAAGCACCACATTCTAGTAAAGTATGACAATAGTCCTCCACAGCCGCCTTACAGAGTTGACATGTAGGATCCACACGGTTTTGGTTAAAACGGCTGAGCTTAGATTGGACAATGTAGGTACCAGTCATAAATCTAGCTTTGGTGATCGCACGCTTCGCATCGTGTACGTTGTTTTCTACTGTTCTCCATAGTGGGTGTACAGATCCTATTGTCAAAATACTTATGTTGCAGAATTTGAGCGTTGATTTTGTATGACAGTCTACAATAAGATGTTCGTTCCACACGGTTTCAACTGATGTATGGACAAGTTGCTTCCATCTCTCTTTATCTGGCAAAGTTTGTTGAAGTGTAGAAATGTCAGGGAGTGAGTACTGGTGAAGAATCTTCTGGATGTATGAGAACCAGCTTTTTGATGACGATCCCTTAACTTGTGTTTGACGTTCCAGTATGTCATTGAGGACCTTGTTAGTTGACCTTATGATATTACCGAGGAATGTCAGAGCTCTAATGTGAATCTCAGCCTCCAATGGCCTTGCACCCAGCAGCAGATAAGTAATACTCCTTGCAGCTCGTGGCGGTAAGCTTTGAATAAGACGAAGAACCGATATATGATATGTTTCTAAGCGATCAATGTGTTTTTGTAAGAGGGCAAAGGTCTCCAATCCATAAAGTAGTCTTGGTAGAACATACGTTGAGTAGATTTTGTAGCAGGTTGTTGGTTGTAGACCATTAGAACCATGGAGTCCTGTTGAAGTAAGGCTGTAGAAGGTACGTCTAGCACATGAGATACGCTCCTCAACGTTCGTTGCTATATCATCTGAAGTTGTTCGAGTAATGCCTAAATGTGTGGTAGAAGTAGAAACTGAGAGTTCGGCATCATTTACTGTCCAAGTGGAAAAGACTTCTGTATAATTTCTCGGAATAAATTTCCTTATCATTACTGATTTCTCGGGGTGAATGATATAGCGTTCCCTATTTGCGTACTGTTCTGCTATATGGAGAGCACATTGAGCAGCTATTTCGCATTTGTTTGCCAGAGCTACATCATCTGCTACTGTCGGACAGCCTGTATATATGTTACCAATAGAGGTGCCTATCCCCGACTTCTCCAACTGTATCAGTAGGTCGTTGATATAGACTTTGTAGAGTCCTGTAGATAAGATTCCGCCTTGTCTCACCCCTTGTAGAATCGGAAACTGACAACTAAGATGGTTTTTCCACAAAACTTTTGCTGATAGAGCTGAATACATCTCGTCAATCATTGACCAAATATGATGGTTAATGTTCTGCTCGAAGAGCTTACACTTCATAGATGCATGTGACACAACGTCAAACGCTTTTTGCGAGTCCAAAAAGGAGAGGAAAACTGGTTGGTTTCGTTCCATATGCTCAATGATTGTTTCGTTCAATACAAGGGCGGCCATTAATGGTGAAAGTCCTTTTGTGAACCCAAACTGGAGAGGTGATTGTTTCAGGGGGAGAGAATCCTCAATCTTCTTAAGGATGATATGTTCAAACAGTTTTCCTAGTAGGGAAGAGACTGTGATACCTCGATAATTGGATAGATTTGTAGGGTCTTTTCCTTTTTTATGGATCGGGTGAATAATTCCTCCCTGAAAGGCTTCTGGCACATATTTATATTCCAACAAAGCATTAAAGATGCATGAAATAGGTTCTTGTAGAATGGAACCTGCTGACTTGACATGTTCCGACACAAGTCCAGATTCGTCCGGAGCTTTTCTGTTGTGTAGCTTTTTAGTAGCTAAGAGTACGTCATCTGGAGTAATAACAGGAATAGAGTCCTCGGTTTCCGAAGTAATCTTACGGATCATCTGGAGATCGTATGAAATTTGTTCCATATAGTTTGAGTCGAAACGTGAGTCGTCTTTTGGGATGGCCAAATCCTCGTAGAACGCCGCAAAGGCTTTGCATTGATCTTTAGCATGAAGCAAATGTTCATTGTTGGACACGAGGGTCACAGTGGATGACGAGTTCCTAGAGTTTCTCCTCAAGAGACGATAGAAGTTTGATGTAGATTGTTCCTCCATAATGTTGTTATAAAAGGATTTCCTCTCAGTAGCTAGCTCAATCCTTTGCTGTTTACGTAAGTCCCGTTTTAGTTGATTACATCGAATGGAGATTGGGTGTGTCGGACTAGGCCTTCCAATCTTATGCCAAAGAAGACGGGCCTCTTTCCTCTGAGACAGAATGTCTCGAACAGCAGGCGAGGCTTTCCATTTTGGCCCGGAGAGTCGTATTAATTTCTTGGGGACAGTTTTAGCTTCAGCTTTCAGAAGAGCGTCTTGTATGTGTTGTAAAGCCTGATCTATATCCTCTGGCGACGAGATGGTAGATAGAGTAACAGAATCCCGAAGGTGACCTCTATACTGATGTACATCACATTTTTCCCAAAGTTTCCTAAAACGTTTGACGCTTTGTTCTACATTTTCTACTCGAAGTGGTGCGACCTTGACCTCCAGCAAAATAGGTATATGTGATGAGGTATTGCTAGGGAGGTTGTCCAATGGATAGAAAGATCCCGCGTCAGAAAATGTAGATATGAAGTAGTCAATTTGTGAGCTGGTGGTAGCATGGCTATAGGTAACATGTGGGCCTTTTGAGAGGTTATGTAACATCTCATCTCTCACAAACATCTTGAGGAGTTTATCCTGGGGATTGTTTCTGTTTTCTAGAAGTGTAGCATTCAGATCGCCAGCTATGAGAATATCGTGCGTATCTCGATATTTTGAGAGTATGACACTAAGAAGGTCCAAGCATTCCCTGTAATCCTCTGTAGATGTTGTATATCCCGCGGTTGGCATATATACGTTTATAAGACACATGCGTGTATGATTACATTTGATTTCTATTGCTACAATGCGTTCATTGCCGTCCTCAACAGGTCTAATGGAGTGTTGTAGGTCGTGACGCCACATAATACATACCCCCCCTTGTCCTCTCCCTCGTTGAAATTTCGGTAGCGGAAAGAGAGTGTCATAACAAGTTATTTTATAGAACCATTCTCCTATGTACTTTGTAATATCATCTTTTTCAAATTCCCAAAGCCAATGTTCTTGCAAACATATAACATCAGATATTTTCATAAGGTCCGTAAGACACGGTACATTCCCGCGGATTCCTTCTATGTTAGAGGAAGATATTACCAATGTCTCTGTAGGTCCTTCTCCACTTTGTCTGGGGGCTTCGTCTTGAGGCTGGGAATGTATAAAAAATGATCCTGGCTTGTGCTCGACTTGGGGTTTCCATCCTGCAATACATGTACGTCATTATGGTCAGTAGATACTTGATGATTCTGATCCTGACTAGTGCTCGACCTAGGACTACCATCCTGCGATTTACGTGTAGGATTTTGGTCTATAGAGACATGATGACTACATTCCTGCATGGTCTCAATTAGAGTCTCAGTATGCGAATGCAGATTTATGCTTTCTGTATGTGATACATGTAAAATGTACTTGTTATCATGTATAAAGTTTGCTCGAATTTCCTCTGTCTTAGACTCCCTTAGATGAAGTAATTTACGGACTGATTTCTTGAAGAAACGTCTAATGAGTAATCTCTTCCTCTGGATTTTGAGAATGCATAGGACATTTAATATCTGAAATTCTTGAAAATAAATAATTCCGTTCAGAGTTCCTGAAATCTTCCAATGAAATGTTGGACCACAGAAGCTGTTGTTTTAATAGAGAAAATAAATTATTATTCACAACTTTAAGCCACTGTGTTCGTCATCTTGTATGTATAATATTTCTAAGAGGAACACAGAGGCCTGAGGTTGTGAATAATAAAACATTTTCTCTCATAAAACGACAGGATCCTGTGTTAAGACATTTGGGAATTTTTATCTGATCAAATAATAGATACATGATGAGTTTTTATCGGACCAAATAACTTCTTGTCGGCAAATCCAATGCAACCGATACATTTCATGAACTCTCTCCGCTAACAACTTGTCCGTGTACAATTAGTTAACAGTAAATAACGATGTCGTAGGTCTGCTAGTTGGACAAGCTTAACAATTTCATGGGCCTTTTAATTTGTTTCAAACTGCGAAACCTAGAGAAACCACTTGAGTTGTTGAACAGCGTATGCTGAAATGCGACGCTCCTTCTCGCCTGTTGAAATATGCATAGGCAAGAAGCGTCGCATTTCAGCATATTTACTGAAAATTATTTGTTCAAATGGCTTCACTAGGTCATGAGGTATGATACAACATACACTGCTTTTTTGGAAAACAAACTGGCACAATTTCTGCACAACTCACTTGAATTGATGAATATTGGATCAAAACGATTTTAACTGTACGTTTCATGTATTTGAGATGAAATAAATACTATTCAAAAGCATAATTCATAGATTTCAGTGAATAAAGGCAAAACTGAAAAATCTTTGTTTTTTATGCCCCTGGAATAAAAGATTCGGGAGCATATAGTTTTTGGCTTGTCCGTCTGTCTGTTTGTCTGTCTGTTTTCCGAAAAACTTTAACATTGGGCATAACTTTTGAATGGAAGCTGGTGATAGAGGTTTCATATTTCACATGTGTATTTACCAAAATTTTTGACCTCATGACCATAACCTTGACCTTTCACTTACTTCTCAAAAACTTTAACATTGGGCATAACTTTTGAATGGTTAGTGATAGGGCTTTCATATTGTACATGTGTATTCCTTGTGACAAGATCTTTCCATTGATACCAATATTACGCTGACCCTGACCTCTCACATACTTAACAGAAAATGGCGTTTATACTAACAAAGATGCCGCCGGGGGCATTCTCGTTTCACAAACACAGGCTTTATAATTTCTGGCATGCTAGCTATCAATAATGAAAGGTTTTGTGTTCAATTTTAAATAAACTTAATTTGTGAAATCATTTCATTGTTTTATTCTTTTTCTGCTGCACATTAATGTGCAATTTTACAATATGATTTTATTTTTGATGTTGCATAATTGAACTATACTAGCTGGGCATATGACGTTGGACCACTTTATCCGTTTTTTTCAAATCAGTAAAAAAGTTATTGTTTTGAAATGTGACTATTTTTTTCTTTTTTGTACTTTTAAAGGTTGTCTGAAAAAAACACTTCTCTGCATCCGGCAAAAATCTTTTTAGAAAGGTTATGGGCTAAAATCCTGGTACTGGCACTATCAGTATTCAATGTCAGTATGTCAATTAGAGCGTGCATGGGTATCAGGTGAGCGTTGTGCCCCTTGGGGCTCTTGTTAATGTATAGCCAAAATAAGTCCAAATCACAATTTAAAACGAGTTTCTGTGGTATCCTCCTGTGGTACTATCCTCTAGACTTCTGAAGTAACTAGGTTAAACATATTTACACAAAATGTTAGTTCGCTACTCTGTTTGTCCAATTATCCTCTCTGATAACGGGGAACTTTTGTGTCATATGACAATATCAATCCACGTTTTTGGTATACATTTCTTTAAAAGATATATTTCTGATATCCAGTTTCGTTTATCAGCCAAATTATTGTAAATGAACTCTTCATCTATTTCACCCTTTTCATCAAGAATATCATTTAAATAAATGAATCCAGAATTTATCCAATTCACAAAAATTATTGTGTTCTACCTTTATCCATGATGTTTTTATTTCCCCAAATAATTTCTTTTTTAATTTTGAAATCTTCATTCGGTCTAGGCTCATTATACTTAATGTAGAACCAAGAATTAGTAACTAATCTGTAAAATTCTGGGATTTCGTTAAAGTTGGGAATTGGTTTTTTGTTTTTATTGTCAATTTTAAAGATTAGAAAATCCGGCCCGTACTTGTCAAAATAAAATGATGGGACAGCTTTCCAATTGGAATTTTCTGTGAATAAAAGTCGTTTTACCCAAGATATTTTTAATGAATGGAAGTGGGATTCAAGGTCTCTGATTTGCAAACCTCCTTTCATATAATTACTTATCATAGTGTTTCTTTTAACCTTATCTCTTCCTTTTTCCCATATAAAGTCAAAAATTAGCTTTTCTAATTCCTTGGTCTGTTCCTTGGTAATTATTTGTGAGCTCGCTAAATATGATATTTTTGGTATTACAAAATTATTTATAATCACTGATTTTCCTATGAATGTAAGTTTTCTTTTTTCCAATTTTTCAGAAGAAGGTCTATATGCTTGTTATTCTATTTTCCCAGTTAAGATTTTGACAAATCTTTTTATTAGTCCCAAAATGTATTCCCAAAGATTTTACAATATCAACCCATTTTATTCCGATGTGTGCCTTATCTCTATTTTTGTTTTTTACCAAGATAAATACCCTCTGTTTTATCTCTGTTCAAACTTAAACCAGAGAGTCTACCAAATTCTTCAATAATTGAGAGTGATTTTTTGATATCTGAAAACTTTAAGAAAAGAGTAGTGTCATCCACGAGCTGCGATATTTTCATTCTGAAACTTTTTATACGTATTCCTTTTAATGTATGTCATTTCGAATTATGCAAGCCATAATTTCAGCTGCTATTATAAATAAAAGGCAAGAAAGGGAACACCTTTGTTTTATTCCTCTTGATATCCTGTATGTTTCTGATAACCAATTATAATTTTTACACATCCTAGAATATTATTATATAAAGTAAGGGTCCAATGAATAAAAGAATCCCCAAAGCCAAATTTCTTCAGCGCCTGTGTCATGAAATTCCACTCAATCGTATCGAAAGCCTTAAAAAAATCTAGAAATAAAATACATGAATCGATAGAAAATTTTTCGGAGTAGTCTATTATATCCTGAATTTGACGAATATTGTAGCCAATAAATCTGTTTTTAATATAACCGTTTTGATCTGTACTTATAATCTTCGGTAATACATCTTTAACTGTAGTAGCAAGAACGTAAGTAGCAATCTTATAATCGATATTTAAGGAGGGTTTGAACACCAAGATGGCGGCGGCATTATTTGTTTTCTCACTTCATAGGAAAAGTACAGTCTTAACTTCCTTTAAACATTTGATACGTTGATTGATATACACATTTGAGTATCCGCATGAAGTTTGAATAATTTTCGGCGTCATTTGAAGAAATTATGGCGATTTTCAAAAATTGCGGACTATGGGAGTTTTATCCATGAGCAAACCACGACGTCATTTCGACGTTATCAGGGAAAATGGCGTCACAAACCTTCGCATTCAAAATGCAATAAAATCATTCATACCAAACGTATCGCATTGAAACTTTGCATTTATAAAATAGAAAATTAAATCTTCATCACAGTGAATTTGTTGACAAATTAGCATCACAGAAAAGTGGATGTTACTTCATTGAAAATGGGCGGTTTTCGGAAGAAAAATTGGAAAATATAAAGCTTTGTAATATTTTAATCCAAAATTCAATTTTTCTCATTTAATCATGAAATCATCTCTGGACATTGTTCATAATTTTGTTGACAAAGATGCATCCACACGATTCCTAATAAGTAACTATCGAACCAGGTCAATTGACTCAAAATCGCAAATTTTTGAGCGACAGTGTCATCTTTTATTCCAGTATTCTGTCTTTCTATAAAACACAATTTATCTCATCTTTTCCATATGTAAACGCAATACAGTTATGAAGATTTTGAAAGTTAAATCAAAATTAATTTCAAATAGTTTAACGAGAACGAGAATGACACGTTCAATATTATGAAGTCTCGTAGAAAATTTCCCTGTGGATAGAATCAAATGTAAGTTTGCATAATCAAGGACAGACAAGAAATATATAATTTCAGAAGTTTTGAGAAAAATTAAATTTGGCGTCCAAGTGTTCAATACCTCCTTAAGAGGGTTATAGGCCTCCAATTTTTCAACTGTAATGGATCATCTTTTTTTAATATAAGTGAAACGACTCCTAATTTTTGAGAGTTACTTAATTCTCCATTTCTATAAGCATAATTTAGTGATTTGACCACAAAATTCTGCAGATAGTCCATCTATGCCAGGACTTTTATTATTTTTCATTTTTTAACAGCTTGTTCACATTCTTCAAAACATAATTCCCCATCACAACTTTTACTTTCTTTCTTTGTCAAAACTTTTTCTACGGTACAATTGTTTATATATTCAATAACTTCATTTTCATTGATATGACTTGAGCTGTACAAAGACGTATAGTAATCTTTAATTTCACCTAGGATTTCTTCTTGGTCATTTATGATATTATCATGTTTATCTTTCAATTTCGTTATAGTATTATGAATTTGCCTTTGTTTTTCGAGTCCTAAAAAGAATTTTGTATTCTTTTTCCCCTGCTCCACCCATTGAATTCTTGATCTGATTTGTGCACCTTAAGCCATAGACTCGTAATGTGTAGACAAAGTATTTTCTAATTCATTTATACGCTCAGGATCCATATGTGAGCTATTTGTTAAAACCGACAATTCCTTTTCTAAGATATCAACCTCATTTCTTTTCTTCCTGCATTTTGATTTGCAATATTTGATTGTCAGTTGCTTAATATTAGCCTTACAAAAGTCCCATAATTCAGCATCATTTAGCTTAAATTCCTCTTTTTGTTTAAGTACATCTTCAATAAACGCATGTACTATTTTTTTATATTCATTGTCATTAAGTACAGTATTATTTATTTTCCACAGACCTCCACCTTTTTTTCCTTTAGGATCTTATCTTAATTTGAGACAAACAGCTGAATGATCCGTAAATTTAATTTGTACCGGTCGTATGTCACAAGAAATAGCATTAGAAATATCCTTACTTATCAGAAAAATATCAATTCTGCTTGCTTAAATAAATCTTTGCCGGAAACCTATTTAACAAGAGCCCCAGGGGGCACAACGCTCACCTGATACCCATGCACGCTCTAATTGACATACTGACATTGAATACTGATAGTGCCACTACCAGGATTTTAGCCCACAACCTTTCTAACAAGATTTTTGCCGGATGCAGACAAGTTTTTTTTTCAGACAACCTTTAAAAGTACAAACAAGAGAAAATAGTCACATTTCAAAACAACACCTTTTTTACTGATTTGAAAAGATGGATTATGCGATCCAAAGTCATATGCCCAGCTAGTATAGTTTGCAACATCAAAAATAAAATCATTTTGTAAAATTCCACATTAATGTGCAACAGAAACAGAATAAAACAATGAAATGATTTCATAAATTAAGTTTATTTAAAATTGAACACCAAACCTTTCATTATTAATAGCTAGTATGCCAGAAAATAATAAAGCCTGTGTTTGTGAAACACGAATGCCCTGCAGTGGCATCTTTGTTGGTATAAACACCATTTTCTAAGTATGTGAGAGGTCAGGGTCAGAGTAATGTTGGTATCAATGGAAAGATCTTGTCACAAAGAATACACATGTACAATATGAAAGCCCTATCACTAACCATTCAAAAGTTATGCCCAATGTTAAAGTTTTTGAAAAGTAGGTCAAAGGTCAAGGTCATGAGGTCAAAATTTAAAGATTAGAAAATCCGGCCCGTACTTGTCAAAATAAAATGATGGGACAGCTTTCCAATTGGAATTTTCTGTGAATAAAAGTCGTTTTACCCAAGATATTTTTAATGAATGGAAGTGGGATTCAAGGTCTCTGATTTGCAAACCTCCTTTCATATAATTACTTATCATAGTGTTTCTTTTAACCTTATCTCTTCCTTTTTCCCATATAAAGTCAAAAATTAGCTTTTCTAATTCCTTGGTCTGTTCCTTGGTAATTATTTGTGAGCTCGCTAAATATGATATTTTTGGTATTACAAAATTATTTATAATCACTGATTTTCCTATGAATGTAAGTTTTCTTTTTTCCAATTTTTCAGAAGAAGGTCTATATGCTTGTTATTCTATTTTCCCAGTTAAGATTTTGACAAATCTTTTTATTAGTCCCAAAATGTATTCCCAAAGATTTTACAATATCAACCCATTTTATTCCGATGTGTGCCTTATCTCTATTTTTGTTTTTTACCAAGATAAATACCCTCTGTTTTATCTCTGTTCAAACTTAAACCAGAGAGTCTACCAAATTCTTCAATAATTGAGAGTGATTTTTTGATATCTGAAAACTTTAAGAAAAGAGTAGTGTCATCCACGAGCTGCGATATTTTCATTCTGAAACTTTTTATACGTATTCCTTTTAATGTATGTCATTTCGAATTATGCAAGCCATAATTTCAGCTGCTATTATAAATAAAAGGCAAGAAAGGGAACACCTTTGTTTTATTCCTCTTGATATCCTGTATGTTTCTGATAACCAATTATAATTTTTACACATCCTAGAATATTATTATATAAAGTAAGGGTCCAATGAATAAAAGAATCCCCAAAGCCAAATTTCTTCAGCGCCTGTGTCATGAAATTCCACTCAATCGTATCGAAAGCCTTAAAAAAATCTAGAAATAAAATACATGAATCGATAGAAAATTTTTCGGAGTAGTCTATTATATCCTGAATTTGACGAATATTGTAGCCAATAAATCTGTTTTTAATATAACCGTTTTGATCTGTACTTATAATCTTCGGTAATACATCTTTAACTGTAGTAGCAAGAACGTAAGTAGCAATCTTATAATCGATATTTAAGGAGGGTTTGAACACCAAGATGGCGGCGGCATTATTTGTTTTCTCACTTCATAGGAAAAGTACAGTCTTAACTTCCTTTAAACATTTGATACGTTGATTGATATACACATTTGAGTATCCGCATGAAGTTTGAATAATTTTCGGCGTCATTTGAAGAAATTATGGCGATTTTCAAAAATTGCGGACTATGGGAGTTTTATCCATGAGCAAACCACGACGTCATTTCGACGTTATCAGGGAAAATGGCGTCACAAACCTTCGCATTCAAAATGCAATAAAATCATTCATACCAAACGTATCGCATTGAAACTTTGCATTTATAAAATAGAAAATTAAATCTTCATCACAGTGAATTTGTTGACAAATTAGCATCACAGAAAAGTGGATGTTACTTCATTGAAAATGGGCGGTTTTCGGAAGAAAAATTGGAAAATATAAAGCTTTGTAATATTTTAATCCAAAATTCAATTTTTCTCATTTAATCATGAAATCATCTCTGGACATTGTTCATAATTTTGTTGACAAAGATGCATCCACACGATTCCTAATAAGTAACTATCGAACCAGGTCAATTGACTCAAAATCGCAAATTTTTGAGCGACAGTGTCATCTTTTATTCCAGTATTCTGTCTTTCTATAAAACACAATTTATCTCATCTTTTCCATATGTAAACGCAATACAGTTATGAAGATTTTGAAAGTTAAATCAAAATTAATTTCAAATAGTTTAACGAGAACGAGAATGACACGTTCAATATTATGAAGTCTCGTAGAAAATTTCCCTGTGGATAGAATCAAATGTAAGTTTGCATAATCAAGGACAGACAAGAAATATATAATTTCAGAAGTTTTGAGAAAAATTAAATTTGGCGTCCAAGTGTTCAATACCTCCTTAAGAGGGTTATAGGCCTCCAATTTTTCAACTGTAATGGATCATCTTTTTTTAATATAAGTGAAACGACTCCTAATTTTTGAGAGTTACTTAATTCTCCATTTCTATAAGCATAATTTAGTGATTTGACCACAAAATTCTGCAGATAGTCCATCTATGCCAGGACTTTTATTATTTTTCATTTTTTAACAGCTTGTTCACATTCTTCAAAACATAATTCCCCATCACAACTTTTACTTTCTTTCTTTGTCAAAACTTTTTCTACGGTACAATTGTTTATATATTCAATAACTTCATTTTATTGATATGACTTGAGCTGTACAAAGACGTATAGTAATCTTTAATTTCACCTAGGATTTCTTCTTGGTCATTTATGATATTATCATGTTTATCTTTCAATTTCGTTATAGTATTATGAATTTGCCTTTGTTTTTCGAGTCCTAAAAAGAATTTTGTATTCTTTTTCCCCTGCTCCACCCATTGAATTCTTGATCTGATTTGTGCACCTTAAGCCATAGACTCGTAATGTGTAGACAAAGTATTTTCTAATTCATTTATACGCTCAGGATCCATATGTGAGCTATTTGTTAAAACCGACAATTCCTTTTCTAAGATATCAACCTCATTTCTTTTCTTCCTGCATTTTGATTTGCTATATTTGATTGTCAGTTGCTTAATATTAGCCTTACAAAAGTCCCATAATTCAGCATCATTTAGCTTAAATTCCTCTTTTTGTTTAAGTACATCTTCAATAAACGCATGTACTATTTTTTTATATTCATTGTCATTAAGTACAGTATTATTTATTTTCCACAGACCTCCACCTTTTTTTCCTTTAGGATCTTATCTTAATTTGAGACAAACAGCTGAATGATCCGTAAATTTAATTTGTACCGGTCGTATGTCACAAGAAATAGCATTAGAAATATCCTTACTTATCAGAAAAATATCAATTCTGCTTGCTTAAATAAATCTTTGCCGGAAACCTATTTAACAAGAGCCCCAGGGGGCACAACGCTCACCTGATACCCATGCACGCTCTAATTGACATACTGACATTGAATACTGATAGTGCCACTACCAGGATTTTAGCCCACAACCTTTCTAACAAGATTTTTGCCGGATGCAGACAAGTTTTTTTTTCAGACAACCTTTAAAAGTACAAACAAGAGAAAATAGTCACATTTCAAAACAACACCTTTTTTACTGATTTGAAAAGATGGATTATGCGATCCAAAGTCATATGCCCAGCTAGTATAGTTTGCAACATCAAAAATAAAATCATTTTGTAAAATTCCACATTAATGTGCAACAGAAACAGAATAAAACAATGAAATGATTTCATAAATTAAGTTTATTTAAAATTGAACACCAAACCTTTCATTATTAATAGCTAGTATGCCAGAAAATAATAAAGCCTGTGTTTGTGAAACACGAATGCCCTGCAGTGGCATCTTTGTTGGTATAAACACCATTTTCTAAGTATGTGAGAGGTCAGGGTCAGAGTAATGTTGGTATCAATGGAAAGATCTTGTCACAAAGAATACACATGTACAATATGAAAGCCCTATCACTAACCATTCAAAAGTTATGCCCAATGTTAAAGTTTTTGAAAAGTAGGTCAAAGGTCAAGGTCATGAGGTCAAAAATTTTGGTATCAATGGAAAGGTATTGTCACAAGGAATACACATGTGAAATATGAAAGCTCTATCACCTTCCATTCAAAAGTTATGCCCAATGTAAAGTTTTTCGGACAAACAGACAGACGGACAGGCCAAAAACTATATGCCCCCGTATCTTTGATTCCGGAAGCATAAAAAACAAAGACTTTTCGGTTTTGCCTTTATTCATATTAAATTATACAGAAATCTATGAATGAGAGCTTTTGAATAGTACTGATTTCATCTTAATACATGTAACGTACAGTCAAAATCGTGTTAATCCAATTAACACAGACAAGTTGTTAGCGGACAATATTAATTCAAGTGAGTTGTGCAGAAATTGAGCCAATTTATTTTCCAAACAGCAGTGTACGGTGTATCAAACCTCATGACCCAGTGAAGCCACTTGGACAAATTATTTTCGGTAAATATGCTGAAATGCGGCCCTTGGAAATGTATTTTTAGCATATTGAATCAATAGTCGTGATAAATTTAACTTCGAACTTGATCTTGTCTTTTATGCAATCTACAGATAGGTTTGAAAATATGCAAAATTCGGAACATTTTCGTTAAAAAAAGTGAAATTTGCGAAAAAAGGACATGCATGACCCCCCCCCCCCCCTTTTTTTTTTCTTTACATTTTTATGCGTGCCAAAGATTCGCAATCAAAAAAGACCAATTTTACAGACTTCCAGGCATTTCAAGTCAGTCAAAATTTTTAGTGTGCACCTTTTTATTTCCTGTAGTTACCCCTACTAAAGGGGCAAGGAGGTATTGAACCAATCAAATCTGTAACACAAGATATATGGCGGCTATGTTAACCATAGATACAGAAATAAGACAGAGAAAATAATCAAGTACATGTATATTGGCTTTTAAAGGCAAAACCACTCAAGCAGAAAAAGCAGGTCAAGGTCATTTTATGAAAACTTGATCAAAGATACATCCAATATGCAAGTTTGGTACATGTAGCAGTTATACTTTGCTCAATATTGGCTTTATAGAGCAAAATCACTCAAGCGGAAAAAGTAGGTCAAGGTCATTTTATGAAAGATTGATCAAAGATACATCCAATATGCAAGTTTGGTATATGTAGCACTTATACTTTGCTCAATATTGGCTTTTAAAGGCAAAATCACTCAAGCGGAAAAAGTAGGTCAAGGTCATTTTATGAAAGTTTGATCAAAGATACATCTAATATGCAAGTTTGGAACATCTAGCACTTATACTTTGCTCAATATTGGCTTTTAAAGGCAAAATCACTCAAGCGGAAAAAGTAGGTCAAGGTCATTTTATGAAAGTTTGATCAAAGATACATCCAATATGCAAGTTTGGTACATGTAGCACTTATACTCTGCTCAATATTGGCTTTTAAAAGCGAAATCACTCAAATGGAAAAAGTAGGTCAGATGCTGCATCCGATGCATGGGTCCATCTCGGCATCCAAAGATGAATCACTTGTGCAAGTCTGGTTACTGTAGCATTAGTACTTTGTCAGATACTGAGCTACCCAAAACTTCTTATCCAAATCACTCAAGCGGAAAATGTAGGTCAGATGCTGCATCCGATGCATGGGTTCACCTCAGCATCCAAAGATGAATCACTTGTGCAAGTTTGGTTACTGTAGCATCAGTACTTTGTCAGATACTGAGCTACCCCAAACTTCTTAACCAAGTCACTCAAGCGGAAAATGTAGGTCAGATGCTGCATACGATGCATGGGTTCACCTCAGCATCCAAAGATGAATCACTTGTGCCAGTTTGGTTACTGTAGCATTAGTACTTTGTCAGATACTGAGCTACCCCAAACTTCTTAACCGGACGCGGACGCGTGGGGTTACAGCATAAGCTCACTCAACTTCGTCGAGGTGAGCTAAAAATGATGGTATGTAAAGAAAGGTCTTGTCACATGGAATGCACATGTGAAATATCAAAGCCTATCACTCAGCAATCAAAAGAAATAGCCAATCTAAGATTTTTTGAAAAGTAGGTCAAATATCTAGGTCTTGGTCATGAGGTCAAAAGTTATGATATGTGTAGAAAGGCCTTGTCACAAGAAGGAATACACATATGAAATATCAAAGCTCTATCACTTACCAATCAAAAGATATAGCAAATCTTAATTTTTTTGAAAAGTAGGTCAAATATCTAGGTCAAGGTCATGAGGTCAAAATTATGGTATGTGTAGAAAGGTATTGTCAAAAGGAATACACAAGAGAAATATCAAAGCCCTATCACTTGCCAATCAATAGATATAGCCAATCTTGGTTTTTTTAAAAAGTGGGTCAAATATCTAGGTCAAGGTCATAAGGTTAAAAAGTATAGTATGTGAAAAAAGGGCTTGTCACAAGAAATACACATGTGAAATATCAAAGCCCTATCACTAACCAATCAAAAGATATAGCCAATCTTAGATTTTTTGAAAGGTAGGTCAAATATCTAGGTCAAGGTCACGAGGTCAAAAAATATGGTTTGCGTAGAAAGGTCTTGTCACAAAGATTACACATGTGAAATATCAAAGCCCTATCACTTGCCAATCAAGAGATATAGCCAATATTAGATTTTTAGAAAAGTAGGTCAAATATCTAGATCAAGGTCACAAGGTCAAACATTTTATGTGTAGAAAGGTCTAATCACAAGGAATACACATGTGAAATATCAAAGTCCTATCACTAATCAATCAAGAGATATAGCCAATATTAGATTTTTAGAAAAGTAGGTCAAATATCTAGGTCAAGGTCACAAGGTCAAAAATTATGATATGTGTATAAAGGTCTTGTCACAAGGAATACACATGTGAAATATCAAAGCCCTATCACTTACCAATCAAAAGTTATGGGGTGTGACACCCAAGTGTGACAGACAGACGGAGGGACGGATGGACGGACAGACGAACAACGGACAAAGTGATCCCTAAGTGTCGCTGTGCTTCGCAGGCGACACAAAAAGTCAACATCTTAAAAATAAATTCAGAGTATATTTGATAGCGTATGTGGCCAAGTTAATTCGAAGTATGAAAATAAGTACACAAAGCCAAACTAGCTATAGCTTGTCTTATTTAAAAAATCATTAAAAATCTAAAAGTTGATATTTTGACAAAATTCTTTCACAGTTTCATTTCTAGCGATAAATATAAAAATAAAAAGAGAAAAAAACTGAAAAAGGGAAAAAAAATTGTTGGGGTCCCGCCGGGGTTTGAAGCTACTCCCCATGGGTCCATTTGGCATGGAAAACATACATTATACCAATGTACAATCTTAAAAAATATTCCTTAAAAATCCAAAAGTGGATATCTTGACAAAATTCTTTCACTTGTAGGGTACCATGCATGAGAACCTCATACCTACAAATTGTCATGACAATCTGAAGAGTGGCTATAGAAAAGAAGCAGAAAATGTATGGAAATCAACCCCCCCCCTTCCTTTTTACATAAGAAAAAAATTCATAAAAAATCAAAAAAATAAATTTTAAGCATAAAATACATATCAAAGCATTAAGTAAGTTAAATATGATAAATATGTAGTAAATGAGTGTGTAAAATCATACACTTATTGAGTTATTTAAAGAAATAGTGCAAAAATGTGCATTTCTGACAAAGTCCGAAAAGACGTCAAAAACGCGTCAAAAATTTGACTTCGGAGTGGATCCAAAAATAACAACACTTCTTAAGACATCTCTCTAGATCATCCTGATGCTTTCGGTTTGTGGATACATGCTTCGGTTCTGAAGAAGAAGTTTGTCAAAGGAGGGTACCCCCCGTGACGTACTTTTGGCTGTGGTGGCGCCACCTGTTGACAGATCCGGACGAAAAACAACAACACTTGTAGGGGACCATGAGTACTTCATACCTACCAAGTTTCATCAAAATCCCTTCAGCCGTTCTGGAGAAGAAGTTTAAAATGTGAAAAGTTTACGACGACGACGGACGACGACGGACGACGACGACGACGACGGACGACGGACGACGGACGCAACACTATAACAATAGCTCACTTGAGCCTATGGCTCATGTGAGCTAAAAAAAACTTTATCTCAGTTTAATTAATGAGTAAATTCCGAAAGCCGTCCTTAGACACTACAATCACTCAGTGTTAAAATTCAGTGACCACAACGTTTACTATCTTGTACGTCAGTTGAAACGAACATCACTTTGCCATGAAATACACAACGTAAAAAATGGAAATAAACAGCGCTTTATCGCGAAATAAACATTGTGCAGAAAACTGAAATGAACGTACAATGATAAGTTATTTCTCGTGGTTTTTTTTTCCAATTCTTGCAATTACATTTCGTCAAATTTGGCCGATTATTTCAATGATTCGTTCTGTGTCAATGATCGTAATTATGTATGGGTAAAGCACTGCAAAACACCTGCGTTTAGCTTTAAATCTTTGTAAATTAAATATGAACACGGAGAATCACGTGCAGATTCGCACGTTTCGGTATATTTGACGTCACATCCCGACGTCAGAGCAGACCTTAGTACGACATTAACGTTGCCGGCAGAGACATTTTTATTGACCGTATGAAAAAGGCAGAAAATTTGTCTTTGCATTAAAATTTAAGGTGACTTATTTAGATGTTAATTTACTTAGACTGTTGCTTTCAGTGATCTACTTGAATAATATTATTGTCGTAAAAAATCGTCAAAAGTACCCGGATATTTCAAAATGGCGGCTCCCATGAATTAACTTTCTTGTTTAATTTTTTTTTGTATGAGGCATAGTATGAATCTTTTCTATGTTTTTTCTAACATGTTTCCACTTTTTTGGTATACGCGTGTTACCATTCAAGCTTGCTCGCTTCATTTATCTTGTTTACTTTTAAAAATGGCGCCCAAAAAGTTAGAATGAATTTGGCTTTCAGTATAGGTAATTTCTTAGAAAGTTATTGGGTTGCAAGATAGGATTATTTATGATTTTTATCTTTTCATTAAGCATTGTAAGGTAGGTTTAGACTTCTCTATCTATAAGTTCGCTTCGCGAACGGCCGTTCGAGCTGCGCTCTCTATTATTTTTTCCGATCACATGAACATATGAACATTTTATAAAATAATCAACTATCTAAATTAGTGGCAAATGTCTTTATATTCAAAAGAGTCAACTGATCGAACTTTTGTTATTCGTCTTCTCGCTCTCGCGGGACAGTAAAAATCGTTTGCCTATATGTATATCACACACAGAGAGAGAGAGAGAGAGAGAGAGAGAGAGAGAGAGAGAGAAGGCCGGTTGGCATGACGGTGAAATTGCATAATTCCGATGTTGATTGAAGGTAGTCGTTTTTACTACTTCATTAAAAGATATAATACTTGACCTTTGTCATATGACCTTGGATCAAGGTGGTGTGAAACCTTTGGGCCATCAGCATCATCATACTAAAATATGAAAGTGATAAAATCAGGGTTCAAAAGATTAAGCCTGGACATAATACACGCAACATATACAATTTCATTTAAAATATACTAATTGATGGTGATGTAAAACCTTCGAGTCATAAGCAGCAATATACTAAAATATAAAAGGGGTCGGGCAAAATGTTCAAGAGACACAGCCCGGACAGGAAAGCATGTACAATTTCATTAAAAATGTACTAAGTGACCTTGATCTTTGTCACATGACCTTGGGTCAAGGTGATGTGAAATCTTCGAGTCATAAGCAACAATATACTAAAATATAAAAGGGATCGGGCAAAAGGTTCAAAAGATATAGCCCGGATAGGAATCTGTTTCATTTTATTCAAGATGTACTGTGACCTTAATCTTAATCACATGACCTTGGGTCAAGGTGATGTGAAACCTTCAGGTCATAAGCAACAACATACTAAAATATGAAAGTGATCCAGCAAACGGTTCAAGAGATATAGCTCGGACAGGAATGTATGCATAAATTCATTAAAAATGCACTAAGTGACCTTGACCTTGGGTCAAGGTGATGTGAAACCTTCGAGTCATAAGTAACAACATATTAAAATGTAAAAGGGATAGGGCAAAAGGTTCAAGAGATATAGCCCGGACAGTAATCTATATACAATTTTATTAAAAATGTACTAAATGACCTTGACCTTTGGTCACATGACCTTGGGTCAAGGTGATGTGAAATCTTCAGGTCACAAGCAACAACATACTAAAATATGAAACGATCCAGCGAACGGTTCAAGAAATATAGCCCGGACAGGAATCTTTGTACAATTTTATTAAAAATGTACTAAGTGACCTTGACCTTGGGTCAAGGTGATGTGAAACCTTCAGGTCATAATCAACGATATACTAAAATATGAAAGTGATCCGGCAAAATAGTCAAGAGATACAGCCTGGTCAGGAATGTACGCATAATTACATTAAAAATGCACTAAGTGACCTTGACCTTGGTCACATGACCTTGGGTCAAGGTGATGTGAAACTTTCGGGTCAAAAGCAACAACATACTAAAATATAAATGTGATCGGACAAACGGTTCAGGAGATATAGCCCGGACATGATGTGTGACACACAATACTTATTCATCTTTCTTAAATTATTTAGTTTCCTTTTGCATACTTATTTAATAATTTTTAAATATATAACATTCAAATGAATCGATAATCCAAGAATTTTAACCTCAAAAACATATATCAATATTTAAGAAAGACAACTCTTGCATACATGAGTTCTGCTGTTACACATGTACCAACTATACGAGTTCTCCCCCTCTTATACGAAACTAAAGATACCAGGGTTAGAATTCCTGATATAGATAAAAGAAGTACCAGAACTTGAACCCACAAGCCTTGGGTCCATGTGCACAGTAAACATATCTATTCATGATTGAAAAATTACTCATAAAAATCTGTTTAGCAGTTCTGGAGAAGTTGAATAAGTATGAAAATCAACCCCCCCCCCCCCCCTTTCCTTTTCACATAAGAAAAAAAAATCATAAAAAAATCAAAAAATTAAAATTTGAGTATAAAATACATATCAAAGCATTTAGTAACTTAAATGTGATAAATGTGCAGTAAATGAATGTGTAAAACCATACACATATTGAGTTATTTAAAGAAATATTGCAAAAATGTGCATTTCTGACAAAGTCTGAAAAGACGTCAAAACACGTCAAAAATTTGACTTCCGAGTGGAACCAAAAATAACAACACTTCTTAAGACATATCTCTAGATCATCCTGATGCTTTCGGTTTGTCGATACGTGCTTCCATTCTGAAGAAGTTTGTCAAAGGAGGGTACTCCCCGAAACCTACTTTTGCCTCTGGTGGCGCCACCTGTTGATGGATCCGGACGAAAAACAACAACACTTGTAGGGGACCATGAGTACTTCATTCCTACCAAGTTTCATGCAAATCTGTTCAGTGGTTCTGGAGAAGAAGTTGAATATGTATGAAAATCCCCCCCCCCCCTTTCCTTTTCACATAAGAATTTTTTTTTTTTTTTTTAAATCAAAAAATTAAAATTTTAGAATAAAATACTTATCAAAGCTTTTAGTAACTTAAATATGATAAATATGCAGTAAATGAATTTGTAAAATCATACACTTATTGAGTTATTTAAAGAAATAGTGCAAAAATGTGCATTTCTGACAAAGTCCGAAAAGGCGTCAAAAATTTGACTTCCGAGTGGAACCAAAAATAACAACACTTCTTAAGACATCTCTATAGATCATCCTGATGCTTTCGGTTTGTCGATACGTTCTTCCGTTCTGAAGAAGAAGTTTGTCAATGGAGGGTACCCCCTGTGACCTACTTTTGCCTGTGGTGGAGCCACCTATTGATGGATCCGGACAAAAAAACAACAACACTTGTAGGGGACCATGAGTACTTCATTCCTACCAAGTTTCATGAAAATCTGTTCAGTGGTTCTGGAGAAGAAGTCGAAAATGTTGAAAAGTTTACGACGGAAGACGGACGCCGGACGGTGCGCTATGACAATAGCTCACTTGAGCTTTGCTCAGGTGAGCTAAAAAGGGATACACATGAAATATGAAAGCTCTTTCACGTAGTATTTCAGATGTGATAACCCATGTTAAAGTTTCAGCAAACATACAAAAGGGAAACCAATAATTAAAGAAGTACCGATGAGTTATTAAGTCGACTCGGAGAAGGCAAAGCAAATTCATTAGAATTTCCATTGGAACAGTTGCGAACCTCAGAATGAACAACATTCTGAAGTGAGACCAGGCGCCCGGGGAGAGTCAGCGTCTCCTGTTTGCATGCAACACCCGTCGCAACAGCTCCATGAAAACTTGCTAAATTGGTGATTGTCTCAAAGTACGAGGGCTGATTGATATGTTGTGAACCTCATATTGAAGAATTTTTTCAGAAATTTTGCATTATTTTTCTACATAATCCCCTTCAGTATCTATACAATTTTGCCACCTGTGTTTAAGGGCCTCAATACCAATTTTGAAGAACTCTTTATATTGACTGGTCAGAAAGCCATCCTCTGCAAGTATGACGTTATCATCCGACTGAAAGTGGGTACAAGAAATAGCTGCTTTCAGTTTAGGGAATAGATTAAAGTCTGATGGAGCAAGATCAGGTGGATAAGGCGGATGCTCAATCAAATTAAAGCCACAATCTTGAATGCCACCCATGGCAGTAACAGATTTCTGAACAGAGCATTACACACCTTTAACTAGTGAGCTTTCCGTGGCGCTTAAGTTTAATATTTTCCCGTAACTTTGTCAGAAGTGAAGCATAGTATGTACCATTGATTGTCCTTATTGGAGATAATCTATCAGTAGAATACCTTCTGCATCCCAGAAAACCGAGGCTAACAACATATCAATCACCCCTCGTACATATTGATATATATATCGGGTAAATATGTCTTGTTTGGTGATGGTGAATGAATGAAAGGAATATTAAACTTGTCCTAATTTCTGATCACAAGGGCATAAAACTCAACACATCTTTTCATACAAAATGTAAATTTATTCAAATTTTATCTGTTAAATCAATCCATAGACCGGAATTGCTTTGCAATCCGGCCAAAAATGCAAAATATGAACGTACAATTAAACAATCTTTATTTTATGAAAACAATACTTTTGGAAACTCGAACTATACATGTACAGAACTACACATTTAATTTGAAGACGTTTACACATATACATATGTTCTGGTAAATACTCTTGAGCAATGAAAACAAAAGTATATGTATAAATGGAATTCATGGTTTTTGTAACATGTACATATATATATAGAGGGGCTTTGCTTTAGCCACTGATTTTTACACTAGCGCTCTTGAAAAAGCACAAAACTAAGTACAAATCTTTTCTGTTTTCAGATATATATATATATCATGTTTCTTGAGGATTAAGTTTTGAAACAGAACAGAATTCGTCGACTCAATCTGAGCTAGCATGGTTCTGATCTTAAGGGAGGCTACCCCCTACCCATGGCCTACTACGCAACCAACAGAACTTTAAGGGGGTCGACTTGAAACATTACCAAGTTTCATCATCCTCATAGAATTTTCAGTCGTTCTAGAGAAAAAGAAGCAATAATAAGAAAACTTGGTGACACATTCAAAGAGCTCCAAAAGCCCATTACTCAGGTAAGATCTACTTATTAGCTCACCTCGACGAAGTAAAAGGGGGGCTTATGCTATCGCCCCGTCGTCGGTGTCCGCACTACAGGTTAAGCAAAACGGGACAGGTCCATTCCTGCCTAACTATAAGTCCTACATAAACCAAACTTGCATGAATGATGCATCTGAGGATGCTTACTACAGTGCATGGTACGGAGGCTGCATCCCACATTTCAAGCTTGAGTGAGAAGGTTAAGTAAAATGTTATAGGTCCATTCCCACCTTATTATAAGTTCTAGGTCATCCAAAGTTGTGTGGGTGATGCATCTGAGAATACTTACTGCAATGCATGGTACATACACATATTTTACACTTTAGTGACAATGTTAAGTAAAATGGGACAGGTCCATTTCTGCTTACCTTTAAGTCCAACATCAACCAAACTTGTGTAAACTTGTGCATGGTACGGAGGCTGCATCTGATCCACATTTCACGCTTGAGCTATTGTGTTAAGTAAAATGTGATGGGTCAATTTCCGGCCTATTTTAAGTCCTAGATCAATTAAAAAAACTTGTGTGGGTGATGCATCTAAGATGCTTACTGCAGTGCCGTGTACAGATGCTGCATCTTAGCTATATTTCATGCTTGACTGACCAAGTAAGGTAAAATTAGAATCTTCATTTCTTCTTTATCAACCAAACTTGAGCGGGTAATGCATCTGGAAATACTTTGTGCAATGTAGGTACAGATGCTGGTCATGTGACAATGTTTCCGTCGAGGTGAGCTCTGTCATCTCGGATGACACTATATTTTAAAACTATGTTCATTATGCATATTAGTAACAAATAATAAAATATAGATAACTGACGCAAAGTAAGAAAAATATAATGTTTATATTGAAAAATAGCAATCCAAGGAATGCTTGTGTCGCCTGATTTTTTTTATTGAAAGTAGGTCAAATATCAAGGGCAAGGTCACTGGGTCAACATTATGGAATGTTCAGAAAGGTCTTTTCAAAAGGAATACAAATGTGAAATATCAAAGCCCTATCACTTACCAATCAAAAGATATAGCCAATCTTAGATTTTGTGAAAAGTAGGTCAAATATCTAGGTCAAGGTCACGAGGTCAAAATAATGGTATGTGTAGAAAGGTCTTGTCACAAGGAAAACACATGTGAAATATAGATATAGCCAATCTAAGATTTTTTTTAGAAGTAGGTCAAATACCTAGGTAAAGGTCACGAGGTCAGCAATAATGGTATGTGTAGAGAAGGGATTATTTACAAAGTAGGTCAAATATCTAGGTCAAGGTCACGAGGTCAAAAATTATGGTATGTGTAGAAAGGTCTTGTCACAAGGAATACACATGGGAAATATCAAAGCTCTATCACTTACCAGTCAAAAAATATAGCCAATCTTAGATTTTTTGAAAAGTAGGTCAAATATCTATGTCAAGGTCACGAGGTCAAAAATTATGGTATGTGTAGAAAGGTCTTGTCACAAGGAATACACGTGTGAAATATCAAAGCCCTATCACTTACCAGTCAAAAGATATAGCCAATCTTAGATTTTTTTGAAAAGTAGGTCAAATATCTAGGTCAAGGTCACAAGGTCAAAAATTATGGTATGTGTAGAAAAGTCTTGTCACAAGGAATACACATGTGAAATATCAAAGCCCGATCACTTACCAATTAAAAAATATAGCCAATCTTAGATTTTTGAAAAGTAGGTCAAATATCTAGGTCAAGGTCACGAGGTCAAAAATTATGGTATGTGTAGAAAGGTCTTGTCACAAGGAGTACACATGTGAAATATCAAAGCCCTATCACTTACCAATCAAAAGATATAGCCAATCTTAGATTTTTTGAAAAGTAGGTCAAATATCTAGGTCAAGGTCACGAGGTCAAAAATTATGGTATGTGTAGAAAGGTCTTGTCACAAGGAATACACATGTGAAATATCAAAGCCCTATCACTTACCAATCAAAAGTTATGGGGTGTGACACCCAAGTGTGACAGACAGACGGACAGACAGACAGACAGACAGACAGACAGACAGACGGACGGACGGACAGACGGACAACGGACAAAGTGATCCCTAAGTGTCGCTGTGCTTCGCAGGCGACACAAAAATGAATTGAGTATAAATTCCAAATGTACTGCCAAATTTCATTCAACCTTTTAAATTCATGATCATGATGATGAGAAATTTTACACTATAGCATATTTAAGTCCATATTCTGAAACTCTTACAGTATTTGTTATTGTTGAAAATATTGAAATCCTTTATGATTATTATGCAAATCAACTAATACCATTCTGATCTCAATACTTTTACAACATATACAGTACGAGAGTTGCATAATTTGTTTTTTTACATACAATGTACATGTATAAAAAAAAATACATTTTCCATTGATATGGACGGAAAATAAGCACACTGAATGCATATGCATGGATTTAATCTGTCATATTTGTTCACAAATAAAGCCTGTGTTTGTGAAACACGAATGCCCCTGGTGGCATCTTTGTTAGTATAAACATCATTTTCTTTTAAATATGTGAAAGGTCAAGGTCAGGGTCACAAGGTTAAAAAATTATGGTATCAATGGAAAAATCTTGTAACAAGGAAAAGACATGTGAAATATCGATGCCCTATCACTTACCATTCATTCAAAAAAAATGTTGGTATCATAAAAAGGTCTTTCAAAATAGATACACATGTGAAATATGAAAGTCCTATCACTTACCATTCAAAAGTTATGCCCGATCATAAAGATTCTGAAAAGTAGGTAAAGGTCAAAGTCAAAGTCATCAGGTCAAAAATTTTGGTATCAATGGAAAGGTCTTGTCACGAGGAATACAAATGTGAAAAATCAAAGCCCTATCACTTACGAATCAAAAGTTATGCCCAATGTTAAAGTTTTTGAAAAGCAGGTCAAAGGTCAAGGTCTTACGGTCAATGGAAAGGTCTTGCCACAAGGAATACATTTGTGAAATATGAAAGCTCATTCATCTTCCATTCAAAAGTTATGCCCAATGTTAAAGTTTTTGAAAAGATTGTCAAAGGTCAAGGTCATTAGGTCAATTTTTTGTATCAATGGAAAGGTCTTGTCACAAGGAATGCATGTGTGAAATATGAAAGTCCTATCACTAACCATTCAAAAGTAATGCCCAATATTAAAGTTTTTGAGAAGTAGGTCGTAGGTCAAGGTCACAAATTTTGGTATCGATGGAAAGGTCTTATCACAAGGTATACACATGTGAAATATGAAAGCCCTGTCACATACCATTCAAAAGTTATGCCCAATGATAAAGTTTTTGAAAAGTAGGTCAAAGGTCAAGATCAAGGTCATGAGGTCAACAATTTTGGTATCAATGGAAAGG
Organism: Pinctada fucata; assembly: GCA_028142955.1. NCBI lineage: Eukaryota > Metazoa > Mollusca > Bivalvia > Pterioida > Pteriidae > Pinctada > Pinctada fucata. The sequence goes on from AP027109.1 coordinate 21,111,211, forward strand.
TCTTGTCACAAGAAATATATGTGTTCAATATGAAAGCTCTATCGCCTTCCATTCAAAAGTTTTGCCCAAATGTTAATGTTCTAGGACAAACCGACAGACAAACAGACGGACGGGCCAAAAACTAAAGGCCCCGAATATTTGATTCCGGGGGCATCAAAAATATCTCAATAGACATAAAATTTTGAATGGCATAAAAGATGTCATTTCTATTCCAGAACAAACCTTTCAAAATGTTAGCTAAATTTTTTGCAAGTTACCTTTTAATAAATGAAGAGTCATAAAATATACATCACAAAAACTTTGTGTTGTGTGTTTTCCAGTCCATTCCATTCCCAACGTTCTTCAAGAAGGGCATGGGGAAAATGAAATTAAGAGCCCAGCATGGACCAAAAGTTGACCTCATGTGCTCCCAAAAGGTAGTCTGAAACATTTTTTGACCTTTAACAAACTCATAACTTGTTTGGCCATTGAGTAGAAGGTTGAATTGCCAGACAAGAAAATAGCCCAAGACGATACCAGTGGATAATATAATGTAGAAGAGAAAAATAACTAAAAATATAGACCAAGTCGTGTGGCCGACAAGAGCAACAACAAATGCGTAAGGTAAGAAATATTTATAGAATTCAATTCCTAGAAATGTCACGTAATGTGAGCTTAAGTATTGCTCTGCAAAGTAGAGTCCATAGAGCACACCAAGAAGTCCTTGAAAGCAGAATGTGATGAAGTAGCGTTGATTATAGAAACCTATACAGCATCCTGTGAAGTAGCAGTGATGGTCTCTCTTCAAAATGCATCGCTGACAAATGTTACAATGTCGCGTCCGCGGTGGAACCGATAGGTCACACTTTGTACATTTATTCCAGTCCTCGTGTGTTCTTGCGTCGTAAAGTGGAAGGTCTTTTGGAGAGGAATACACAGAATTAACTGCTCCATATAATGTTAGTACGTAATTGGTCAAACATGTTATTGTTATGTACCATGCGATAAGCTTTGCGTAGAAGAGCGAAGAATTTTCCTCTTCCGTCATTTCACGCTCAGGATGGTAATACACTTCAGGGATGATTAAAAAAATGCCAATAAAATGTACAGTTAGTACCAAAATCCATGTGTAGACCATTCCAAAATAGTTCAACAAAATGACAGCGTTTTTCAATTTCTTTTCTCTGATTGGAGCCCTAGACTTGCCGTCTTGTTGTGAGAGGGCATCGATGCTAAGAATTATATTCTGTGTCAGTTCCATACCTTTTCCTATTATCATCCCCATTGCTGCTGCTTTGTTATGAAGCTCGTAAAATCTTCCAGTAATCCTGAAATAAAGTAAGAATACAATGTACTATGCATAAATATCTCAGTCTTTACATGATCAAGATCATTCTTACAGTGATGCTGAAAAGTGCCAGTCCGAAGGATTTAACCGGCAAAATTTCATTCGGACTGGCAAAAAGTTTAAAGTTTTGCTACACAATTCTTTATTCGGACTGGCATCATTTTCGAAATAACTGGCATGCCTAAAAAGTGTTCAACATCTCTGTTCTTACATGATTATCCATAATATACTGCCATAGAGTGTTAATTAGGTGACATATAAAAAATATTAAAGAGGCCTGCTCTGTCTTTTCTTTGAAGGAAAAAAATGATAAGTAAACATACTTTATCAAAAGTTTCCTTAAATGTACTGTTTTATTTGAATAGATTTATTGTAAGATTTCATTATTACAGACGAGTTTGAATAGGTTGGGGTACAAATGTTGACTAACATCAATTAAATAGTGAACAAAAATATAATACAAATAAGCTTAAAATGCATGAAAGATGCAAGTGCCGTATTGCAAAACTTGAATGAAACTTAATTATAAAAGTATGAATATGTAGACTTAAAATATACATGAATTGTACATTTCAGGCTGATACACATTTATTTATAGTTCAGATACCATTTTCAATTACCTGAGTCCTATGAATTTGACCTATGACCTTTTGACCCCAAATTCAATAGGGGTCATACTTGATTCTTGGGAACATTTCTTGTAAGTTTCATCATAGGTGCAATACAGGCTCTAATATGGTCCGGAAACCATTTTCAATCATCAGAGTCCTGTGACCTTGACCTCTGACCTTGTGATCCCAAAATCGAAAGGATTCATCATTGTTTCATGGGAAACATTTCTGGCAAGTTTCATGATCATAGGTGCAATACAGGCTCTAATATGGTCCGGAAACCATTTTCAATCATCAGTCCTGTGACCTTGACCTTTGACCTTGTGACCCCAAAATCAATAGGATTCATCCTTGATTTATATGAGAAACATTTCTGGCAAGTTTCATAAGAGCAGTTGCATTTAATTTACTTTACCACTACTTTTACCTCACCTCTACGCCTCAGTGGTCACTGTGGTTAGGGGTTACATAATCTTGCTCTCGATTATTGACTACTACAGTTAACTTTAAAAGCTGACCTTCCCGAACGTTTTACGGGTACATTTCAAATCATAGACATAAAACTTATGGGTACATTTTATGTAAATTTCCCCTTTTCAGACGAAGAAACATTAAGCGTTGTAATTTTTGCTACATAAATAAATAATCTTTCCGTCTGCATGTCCGTCCGTCTGATGATTATACTTTCACATTTAAATGGTCAAAAAGTGACAGGTCAGCTTTAAAAGGTAACTGTAGTTGGATCGCCTCAGGACAGGATTGTGTATTGAACAATGTAAAGCCATGACTGTGAAATATTCTGTTTTACGTGTGCGGGCTGGTACCTTTTGAGAGAAAATACCAGATAAAAAGCATAAACTCGCACACAATTCGAGATTGACAAAGGTATTTTATTGTATTGTTTATTCGTCAAAAGCACATACAGCTTATAGACAAAGTATAATATATATATATAATAAATATACAATAATGCAATGGTCAAAGTAGAAAGAAAGAGAACTTAATTAAATAATTGATTTTCTAATATCAAAAGCATTCTTAATAAATTTGCCCAAGTTACATAGTTCTTTTACATTTTGCGTGGATAATAATTGAATTAATTTAAAGACAGAGGGTCTGGTGAAATAATACTTTTTCAAAAATTTTGTTCTAAAATGACTAAAATAAGTACATTTCAGGAAAAAATGAAATTCATCTTCTACATCTAAAGTACATAAAGGACATAAACGTCTGTCTAAAGGAACATTTTCATATCTACCTGTTTCTATACTAAGACAATGAGATGATAATCTTAGTTTACATATAAGCTTTTTATATTGCATAGGAATTCTCTTAACTAAGTAGGATTGTAAAGTAAAATGATCAATCAAATGTTTATAGATATAACATTTAGACGAGGAGTTAATTTCAGAAAGAATAGTTTGCTTACAATTATCAAAAATACGATGTTTAGCAACTGCAAATATGTATTCTGGCTTTAATGTACATTGATTTATCCATAAATCTAACAATCCGACATTTGACAAAATGTTTTTTACTTTTACTGCCCAATTCTTACAGTTTGGTTTACTTATCATTTCATCACACATATAATCATAACATGATTTTAATATACAATTTTTAGTTGATAAAAGTTTTAACCAATATTTCAACATTCGTAATTTTCTCAAGCAATGCAGAGGTAATCTACCCAATTCACAATAAATCATTACATTAGGAGTACATCTTTTAACACCAAGTATGCTTTTGCAAAAATCCGTATGAACTTTTTCGACATCTGGGCCTGAATGGTATCCTGGCTTACCGAAAAAAAAGTTCCACTACGGCTTTATTACTCGAATCGAAATACGCCTCAAATGGATCTATTTAACCCCGCCATAGCTTTAAAACCATTCCGGTCCCCTGACCTGTGCAGGGGATATGTGCATTAAATACCGCATGTCAGAATAATACAACTTATTGACAACAATACACCAAATTGTATGTTTGTTTTTGCCTAGCTGGAGGGTGCCTTTTTGAGTTGGTAAAGCCAACTCTCATTGCAATGGCTTTCAACTTTGCACTTGATAACCCTGCACGGACCAAACAACGCACAATGTTACTGGCGCAGTAAGAAATAGGACCACTACGATTTGACAAAAGAACATATTAGACGACAGACGTTTAAGTTCAAGTTGTAAATAATGGGTTAAATGCATTATGAGAATGCAAAAAAATGCTACAAGGAACGATGCTGCAGAAATAGCGATCACATGTTGATGTCAGTACATTAAAATATGGCGCATCTTTTTTCTTTGTAGCTATATTCTATATTGATTTTGTTGTTTTGTATTTCATTGCATGGAAAAATTTCATATACAACATTTTTGATAAAAAACATGTCATGTTTAGTATCAAATTAAGCAGCTTGTTGAGTTTTTGTCAGATTAAGAAAGTGTATTTTCAAAAGTTCAAAATTATAGAAGTTATTTATATTTTCTAATTTTTGAGTCTCGGCTATAAGTCATGAAAATGACCATTAATCCTTGTAAATATGTAGACTAGTGGATTTCCGTATTTGATTACTTTAGGGCTTATAAAAGTGTCCGTAAGAACTTTTTGTTTGCACTTGCCAGCTTAAGACTTTTGTTAAGTAAATTAATTGTTAATTGCTATCTAAACTTTATTGCTCAATTTTGACACGCGAGCTCCGTTTTTTTTTCTCTCTAGAGTGACCGTCCCTTGCGGACAAAAGAGATCAGGGCGTGGTCTCGTCTGTCAAGTCAAGGTAAAGATAAAAAAAAATGGGGCAGTAAGAAACGGGTCAAAAGGTCAAATATTTGATTATTGATTTTGATTGGTTGATTCCTGGAAATCCGCGTCCAAGGTTGCAAGGGGGTTCCGTGAGCGCGTTCCTCACTTCAAGATTTGGATGCGAGGAAATAAAGATCAAAAACTTTTTAGTATTCCGACTTTAATTCGTCATTTCCAGGTAATCATTACAATATGATCAATATGTTTTATATTTCTTAAATAATCGAAAATACGTTTATTTTGTGCGTTAAATGAAAACTATATTTCTTTACTTCAATGTTATCAATTTGAGCTTTCGTCTTATAATTTTGGGAGCGAGTTAAATTATTGAAATTTATTGAGTTACGCTGTTTCTTGATTTCTTTATCTTATATTGTTCTTATATGTATACTTGTCAAGTCTTTATTATATTTAGTTTAGAATGTTTTGTATCTGTCATATTAACTCACTTCAAGATTTGGATGCGAGGAAAAAAAAACTTTCTAGTAATCCAACTTTAATTCGTCATTTCCAGCATTTGATCACAAAGAGAAGCAGCCCACACGGCGGCCCGGGGAATCGACACACCCCGTGGCCCGCCACCCCCCATCGTTACAGAATCTGGGTCCAACGAAGGTTCGAGACGTTATTACAGACAGAACAAGAGCCCCAGGGGGCACAACGCTCACCTGATACCCATGCACGCTCTAACTGACATACTGACATTGAATACTGATAGTGCCAGTACCAGGATTTTAGCCCACAACCTTTCTAAAAAGATTTTTGCCGGATGCAGAGAAGTGTTTTTTTTTTCAGACAACCTTTAAAGGTACAAAAAAGAAAAAAATAGTCACATTTCAAAACAATAACTTTTTTACTGATTTGAAAAAAAAAACGGATAAAGTGGTCCAACGTCATATGCCCAGCTAGTATAGTTCAATTATGCAACATCAAAAATAAAATCATATTGTAAAATTCCACATAAATGTGCAGCAGAAAAAGAATAAAACAATGAAATGATTTCACAAATTAAGTTTATTTAAAATTGAACACAAAACCTTTCATTATTGATAGCTAGCATGCCAGAAATTATAAAGCCTGTGTTTGTGAAACGAGAATGCCCCCGGCGGCATCTTTGTTAGTATAAACACCATTTTCTGTTAAGTATGTGAGAGGTCAGGGTCAGCGTAATATTGGTATCAATGGAAAGATCTTGTCACAAGGAATACACATGTACAATATGAAAGCCCTATCACTATAACCATTCAATAGTTATGCCCAATGTTAAAGTTTTTGAGAAGTACGTGAAAGGTCAAGGTTATGGTCATGAGGTCAAAAATTTTGGTAAATACACATGTGAAATATGAAACCTCTATCACCAGCTTCCATTCAAAAGTTATGCCCAATGTTAAAGTTTTTTGGAAAACAGACAGACAAACAGACAGACGGACAGGCCAAAAACTTTATGCTCCCGAATCTTTTATTCCAGGGGCATAAAAAACTAAGATTTTTCGGGTTTGCCTTTATTCACTGAAATCTATGAATTATGCTTTTGAATAGTATTGATTTCATCTCAAATACATGAAACGTACAGTTAAAATCGTTTTGATCCAATATTCATCAATTCAAGTGAGTTGTGCAGAAATTGTGCCAGTTTGTTTGTTTTCCAAAAAAGCAGTGTATGTTGTATCAAACCTCATGACCCAGTGAAGCCACTTGAACAAATAATTTTAAGTAAATATGCTGAAATGCGACGCTTCTTGCCTATGCATATTTCAACAGGCGAGAAGGAGCGTCGCATTTCAGCATACGCTGTTCAACAACTCAAGTGGTTTCTCTAAGGTTTCGCAGTTTGAAACAAATTAAAAGGCCCATGAAATTGTTAAGCTTGTCCAACTAGCAGACCTACGACATCGTTATTTACTGTTAACTAATTGTTTTACCTCATCATAGGTCTGTTACACGGGCAAGTTGTTAGCAGAGAGAGTTCATGAAATGTATCGGTTGCATTGGATTTGCCGACAAGAAGTTATTTGGTCTGATAAAAACTCATTATGTATCTATTATTTGAACAGATAAAAATTCCCAAATGTCTTAACACAGGATCCTGTCGTTTTATGAGAGAAAATGTTTTATTATTCACAACCTCAGGCCTCTGTGTTCCTCTTAGAAATATTATACATACAAGATGACGAACACAGTGGCTTAAGGTTGTGAATAATAATTTATTTTCTCTATTAAAACAACAGCTTCTGTGGTCCAACATTTCATTGGAAGATTTCAGGAACTCTGAACGGAATTATTTATTTTCAAGAATTTCAGATATTAAATGTCCTATGCATTCTCAAAATCCAGAGGAAGAGATTACTCATTAGACGTTTCTTCAAGAAATCAGTCCGTAAATTACTTCATCTAAGAGAGTCTAAGACAGAGGAAATTCGAGCAAACTTTATACATGATAACAAGTATATGCAAGTGTTCCAAGTACATGAATGATAACCATTATGAACGTTGTTCATAGCTCAAACCATACTCGCTGCTTTAACATACCTACATGTAATTCCGTCATCAGGAAGAACTCATTCTTCATACGTACAGTCACAGAGTGGAACGAACTGGATAACCATCAAGTGCTGTCAAGGACTGTGGAAGGCTTTAGATTCAGCCTGAAGCGCGATTAAGTAAGTTTATGCGCTCTCTCATTCCGTTGATCACAAGCCAGTATTGGTAATTCAACGTACCCATACAGATACAGATACAGATTATGAAAGTGTTCCAAGTATAAAAATCTATTCCGTTTGCACTGTATCTCCTGAAATATATCGCAGTACTGCTTTGCGGTTTGTATTGAAATGAAGCGCCTAGCGGAATACGATGCGCCTTGGGGACGAAGATGAATTAATGCATATCTAGGTCATTGTCCTGTCAAATAGTTCCGATTATTTTCTTATTATTTTCAACAATTGGTGGAAAATACACACAATGTTTATCTTCAATTGTCTTCCCGTGATTGTTTACTAGATAGATGAAATAAAATTTTGAATATAGTTTTAAAGTGTGTGAGACATCTACATGTGTGGAAGAATACGTGTGAAAATGGGTCCTCAGATCATAAAATTCGAATAATTCCGGTCCGGAACCAGGTGCATGGCTTTGAAAAAATATTAAAAAAGTTGTGTACTTTTAATCTTTACGGCATTTTTTTTTTGTGATTCAAATAAAATTTCTTCATCCAAAAGTAGTATCAATGTGTATAACCCGGTGCGATTTGAGAATTTCTTTTCTTTTTTGGTAAGAAAACATACATTATACCTATGTACAATCTTAAAAAATATTCCTTAAAAATCCAAAAGTGGATATCTGGACAAAATTCTTTCACTTGTAGGGTACCATGCATGAGTACCTCATACCTACAAATTGTCATGACAATCTGAAGAGTGGTTATAGAAAAGAAGCAGAAAATGTATGAAAATCACCCCCCCCCCCCTTCCTTTTTACATAAGAAAAAAATTCATAAAAAATCAAAAAAATAAAATTTAAGCATAAAATACATATCAAAGCATTAAGTAAGTTAAATATGATAAATATGTAGTAAATGAGTGTGTAAAATCATACACTTATTGAGTTATTTAAAGAAAAAGTGCAAAAATGTGCATTTCTGACTAAGTCCGAAAAGACGTCAAAAACGCGTCAAAAATTAGTTGTCGGATTTTAACGAAATGAACAAACTTGAATCATACATCCTTCTAGATCACATAGATACAATTAGTTTTTCAATCCATTCAGTGGAACTGGAGAAGAAGATTTTTGAAGAGGGGTACCCTCCGGGGCCTATTTGACCCCGCCCTGGATCCACCCCTGAAGGGATCGAGCCGAAATGAACAAACTTGGTAGAGGACCTTTAGTACTACATGCATACCAAGTTTCATCAAAATCCCTTCAGCCGTTCTTGAGAAGAAGTTGAAAATGTTAAAAGTTTACGACGGACGGACGACGGACGACGGACGACGGACGACGGACGCCGGACGCCACACTATGACAATAGCTCACTTGAGCCTTTGGCTCAGGTGAGCTAATAAAAAGGGGAAAAAATTTTGTTGGGGTCCCGCCGGGGTTTGAAGCCACTCCCCATGGGTCCATTGGGCATGGAAAACATACATTATACCTATGTACAATCTTAAAAAATATTCCTTAAAAATCCAAAAGTGGATATCTGGACAAAATTCTTTCACTTGTAGGGTACCATGCATGAGTACCTCATACCTACAAATTGTCATGACAATCTGAAGAGTGGTTATAGAAAAGAAGCAGAAAATGTATGAAAATCACCCCCCCCCCCCCTTCCTTTTTACATAAGAAAAAAATTCATAAAAAATCAAAAAAATAAAATTTAAGCATAAAATACATATCAAAGCATTAAGTAAGTTAAATATGATAAATATGTAGTAAATGAGTGTGTAAAATCATACACTTATTGAGTTATTTAAAGAAAAAGTGCAAAAATGTGCATTTCTGACTAAGTCCGAAAAGACGTCAAAAACGCGTCAAAAATTAGTTGTCGGATTTTAACGAAATGAACAAACTTGAATCATACATCCTTCTAGATCACATAGATACAATTAGTTTTTCAATCCATTCAGTGGAACTGGAGAAGAAGATTTTTGAAGAGGGGTACCCTCCGGGGCCTATTTGACCCCGCCCTGGATCCACCCCTGAAGGGATCGAGCCGAAATGAACAAACTTGGTAGAGGACCTTTAGTACTACATGCATACCAAGTTTCATCAAAATCCCTTCAGCCGTTCTTGAGAAGAAGTTGAAAATGTTAAAAGTTTACGACGGACGGACGACGGACGACGGACGACGGACGACGGACGCCGGACGCCACACTATGACAATAGCTCACTTGAGCCTTTGGCTCAGGTGAGCTAATAAAAAGGGGAAAAAATTTTGTTGGGGTCCCGCCGGGGTTTGAAGCCACTCCCCATGGGTCCATTGGGCATGGAAAACATACATTATACCTATGTACAATCTTAAAAAATATTCCTTAAAAATCCAAAAGTGGATATCTGGACAAAATTCTTTCACTTGTAGGGTACCATGCATGAGTACCTCATACCTACAAATTGTCATGACAATCTGAAGAGTGGTTATAGAAAAGAAGCAGAAAATGTATGAAAATCACCCCCCCCCCCCTTCCTTTTTACATAAGAAAAAAATTCATAAAAAATCAAAAAAATAAAATTTAAGCATAAAATACATATCAAAGCATTAAGTAAGTTAAATATGATAAATATGTAGTAAATGAGTGTGTAAAATCATACACTTATTGAGTTATTTAAAGAAAAAGTGCAAAAATGTGCATTTCTGACTAAGTCCGAAAAGACGTCAAAAACGCGTCAAAAATTAGTTGTCGGATTTTAACGAAATGAACAAACTTGAATCATACATCCTTCTAGATCACATAGATACAATTAGTTTTTCAATCCATTCAGTGGAACTGGAGAAGAAGATTTTTGAAGAGGGGTACCCTCCGGGGCCTATTTGACCCCGCCCTGGATCCACCCCTGAAGGGATCGAGCCGAAATGAACAAACTTGGTAGAGGACCTTTAGTACTACATGCATACCAAGTTTCATCAAAATCCCTTCAGCCGTTCTTGAGAAGAAGTTGAAAATGTTAAAAGTTTACGACGGACGGACGACGGACGACGGACGACGGACGACGGACGCCGGACGCCACACTATGACAATAGCTCACTTGAGCCTTTGGCTCAGGTGAGCTAATAAAAAGGGGAAAAAATTTTGTTGGGGTCCCGCCGGGGTTTGAAGCCACTCCCCATGGGTCCATTGGGCATGGAAAACATACATTATACCTATGTACAATCTTAAAAAATATTCCTTAAAAATCCAAAAGTGGATATCTGGACAAAATTCTTTCACTTGTAGGGTACCATGCATGAGTACCTCATACCTACAAATTGTCATGACAATCTGAAGAGTGGTTATAGAAAAGAAGCAGAAAATGTATGAAAATCACCCCCCCCCCCCCTTCCTTTTTACATAAGAAAAAAATTCATAAAAAATCAAAAAAATAAAATTTAAGCATAAAATACATATCAAAGCATTAAGTAAGTTAAATATGATAAATATGTAGTAAATGAGTGTGTAAAATCATACACTTATTGAGTTATTTAAAGAAAAAGTGCAAAAATGTGCATTTCTGACTAAGTCCGAAAAGACGTCAAAAACGCGTCAAAAATTAGTTGTCGGATTTTAACGAAATGAACAAACTTGAATCATACATCCTTCTAGATCACATAGATACAATTAGTTTTTCAATCCATTCAGTGGAACTGGAGAAGAAGATTTTTGAAGAGGGGTACCCTCCGGGGCCTATTTGACCCCGCCCTGGATCCACCCCTGAAGGGATCGAGCCGAAATGAACAAACTTGGTAGAGGACCTTTAGTACTACATGCATACCAAGTTTCATCAAAATCCCTTCAGCCGTTCTTGAGAAGAAGTTGAAAATGTTAAAAGTTTACGACGGACGGACGACGGACGACGGACGACGGACGCCGGACGCCACACTATGACAATAGCTCACTTGAGCCTTTGGCTCAGGTGAGCTAATAAAAAGGGGAAAAAATTTTGTTGGGGTCCCGCCGGGGTTTGAAGCCACTCCCCATGGGTCCATTGGGCATGGAAAACATACATTATACCTATGTACAATCTTAAAAAATATTCCTTAAAAATCCAAAAGTGGATATCTGGACAAAATTCTTTCACTTGTAGGGTACCATGCATGAGTACCTCATACCTACAAATTGTCATGACAATCTGAAGAGTGGTTATAGAAAAGAAGCAGAAAATGTATGAAAATCACCCCCCCCCCCCTTCCTTTTTACATAAGAAAAAAATTCATAAAAAATCAAAAAAATAAAATTTAAGCATAAAATACATATCAAAGCATTAAGTAAGTTAAATATGATAAATATGTAGTAAATGAGTGTGTAAAATCATACACTTATTGAGTTATTTAAAGAAAAAGTGCAAAAATGTGCATTTCTGACTAAGTCCGAAAAGACGTCAAAAACGCGTCAAAAATTAGTTGTCGGATTTTAACGAAATGAACAAACTTGAATCATACATCCTTCTAGATCACATAGATACAATTAGTTTTTCAATCCATTCAGTGGAACTGGAGAAGAAGATTTTTGAAGAGGGGTACCCTCCGGGGCCTATTTGACCCCGCCCTGGATCCACCCCTGAAGGGATCGAGCCGAAATGAACAAACTTGGTAGAGGACCTTTAGTACTACATGCATACCAAGTTTCATCAAAATCCCTTCAGCCGTTCTTGAGAAGAAGTTGAAAATGTTAAAAGTTTACGACGGACGGACGACGGACGACGGACGACGGACGCCGGACGCCACACTATGACAATAGCTCACTTGAGCCTTTGGCTCAGGTGAGCTAATAAAAAGGGGAAAAAATTTTGTTGGGGTCCCGCCGGGGTTTGAAGCCACTCCCCATGGGTCCATTGGGCATGGAAAACATACATTATACCTATGTACAATCTTAAAAAATATTCCTTAAAAATCCAAAAGTGGATATCTGGACAAAATTCTTTCACTTGTAGGGTACCATGCATGAGTACCTCATACCTACAAATTGTCATGACAATCTGAAGAGTGGTTATAGAAAAGAAGCAGAAAATGTATGAAAATCACCCCCCCCCCCCTTCCTTTTTACATAAGAAAAAAATTCATAAAAAATCAAAAAAATAAAATTTAAGCATAAAATACATATCAAAGCATTAAGTAAGTTAAATATGATAAATATGTAGTAAATGAGTGTGTAAAATCATACACTTATTGAGTTATTTAAAGAAAAAGTGCAAAAATGTGCATTTCTGACTAAGTCCGAAAAGACGTCAAAAACGCGTCAAAAATTAGTTGTCGGATTTTAACGAAATGAACAAACTTGAATCATACATCCTTCTAGATCACATAGATACAATTAGTTTTTCAATCCATTCAGTGGAACTGGAGAAGAAGATTTTTGAAGAGGGGTACCCTCCGGGGCCTATTTGACCCCGCCCTGGATCCACCCCTGAAGGGATCGAGCCGAAATGAACAAACTTGGTAGAGGACCTTTAGTACTACATGCATACCAAGTTTCATCAAAATCCCTTCAGCCGTTCTTGAGAAGAAGTTGAAAATGTTAAAAGTTTACGACGGACGGACGACGGACGACGGACGACGGACGCCGGACGCCACACTATGACAATAGCTCACTTGAGCCTTTGGCTCAGGTGAGCTAATAAAAAGGGGAAAAAATTTTGTTGGGGTCCCGCCGGGGTTTGAAGCCACTCCCCATGGGTCCATTGGGCATGGAAAACATACATTATACCTATGTACAATCTTAAAAAATATTCCTTAAAAATCCAAAAGTGGATATCTGGACAAAATTCTTTCACTTGTAGGGTACCATGCATGAGTACCTCATACCTACAAATTGTCATGACAATCTGAAGAGTGGTTATAGAAAAGAAGCAGAAAATGTATGAAAATCACCCCCCCCCCCCTTCCTTTTTACATAAGAAAAAAATTCATAAAAAATCAAAAAAATAAAATTTAAGCATAAAATACATATCAAAGCATTAAGTAAGTTAAATATGATAAATATGTAGTAAATGAGTGTGTAAAATCATACACTTATTGAGTTATTTAAAGAAAAAGTGCAAAAATGTGCATTTCTGACTAAGTCCGAAAAGACGTCAAAAACGCGTCAAAAATTAGTTGTCGGATTTTAACGAAATGAACAAACTTGAATCATACATCCTTCTAGATCACATAGATACAATTAGTTTTTCAATCCATTCAGTGGAACTGGAGAAGAAGATTTTTGAAGAGGGGTACCCTCCGGGGCCTATTTGACCCCGCCCTGGATCCACCCCTGAAGGGATCGAGCCGAAATGAACAAACTTGGTAGAGGACCTTTAGTACTACATGCATACCAAGTTTCATCAAAATCCCTTCAGCCGTTCTTGAGAAGAAGTTGAAAATGTTAAAAGTTTACGACGGACGGACGACGGACGACGGACGACGGACGCCACACTATGACAATAGCTCACTTGAGCCTTTGGCTCAGGTGAGCTAATAAAAAGGGGAAAAAATTTTGTTGGGGTCCCGCCGGGGTTTGAAGCCACTCCCCATGGGTCCATTGGGCATGGAAAACATACATTATACCTATGTACAATCTTAAAAAATATTCCTTAAAAATCCAAAAGTGGATATCTGGACAAAATTCTTTCACTTGTAGGGTACCATGCATGAGTACCTCATACCTACAAATTGTCATGACAATCTGAAGAGTGGTTATAGAAAAGAAGCAGAAAATGTATGAAAATCACCCCCCCCCCCCTTCCTTTTTACATAAGAAAAAAATTCATAAAAAATCAAAAAAATAAAATTTAAGCATAAAATACATATCAAAGCATTAAGTAAGTTAAATATGATAAATATGTAGTAAATGAGTGTGTAAAATCATACACTTATTGAGTTATTTAAAGAAAAAGTGCAAAAATGTGCATTTCTGACTAAGTCCGAAAAGACGTCAAAAACGCGTCAAAAATTAGTTGTCGGATTTTAACGAAATGAACAAACTTGAATCATACATCCTTCTAGATCACATAGATACAATTAGTTTTTCAATCCATTCAGTGGAACTGGAGAAGAAGATTTTTGAAGAGGGGTACCCTCCGGGGCCTATTTGACCCCGCCCTGGATCCACCCCTGAAGGGATCGAGCCGAAATGAACAAACTTGGTAGAGGACCTTTAGTACTACATGCATACCAAGTTTCATCAAAATCCCTTCAGCCGTTCTTGAGAAGAAGTTGAAAATGTTAAAAGTTTACGACGGACGGACGACGGACGACGGACGACGGACGACGGACGCCACACTATGACAATAGCTCACTTGAGCCTTTGGCTCAGGTGAGCTAATAAAAAGGGGAAAAAATTTTGTTGGGGTCCCGCCGGGGTTTGAAGCCACTCCCCATGGGTCCATTGGGCATGGAAAACATACATTATACCTATGTACAATCTTAAAAAATATTCCTTAAAAATCCAAAAGTGGATATCTGGACAAAATTCTTTCACTTGTAGGGTACCATGCATGAGTACCTCATACCTACAAATTGTCATGACAATCTGAAGAGTGGTTATAGAAAAGAAGCAGAAAATGTATGAAAATCACCCCCCCCCCCCCCTTCCTTTTTACATAAGAAAAAAATTCATAAAAAATCAAAAAAATAAAATTTAAGCATAAAATACATATCAAAGCATTAAGTAAGTTAAATATGATAAATATGTAGTAAATGAGTGTGTAAAATCATACACTTATTGAGTTATTTAAAGAAAAAGTGCAAAAATGTGCATTTCTGACTAAGTCCGAAAAGACGTCAAAAACGCGTCAAAAATTAGTTGTCGGATTTTAACGAAATGAACAAACTTGAATCATACATCCTTCTAGATCACATAGATACAATTAGTTTTTCAATCCATTCAGTGGAACTGGAGAAGAAGATTTTTGAAGAGGGGTACCCTCCGGGGCCTATTTGACCCCGCCCTGGATCCACCCCTGAAGGGATCGAGCCGAAATGAACAAACTTGGTAGAGGACCTTTAGTACTACATGCATACCAAGTTTCATCAAAATCCCTTCAGCCGTTCTTGAGAAGAAGTTGAAAATGTTAAAAGTTTACGACGGACGGACGACGGACGACGGACGCCGGACGCCACACTATGACAATAGCTCACTTGAGCCTTTGGCTCAGGTGAGCTAATAAAAAGGGGAAAAAATTTTGTTGGGGTCCCGCCGGGGTTTGAAGCCACTCCCCATGGGTCCATTGGGCATGGAAAACATACATTATACCTATGTACAATCTTAAAAAATATTCCTTAAAAATCCAAAAGTGGATATCTGGACAAAATTCTTTCACTTGTAGGGTACCATGCATGAGTACCTCATACCTACAAATTGTCATGACAATCTGAAGAGTGGTTATAGAAAAGAAGCAGAAAATGTATGAAAATCACCCCCCCCCCCCCCCTTCCTTTTTACATAAGAAAAAAATTCATAAAAAATCAAAAAAATAAAATTTAAGCATAAAATACATATCAAAGCATTAAGTAAGTTAAATATGATAAATATGTAGTAAATGAGTGTGTAAAATCATACACTTATTGAGTTATTTAAAGAAAAAGTGCAAAAATGTGCATTTCTGACTAAGTCCGAAAAGACGTCAAAAACGCGTCAAAAATTAGTTGTCGGATTTTAACGAAATGAACAAACTTGAATCATACATCCTTCTAGATCACATAGATACAATTAGTTTTTCAATCCATTCAGTGGAACTGGAGAAGAAGATTTTTGAAGAGGGGTACCCTCCGGGGCCTATTTGACCCCGCCCTGGATCCACCCCTGAAGGGATCGAGCCGAAATGAACAAACTTGGTAGAGGACCTTTAGTACTACATGCATACCAAGTTTCATCAAAATCCCTTCAGCCGTTCTTGAGAAGAAGTTGAAAATGTTAAAAGTTTACGACGGACGGACGACGGACGACGGACGACGGACGCCGGACGCCACACTATGACAATAGCTCACTTGAGCCTTTGGCTCAGGTGAGCTAATAAAAAGGGGAAAAAATTTTGTTGGGGTCCCGCCGGGGTTTGAAGCCACTCCCCATGGGTCCATTGGGCATGGAAAACATACATTATACCTATGTACAATCTTAAAAAATATTCCTTAAAAATCCAAAAGTGGATATCTGGACAAAATTCTTTCACTTGTAGGGTACCATGCATGAGTACCTCATACCTACAAATTGTCATGACAATCTGAAGAGTGGTTATAGAAAAGAAGCAGAAAATGTATGAAAATCACCCCCCCCCCCCTTCCTTTTTACATAAGAAAAAAATTCATAAAAAATCAAAAAAATAAAATTTAAGCATAAAATACATATCAAAGCATTAAGTAAGTTAAATATGATAAATATGTAGTAAATGAGTGTGTAAAATCATACACTTATTGAGTTATTTAAAGAAAAAGTGCAAAAATGTGCATTTCTGACTAAGTCCGAAAAGACGTCAAAAACGCGTCAAAAATTAGTTGTCGGATTTTAACGAAATGAACAAACTTGAATCATACATCCTTCTAGATCACATAGATACAATTAGTTTTTCAATCCATTCAGTGGAACTGGAGAAGAAGATTTTTGAAGAGGGGTACCCTCCGGGGCCTATTTGACCCCGCCCTGGATCCACCCCTGAAGGGATCGAGCCGAAATGAACAAACTTGGTAGAGGACCTTTAGTACTACATGCATACCAAGTTTCATCAAAATCCCTTCAGCCGTTCTTGAGAAGAAGTTGAAAATGTTAAAAGTTTACGACGGACGGACGACGGACGACGGACGACGGACGACGGACGCCACACTATGACAATAGCTCACTTGAGCCTTTGGCTCAGGTGAGCTAATAAAAAGGGGAAAAAATTTTGTTGGGGTCCCGCCGGGGTTTGAAGCCACTCCCCATGGGTCCATTGGGCATGGAAAACATACATTATACCTATGTACAATCTTAAAAAATATTCCTTAAAAATCCAAAAGTGGATATCTGGACAAAATTCTTTCACTTGTAGGGTACCATGCATGAGTACCTCATACCTACAAATTGTCATGACAATCTGAAGAGTGGTTATAGAAAAGAAGCAGAAAATGTATGAAAATCACCCCCCCCCCCTTCCTTTTTACATAAGAAAAAAATTCATAAAAAATCAAAAAAATAAAATTTAAGCATAAAATACATATCAAAGCATTAAGTAAGTTAAATATGATAAATATGTAGTAAATGAGTGTGTAAAATCATACACTTATTGAGTTATTTAAAGAAAAAGTGCAAAAATGTGCATTTCTGACTAAGTCCGAAAAGACGTCAAAAACGCGTCAAAAATTAGTTGTCGGATTTTAACGAAATGAACAAACTTGAATCATACATCCTTCTAGATCACATAGATACAATTAGTTTTTCAATCCATTCAGTGGAACTGGAGAAGAAGATTTTTGAAGAGGGGTACCCTCCGGGGCCTATTTGACCCCGCCCTGGATCCACCCCTGAAGGGATCGAGCCGAAATGAACAAACTTGGTAGAGGACCTTTAGTACTACATGCATACCAAGTTTCATCAAAATCCCTTCAGCCGTTCTTGAGAAGAAGTTGAAAATGTTAAAAGTTTACGACGGACGGACGACGGACGACGGACGACGGACGACGGACGCCGGACGCCACACTATGACAATAGCTCACTTGAGCCTTTGGCTCAGGTGAGCTAATAAAAAGGGGAAAAAATTTTGTTGGGGTCCCGCCGGGGTTTGAAGCCACTCCCCATGGGTCCATTGGGCATGGAAAACATACATTATACCTATGTACAATCTTAAAAAATATTCCTTAAAAATCCAAAAGTGGATATCTGGACAAAATTCTTTCACTTGTAGGGTACCATGCATGAGTACCTCATACCTACAAATTGTCATGACAATCTGAAGAGTGGTTATAGAAAAGAAGCAGAAAATGTATGAAAATCACCCCCCCCCCCCCTTCCTTTTTACATAAGAAAAAAATTCATAAAAAATCAAAAAAATAAAATTTAAGCATAAAATACATATCAAAGCATTAAGTAAGTTAAATATGATAAATATGTAGTAAATGAGTGTGTAAAATCATACACTTATTGAGTTATTTAAAGAAAAAGTGCAAAAATGTGCATTTCTGACTAAGTCCGAAAAGACGTCAAAAACGCGTCAAAAATTAGTTGTCGGATTTTAACGAAATGAACAAACTTGAATCATACATCCTTCTAGATCACATAGATACAATTAGTTTTTCAATCCATTCAGTGGAACTGGAGAAGAAGATTTTTGAAGAGGGGTACCCTCCGGGGCCTATTTGACCCCGCCCTGGATCCACCCCTGAAGGGATCGAGCCGAAATGAACAAACTTGGTAGAGGACCTTTAGTACTACATGCATACCAAGTTTCATCAAAATCCCTTCAGCCGTTCTTGAGAAGAAGTTGAAAATGTTAAAAGTTTACGACGGACGGACGACGGACGACGGACGACGGACGCCGGACGCCACACTATGACAATAGCTCACTTGAGCCTTTGGCTCAGGTGAGCTAATAAAAAGGGGAAAAAATTTTGTTGGGGTCCCGCCGGGGTTTGAAGCCACTCCCCATGGGTCCATTGGGCATGGAAAACATACATTATACCTATGTACAATCTTAAAAAATATTCCTTAAAAATCCAAAAGTGGATATCTGGACAAAATTCTTTCACTTGTAGGGTACCATGCATGAGTACCTCATACCTACAAATTGTCATGACAATCTGAAGAGTGGTTATAGAAAAGAAGCAGAAAATGTATGAAAATCACCCCCCCCCTTCCTTTTTACATAAGAAAAAAATTCATAAAAAATCAAAAAAATAAAATTTAAGCATAAAATACATATCAAAGCATTAAGTAAGTTAAATATGATAAATATGTAGTAAATGAGTGTGTAAAATCATACACTTATTGAGTTATTTAAAGAAAAAGTGCAAAAATGTGCATTTCTGACTAAGTCCGAAAAGACGTCAAAAACGCGTCAAAAATTAGTTGTCGGATTTTAACGAAATGAACAAACTTGAATCATACATCCTTCTAGATCACATAGATACAATTAGTTTTTCAATCCATTCAGTGGAACTGGAGAAGAAGATTTTTGAAGAGGGGTACCCTCCGGGGCCTATTTGACCCCGCCCTGGATCCACCCCTGAAGGGATCGAGCCGAAATGAACAAACTTGGTAGAGGACCTTTAGTACTACATGCATACCAAGTTTCATCAAAATCCCTTCAGCCGTTCTTGAGAAGAAGTTGAAAATGTTAAAAGTTTACGACGGACGGACGACGGACGACGGACGACGGACGACGGACGCCGGACGCCACACTATGACAATAGCTCACTTGAGCCTTTGGCTCAGGTGAGCTAATAAAAAGGAAAAGTTACAAAGAAAGATTGCCGAAACGGCGACCCTGGGGTTCGAACATTCTAATACCCCGTGACCGAGAACTTAAAGAGAAAAGGGCGCGCTCGCCGCATCGACATTTCGTTGCACAGAGTGTGCAACAAATTTTCACTGTGTCAACTGGTGGAGAAGAGGAGATGGCCGTTAGTCCGTCTCACAGGAAGATCCTAAGCCTCTCGCGATCGAAGCCATGATACGAGAATTCCCCCATGTTCTGAGGACAGTCGAATCTTTTGAAATACAGGATTCTATGTAAATATGCAAACGAACATTTCTTCCAGAAGTCTAGTGAAATTACGAAAATACAGGAAGTTATAGTGCAGTGTTTTGGACATAGTGACAAAATTACAAAAGTGAAAGGGAACGATATTTTGGTACTACTTGGAAAAGAAGGACTATTAAACGAGAAAAGAAATATCTTTAAAGGAGCCTCGGAATTCACAATTCCAGCAGCAGAAGAACTGGTCCATGCATTGAACACTTTTACGAATGATAGATCATGTATTATTGACAATTTAAGAATTCTTTTGATGATTGATTGAATATTACATCTTGGTAATTTTTGAATAGCACTTTTTTTAGGGTTAGCGCCAGTTGGGTTTCGGGCAAGCTATAGTTAAAAGAAACTTGATCCCGAGGGTGGACAAGTAAGAGAGTAAGCTAAAAGTCTTGTTGAATCGGGCAAAAACTTGTTAGTAATTTAATGATGAAGACTAGATCCTCTTTATAACAACTATGTAGACGTTCCAATTTTTCATGGCTAGATGTGAATTGATTTATTTAAGACTGGAAAAATTTGTTTGTTAATTTGTTTTATTAAACTTATTGAGTGCTAGAAATCGAAATCGACGGGTTTCCTTTTCAATACAGTCTTAAATATAGTGCTTGATTGTATAGAAACAAGGCCAATTCTATTACAACATCTAAATTCTGATCTGGTCTTATGAATGGAATCACATTTGATGTGATGTCTTCTGGTTGAAGGTATTGAGTGCGGCAATGTCCGTAAGTCTGTCACTTCGTCATTTGCCAAAACAACTTGAAAGGCTAGGCTACTTCTATTCATTTACGACTCACGGAGGAGTCAATGTGCATGTTCAATAAATAAGCCAAAATAGAAGCAATATTCATTGTCATAAATCATGATAGGCTCTTGCATGCAGACATTTTTGGTAAAAATGATAGTAAAACGACAATCTAAAAGAAATAACTGTAAAGTAAGTGAGATTTGCCTTTGTATTTTTGAAATTGGAAACATATTTTTGCTAATTCGCTATATAATCTAAGACTTCTGAAAGAGAACTTGTATATAATGTATAGACATTTTCCTAACTTTTTAAAACTCTATTACTTGATTAATGTTTTCAGTTTCAGCTTTCGAGACGAAAGAAATGAAAGTGAGGAGGAAGTAGTCATTAAGCAAATTCAAATATTTTCAATATTTCGAATTTGTCATAGGACAGCTATATTCTATATTGATTTTGTTGTTTTGTATTTCATTGCATGGAAAAATTTCATATACAACATTTTTGAAAAAAAAATATGTCATGTTTAGTATCAAATTAAGCAGCTTGTTGAGTTTTTGTCAGATTAAGAAAGTGTATTTTCAAAAGTTCAAAATTATAGAAGTTATTTATATTGTCTAATTTTTGAGTCTCGGCTATAAGTCATGAAAATGACAATTAACCCTTGTAAATATGTAGACTAGTGGATTTCCGTATTTGATTACTTTAGGGCTTATAAAAGTGTCCGTAAGAACTTTTTGTTTGCACTTGCCAGCTTAAGACTTTTGTTAAGTAAATTAATTGTTAATTGCTATCTAAACTTTATTGCTCAATTTTGACACGCGAGCTCCGTTTTTTTTTTTCCTCTAGAGTGACCGTCCCTTGCGGACAAAAGAGATCAGGGCGTGGTCTCGTCTGTCAAGTCAAGGTAAAGATAAAAAAAAAATTGGGGGCAGTAAGAAACGGGTCAAAAGGTCAAATATTTGATTATTGATTTTGATTGGTTGATTCCTGGAAATCCGCGTCCAAGGTTGCAAGGGGGTTCCGTGAGCGCGTTCCTCACTTCAAGATTTGGATGCGAGGAAATAAAGATCAAAAACTTTTTAGTATTCCGACTTTAATTCGTCATTTCCAGGTAATCATTACAATATGATCAATATGTTTTATTTTTCTTAAATAATCGAAAATACGTTTATTTTGTACGTTAAATGAAAACTATATTTCTTTACTTCAATGTTATCAATTTGAGATTTCGTCTTATAATTTTGGGAGCGAGTTAAATTATTGAAATTTATTGAGTTACGCTGTTTCTGGATTTCTTTATGTTATATTGTTCTTATATGTATACTTGTCAAGTCTTTATTATATTTAGTTTAGAATGTTTTGTATCTGTCATATTAACTCACTTCAAGATTTGGATGCGAGGAAAAAAAACTTTCTAGTAATCCAACTTTAATTCGTCATTTCCAGCATTTGATCACAAAGAGAAGCAGCCCACACGGCGGCCCGGGGAATCGACACACCCCGTGGCCCGCCACCCCCCATCGTTACAGAATCTGGGTCCAACGAAGGTTCGAGACGTTATTACAGACAGAATAAAAAGGAAAAGTTACAAAGAAAGATTGCCGAAACGGCGACCCTGGGGTTCGAACATTCTAATACCCCGTGACCGAGAACTTAAAGAGAAAAGGGCGCGCTCGCCGCATCGACATTTCGTTGCACAGAGTGTGCAACAAATTTTCACTGTGTCACTTCCCTCCTCTGTATAGGGAGCACCCCATTTTTAGATAGATAGGTAAACGTATTGTATTTAGGATAAAAAAGACATTAGATTTTTTAAAAAAATTGTGGATGTGTAGAAGACTAAAGACAAGTAAATAAATAATCAATCAATAATATTTATTTAAAGTCAGACATAATTAATAACAATCAACATTAGCTCTGATGAGCTATTTACCGACTAGGAAAAAAGGTTTTTCAGTTTGATACTTTTAAAATAAACATAAGATGTTGGTTTTAAGTTGGTCAAGAAGTTTCAAAAGCAAATATCTCCTAAAGTAAAATTGATATAGTCTAGTTGCCAATTTAAATGGCTATTTTGGGGGGAACCCAAAAAAATGTTATGCACAAAATGTTTTTGCATGAAAGTGATGTTAATACCATCTACTTTGAAAATCCGGCGGATGCCACTCTGGCATCCTTGGGCATTTCGAAAGTTTGGGGTAAAATGGAATTTTTCGAAGAAAACCGTCGAAAATGGGAAAAAATCAATTACTTTTTCCATGCTGCAGCTAAATCAACAAAATTGGTACCAAAAGAACGACAATTTAATTGTCTATAAGTTTCAAGCTTAATTTACCAATTTACTTATCATAAAATGGAGAAAACTATGGATTTTCGATGAAAAACCGTTGAAAACTGGGAAATTGACATATCTTTTTTCCTACTGTAGATAAAATAACAATTTTGGTACCAAACGCACAATAAATCTATTGCCTTTCATTTTGAATATCAGATTAGCACTTTGCAAGTACGAAAATGAGAAAAAGTATGAATTTTGAATGAAAAATCGCCGAAAATTTGGATATTGCAATGCTTTTTTATTGCTGTAGTTAGAACAACAGCAAGAAAAATGATTTCATTGATTTAAATTCAGAATTCCACTCAAGTAAATGGAATCTTCTTGTTTTATTTTGTTTTTTGTTCTGTTTTGTTTTGGGGTTTTTTTTTGTGTTTTTTGTAAAAATACAATCGGTTTATAGACATTCAAGAACAACAATTTTCGTATCAAAATGATTTCATATTGATAGTTTTAGATTTGCACTCTGTTATTACTCTTTTTTCTACTCTAGATATATCATTCTAAATAGTATAAATGCCCTAGCATCATCTTACAATATCAAGCAACACTTCACGAAAAGAATGTTCCATTTTATATGCATAATTCATACATTGCTTATTTGATGTTTGATGTCGTGTTTGCTGTTCCCTGTCCGTTTGGTGTCTCTTGCTGTGTGTGTATTCTCTGTGTTTTTAGTTGAGATGTTTTGATGTGTTGATATTGGTGCTGCAACCCAGTTTTGTTGGATATCACCTCCTTTCTTATTGCCTTGTTGTTTCATCAACATGCAATTGTAATACTTGTGTGCAACTACTTCTAACAACAACGAACCCCTCTTACATGGTTGATAAAAATGCCTCCTTAGCATCGTACTCTGACAATTCTCTACTCCAAAACATTTACAGAATTAAAGAAATTTGAGCGCAGAATTTGTCACATCTGTTTGTTACACAACTCAGATTTCGTGTGCGACTGTAACAAATCAAAAGGATAACAGAGGTAGAGACGCGATTGGCAAAATATTATCACAATAGGTCTCAACATTTTTTTAAAATTTAATTCTTTCAGCAATCCCAGGTTTGATTGAACTGCATCTTAAGAATGTTTCCTTATGCATGGCTAAAAATATTTCGTTTTTCTCGACATTTTATCGAAATTCTTCAATTAACTGTTGGTGGTAATGGTAATCCAAGAGTTTTGAACAGGTATAGCCCATTTAATTCAATCGTACACTGGACCTGACATCAGATATACAGTCTAGATTCTCTAAACCATAGTAATTCTTTATGGATATCATGGCCTCAGTCACCTTCTTTTCAATATCTGAACTAACTTCTCTAAAATTTGACACTGAGCACCAATTCAAAAGCTTCCGACAGAACAACCTTTGTCTCTCCAATACCATCATATGTTGATGATATCATCATGATCTGATCTTCAGAATGATGTGTAGAATGCGAGTTCACACTAAATCGGATTGCTTTCTGGATAAAATGATTGCAAGTACATTTAATATCAATCAGTTGCACTTCATTTCCTGAGATGTAGCTTTCCCGACTGAATCTTTTATGTCATTGTATTGGTTAGTAGGGGTCAATTAAATATCATTTACATTTGCTCTCTGCAAAGTGATAGCAATTTTAAGTTCAGAAATTAGGGCTAGGGGCGCTGCTGGAGAGGATTTTGGCTGTGCCATGAAGTCACTTTTATTGAAATGACAAATATGGATAACGACCATATCCCTGTATACAGCACAAAATCGATAATTCAGAAAATCAGAAACCGAAGGCATACAAAATCAGGATAAAACAGGAACCAAAGCAAACAAAGAAAAACCTCAACCATATGAAAAGAAGCTAACTCTCGATATGAGAGTGAGACCAGGTGCCCAGGAAGAGTAAGCATCTCCTTCTTGCATGCAACACCCGCCGCTTCTATTCGGTAAAACTGTCGCATCCGGTTACTTCCATTTCGGAAGACATAGAGGATACAATCTTTGGTTGGATGGTTCAAATGTAAAACGTCTTCAAATTCCATAGCATCATTTAAAACCAGATAAATTTGCAGCATGGACCAGACATGCACGTATCGGGCACTTAACCCTTGCAGTGATCCTCAGTCTAAACAATGTAATATGACCAAACAGTTTGAACAATGTCTCTAATTTCACCCACGTCTTTCAAAAGCTAGTTACAAGACTCCATGTACCAGTAAATTGTTTTTTTAAAACATGTTGACTTGAATACACATATCTTTGTTCTAGCTTTCCTGTAAACGTTTTGCATTTCTCAAAGTCCCAACTTCTAATGATAAAACCCTTCTAAAATCAAAATTTTCTACCTCATTGCTTTTCTCCCACTTTATGAGCAAGTTGCTTTATACGAATTCAGAATAAAAGACAATAAAAAAAAGTTCTTTTGGTACAATAATTGCTGTACCTCATACGAACTACAGTTTGAAAAAGTTCATTGCATTTTGCAAATTTTCAGCGATTTTTCGTGTAAGAGTAGTTGTTTTTCCCAATTTTTCGTACCAGCAAATTGCGAATCTGACTTATGTATTATTTAAAATGAAAGGCCATAAATTTATTGTGCGTTTGGTACCAAAATTGTTTATTTGGCTACAGAATAAAATAAGATATTGTATTTTCCCAATTTTCAACGATTTTTCATCGAAAATCCATAGTTTTCCCCATTTTATTGATAAGTGAATTGATAAATTGAGCTTGAGACTTAAAGACAACTAAATTGTCGTTCTTTTAGTACCAATTTTGTTGATCTAGCTGCAGCATGGAAAAAGTAATTGAATTTTTCCTATTTTCAACGGTTTTTCTTCGAAAAATTCCATTTTACCCCAAAATTTCGAAATGCCCAAGGATGCCAGAGTGGCATCCTCCGGATTCTCAAATAAGAGGGTGATGACAACACTTTCATGCAAAAACATTTTGTGCGTAACAAATTTTTGGGTTTCATGAATGGCACCTAGACTAATAGGACATTATACTTCATACATACACCCATAACAATTGCAACAAATTTGACATGATCATATTGACCTTGAAATCTGACCTCAAAATCAGTTATTTGGTTAAGAAGTTCTATCATTTTATATATTTATATATTTCCAGACTTTTTTTTTTTTTTTAGATTTGAGACAACTCTTGAATTGGAGAATCACTCATTCAAGCATTTGAGGCATAGATTTGGAGTTTGATTTGTGCCAGTTTTATACTTGTCTTCTGTATGTTCGTCTCAATGTTACTTTTTGCCAACTCGCAGGACTTTCAGTCCTTTGATTTAAACACCTGGGTGGAAAACAAATATTAAATACCACGGCCTAATCCCTAACCGCAGTGATCACTGAAGCGTAGAGGTGAGGTAAAAGTAGTGGTAAAATAAACTAGAAAGGTTTCTTGTTGCGGTTGCAACAAGAGTGTCTTCCTCCTATACAATTTTTGGTTTGGAAATATGAAGGACGTCACATTACATGTATTTATATTATATATTTAAGTTTTCAAATAGCAGTAACATTAAATTTTCAAACCGATAATTGTTGGTGAGCAACCATTTGATTTTTTTGGGGGGGGGGCAGGAACTCTATTGCCAGCCGGTAAAATTTTTTCAGCAATTTTCTGAGCAGGCCATTTTTGTCAGCCATTACCAGAGTCGGAGAAAAATTTTCGCCGGTTCTTCGGGCCGGATTTAAACAAATTGTCAAATGTTGTGAATGTCTGTGTAAGTTAAACTCCCCGCTGTTACAGAGTATGAGTTAATAACCGTTCCTTCAGATGTCTCTTTGCAATTAGCGAATTTCAGACAGATTGTATGATGTTTAAATAGAACCTTTTCTAGATTTTTGTGCCTATGCGTATTAGGTCTCTGGTAGATACAGCTTGTATTTATATTAATTAATTTTTTTACTTTAAATTGTCTGGCACAAAGGGCCAGCAAAAATTTCCATATCATGCAATGTATCCTTACTTTTGCATGGTCCGGGAAAAAAAAATTGCCGG
This sequence comes from Pinctada fucata, assembly GCA_028142955.1. NCBI lineage: Eukaryota > Metazoa > Mollusca > Bivalvia > Pterioida > Pteriidae > Pinctada > Pinctada fucata. The sequence goes on from AP027109.1 coordinate 21,138,406, forward strand.
CCCTTTGGGCCGGAATATTTTTTTTCAGCATTTTTCAGAGCCGGGATTTTTTTTTTGCAAATTCTTCCTGCCCCCTTCCCCCATAAAAAAGGCGAGCTCGTAGCTGTAGAACCAATTTTCTTGAGAAGAGAAATGGTAATAACAAGTTACGTTCAATATATATATATAAATACCATGAGGTTCTCGCTGTGCAGGTTCAAATTTGGAAACCCCCCCCCCCTTCCCTTTTTTCAAAGTTTATTTTGAATTTCCATCATGGCGACATCGTTCAATATAAACAGAACTGTTTTCGAAAAACGAGGGGAGGGAAGAATGTTGGAGAAATTGTTCATCAATTTGTAAATAAACCAACCGAAAATTATGTTCGAACGTTTGCTAGAATTAGAAATTAAACTTGATGTTCAAAATATAGTTATTGAAGTTTAGAAACAGGTTTGTAGGTTAGAAATCGGAATCAAACTACCACTTTTTGTGTGTAAATTCTGGTTTGTAGCTGATCTCTTCTAAATTAATCAACTGTTTTAAAATCAAATTGTGTATATCGAAATGTATTTATGAAATGCATATTCATCATTGCCGTGAAATCGGAATTTGAAAATCTCAACACTGCTTTTCTCGAGTCGGACTCGGACTACCAATTTTAGTGCGCGCCCGATCTGTTGGCGTGAAGGTGTATCGAAATACCCAACTCAAAATTTCGATGCTCATATCTTTTCAACAGTAAGAGATAGGAAAAATCAGAAAGACTAAATAAGACAGATATATGGATAAAAAATAATAATATTGAAATTTTTAGGAAACTTCATAAGCTTAATTTTTGTTTACTACTATAAGCAAAAAAGTGTCTTCCTCCTATGAATTTCTGAATTTGGAAATATGAAGGACGGTGAAGGACGTCATCGTAATAAATCGTTACAGTGTGCATCTAGCATTTCATATCTTGCATGGCTGTCGACTTTCAAAAAGAATGGAAATTGTAGATAGCAAAATACGAGATATTTAAGCTTACAAATAGCAAAACATGAAATTTTCGGTCCTTTTGAGTAATTCGACGCTCCCGTCAAATATTTGAATCTACTAAAAAACATGATAAAAAAATAACAGAGACCAAAAATAAAAAAGACCAATCTAGCTTTTACTCCAAACGTAACGTTGGAGAACTTTCATTGTCCTAGCTTACAGGGTTCTTGAGAAATCGCTGATCCAATTTTCCACGGTTACGAAAACAATAGGTCTTCCGACGGAAGTCGGAAGACCTAATTAAATGCAACTGCTCTAATATAGGTCAAATACAGGCTCCATTATGGTCTTGAAACCATTTTCAATCGTCTGAGTCCTATGAACTTGACCTTTGACCTAAAAATCAAAAGGGGTCATCTTTGATTCATGGGGATCATTTCTGGCAAGTTTCATGATCATACATGTATATACGTAGGTGCAACAAATACAAGTACACTGCAAAACTGTAAAATATTTCATCATTTGTCCATAACTTACTTTTTATTGCCAGCAAATTTTATGGAATCTCAGCAAAATGTTTCATACAAGTATGCATACTGACCTAAGTCAAAGATATATCAGTTGACTTATATTATTAGTACAACTTATGAACTGTTCCTTAATCAAAAATACGGTTTAATGGTGCAAATATTTCATTCTTATAATGTTTTAAATTAAATTGATTATAATCGATTATCAAAATCATAATTGATTATCGAAATCAAAAATGTCTGGCCAATGTCGCCAACGTCAGCAATAATCAGATTTGCAAGCTCAAGTATTATATTGATAATATGGAAGTGGTACATTTGTACAATAGGTCTATTCCCAAGTGTAGGATTTTCTGATGCAAGAGTGTAACATAACAGGTCTTGGAGAGTGGATTTTTTTTTTACCAAATATTGCTATATTGGTGAAACTAGAAGTCTCTGACAAGACTGAAGCTATCCTGGTTGTTTGGAAGCATCCATTTAAGTGGTACACACATTTTTCAAGACCCCAAGGGTCAAAGGCTAAAAAATAGTATCAGGTGCACAAGAAGACCACACACCCATTTTTAATGCAAAAAGAATGAACTCTCTATCAATTATATACTTCCAGAGAATTGGTGTTCACAAGTTTACATACATGTAAGAATGTCCACACCCATTTCCCTAGACCCTCGGGGTCAGGACCACAACAAAATATCAAGGCACAACAAGACTATAAACATGATAAACAGATTATAATGCAAAAAGAATTAACTCGCTATCAATTATCACAGGTGCTCGTGGACGTGGATAATCAGTCAATAAGGGGACGACTATTTGATCCTGAGGGGCCCGGGGGGGGAGGGGCTTGGCAATTTTTAGAAATAAATATTCTGACCCAGAAAATGTTGAAAATAAATAATCTGACCCTCTTGGTAGCAGAAAATAAATATTCTGGCCTACATTTCTTTAAAATTCATAAAATTTAAGCTCGCTTCGCTCGCCATACATATTTAAACAAATTTAAGCTTGCTTCGCTAGTGACACACTATGCAGTACAAAAAATTTTTGGCGAGCTTTGCCATTATACACTCAATAAAATTTTCATGTTTGCTCCGCTCGCCCTTCCTGGCCCATGATATTTATTTTCATGCTCGCTCCACTCGCCCTTCCTGGCCCATGATATTTCTTATCATATATCTAAGTCCATTATAATATCATATTACAGTGCATTTTTCATTAAACACAAGCATAGACAAAATTGCATCTAAACAAATATGCTAAGCTTCAAGTCTTATTGGAATGATACAATATTGCAAATTATCTACCTGTATTTGTATTTGACTTAACACAAACTTTCTTGGGCATATATACCCCTCTACCCATGTGTTGTGAAAAACATGATTTATTTATATGGTAGCACTTTGCAAAAAACTTATGTAATTTAGTTGAAGTCATATTGCAGATGATTGAAATTCTTAGACTAAAGTTTTCGGCTTCCTTTATCTATTGTTGGTTTTTTGTTTTTGATTTTTGTTTTTTGCTTGTCAGGAATTGTTAGAGGTTGAAAATAAAATATTCTGACCTTGAGTTACTGGAAAATGAATAATCTGGCCATCTCAGCGTTGAAAATAAATATTCTGGCCCGGAAAAATTTGCCAGCCGCCCTCCCTCCCCCAGGATCAATTGGTCGTCCCTTCAGTATTCCAAGATGGTTCCCGGTTTTCTATATCATCTTAATTCCCTATCAATTTTAGTTTCTGAGATTTGGTGTTCACAAGATTACATAGAGTTATATAGGAGAAAATGACAACACTCATTTTCAAAGACCCTGGGGGTCAGGGAACCAAAGAAAATATCGGGTGCACCAGTGACCTGATACTACTCCGTATTTTTTAGCCCTTGACCCTTGGGATTTTGGACAATAGATGTAGCACCTACATGGATGCTACCAAACAACCTGGAGAGCTTCAGTCGCCTTCTTCAGGTTTAAGAAACTTCGAAATATATCGATTATAGCTATATATAGCTATATTTAGCTATATATTTTGGCCATTTTTGGCCGGATTGAAAAGCAATTCGGGTCTATAGATTGATGATGTTCTTCCGTCTGTCTGTCCATCGGTCCGTCTGTCTGTCTGTCCATCCGTCTGTCGTCAACAATTTGGTTAAAGTTTCTAATTGAAGCAAAATCTAAGGAACTGTAGCAGTAGAAAGGGGTAGGGCCACGAGACCCCTAAATCGGCCCTCGATTTTTCTCTAAAAATAATTTTCATGGGGAATACTTGATATCTCTCATGAAAATACACAAATGTTCACCGCTTATAATGAAAAGAAAAATATCACCAAACATAGTGCCATTTAACTATAATGACGTCATGAAGTGACGTCATTGACAAAATATGGTGAAAATTGCTTGAAATTTCGTCTTTTGTGGAAGAATTCAATGTGGCCGCATGCGTTAACTGAGATAAAATGTTTATGACAAAAGGATATAATGATAATCTTTCACATATATTTTTTTCATCCTAGTTAATATATGCGGCCATTGCTGATTTTATAGAAATATGTAGTTTTTGCATCAATTTCGCGGAATATGACCAATTTTGGTGTTTTCTAAGGGCCAAAAGCTATTGATAAACGCAATGTAGACAAAAGATAGATTCGTGATTGAGTAGAGAATGTTTCAAAATGTCAAATCATAGTTAAAAATTCTATGAAGTACAATGTTCAAAATTAGGGCCAACATCGGGCTACGTGGACCTACCCCTTTTAAATTATACATGAAGGTTGAAAATGACAAGACTTTTCAATTTATGCTGTAACATTTGACCTAGTGACCTTAACCTTTGACTTTGACCTAGTTACAGATTTTTGGATAAAGTTACTGGTTGAAGCAAAATCTAAGGCACTGTATGCATTAGAAACTTTATATTATACATGTAGGTTGCATATGACAAGACCTTTCAATTTATGTCGTAACATTTGACCTTGTGACCTCGACCTTGGACTTTGACCTAGTTAAAGATTTTGGTTTAAGTTTCTGGTTGAAGAAAAATCTGAAAAACTGTATGCAGGAGAAACTTTATATCATACATTTAGGTTGACCATGACAAGACCTTTCAATTTATGCCATAACATTTGACCTAGTGACCTTGACCTTGGACTTTGACCTAGATAAAGATTTAGTTAAATTTCTGATTGAAGCAAAATCTAAGGTACTGTATGCATTAGAAACTTTATATTTTTCATGTAGGTTGCCAATGACAAGACCTTTCAATTTATGTCGTAACATTTGACCTAGACCTTGGATTTTGGCCTACTTACAGATTTTGGTTAAAGTTTCTGGTTGGAGCAAAATCTAAGGAACTGTATGCATTATAAACTTTATATTATACATGTAGGTTGCCCATGAAATGAACTTTCAATCTATGCCGTAACATTTGACTTAGTGACCTTTGACCTTGGACTTTGACCTTGTTAAAGATTTTGGTTAAAGTTTCTGGTTGAAGCAAAATCTGAGGAACTGTATCGCAGTAGAAATTTTATATTATACATGTTGGTTGCCCATGACAAGACCTTTCAATTTATGTCATAACATTTGACCTAGTGACCTTGCACTTTGACCTAGTTAAAGATTTTGGTTAAAGTTTCTGGTTGAAGAAAAATCTGAGTAACTGTATGTAGTAGAAACTTTATATTATACATGTAGGTTGATCATGATAAGACCTTTCAATTTATGCCATAACATTTGACTAGTGACCTTGACTTTGGACTTGATTTTGCTTAAAGTTTCTGGTTGAAGCAAAATCTGAGGAACTGTATAACAGTGGAAACTTTACTATGCATGTAGGTTGCCCATGACAAGACCTTTCAATTATGTTGTAACATTTGACCTAGTGACCTCGACCTTGGACTTTGACCTAGTTTAAGATTTTTGTTTAAGTTTCTGGTTGAAGCAAAATCTGAAAAAAACTGTATGCAAGAGAAACTTTATATTATACATGTAGGTTGCCCATGACAAGACCTTTCAATTTATGCCATAACATTTGACCTAGTGACATTGACTTTTGACCTAGTTAAAGATTTTGGTTAAAGTTTCTGGATGAAGCAAAATCTAGGGCACTGTATGCATTATAGTATTTATACACTTTATATTATACATTGTACATGAAGACTGACAATGACAAGACTTTTCAATTTATGCTGTAACATTTGACCTAGTGACCTTAACCTTTGACTTTGACCTAGTTAAAGATTTTGGTTAAAGTTTCTGGTTGAAAAAAAATCTGAGGAACTGTATGACAGTAGAAACTTTATATTATACAAGTAGGTTGCCCATGACAAGTCCTTTCAATTTATGCCATAACATTTGACTTAGTGACCTTGACCTTGAACTTTGACCTAATTAAATATTTTGGTTAAAGTTACTGGTTGAAGCAAAATCTAAGGCACTGTATGCATTAGAAACATGCATGTTGGTTGCATATGACAAGACCTTTCAATTTATGTCGTAACATTTGACCTTGTGACCTCGACCTTGGACTTTGACCTAGTTAAAGATTTTGGTTAAAGATTTTTGTTTATTTTAACTCTATCCATACATATTCTTATTGTTATGCAGGAATGATTATTTTAGAAGTTTTCCTAAAAATTTAATTAAATTGGTCAAAATGTATAACTAGAAATAGTTATTATATGTATAGGTTTCAATAAACAGTTTTGCATAATCTCTGAGCTGATTTGGCCCAGTCAATTTTTTAATAGTAAGAGCTGAGTCTTGATCTTCATACAGTGTATGCATGAAAATTAAAATTATGGCAATTATTATGAGGTATCAATAAAATCCTTAAGATATTTTCAAAATTATGAGAAATTTTAATTTTCTGAAACATGCGTTCATAGGCAATGAGCTGGGGCTCATTAAAGGAGTCTACCACAGTAAGGGGCGTCAGTGTTTTTGATGGTCATATTGATCTCTCCTTAACTATACATAGTCAATCCCTTAATTCACTATTATATTTTAATGATATAGATACACCCTTTCTTTGATATAATTTTTATTCCCAAAATTTTTATGGAACTATGTCGTTTACGCTATAAAAGTTGCCCCGCGGTACCATCAAATTTCTACTATTTTCCCAGGGCTTTGTTGAGCGCATTTCTACATCCTATTCTAAGTTATAGGTATAATCTTGTGAAAGCATGATGAAGTGTCAGATTTATTCTTTTTAACCATATATATACTTTGATAGGTATGTATTTCATGATAGTATTCAGTGATTTTTTTGGCACGATTTGCCGCCGAATATCGGCGGCTTCCCCTCGTAAAAATTAGCTTTATTTTCCCAAAAATCGGCTCATATCTTCCCAATACACGGAGATCAAAATTGTTTCAAAATTGAATTGAATTTGACACGAAAAGTGCACAAAAATAATCAAAAACTCTTAAGCATACGATGGCTTCACGTTGATTACTTGTTGATGGATGCTACGGGGACGGTCTAAGACTTCTTAGTACTATGTCAAAAAACTAAATAAAAAAATACAAGAGGTCTACCAAAAATCCATTCATTTTTTTAAAAAGGATTGCGATAATAAAGGTACTTGTAACACTCCCGTAATATCCAATGTAAATGAAGTCGCCGACAGCGTCGGTTCTCGACCCGAACAGGCCTCTGTTTCCAATAAAGAAGTCAAGGACATCTCAAATGAGGACAACAGTGTCCCAGTTCCTGACATTCGTAAATTCGTACCCCAAAAGTATGAAGCATCATACAAATGGCTTTACTTCTCAACAGTTAAGGGGGGGGGGGGGGCAATGTTTGATCTGTAACATGGTTATGAAATGAAAATTTCTGTTTTGAACTAATAATTTGAGCGTTTCTTTAACGAAATTTTGTTTCTAGATTTTCCCAATTTGTCCAAAATGTCGCATATTTTCCCAAATGAAAAGGTACAGGTGGCTTTTAAAAAAGGTAAAAAAATCACTGGTATTATATGACGCTGTGTTAAGAGTGCGCGTCAGGGGATGACATCATGAAAAAACTGTTTACTTTAACCATAGCTATAATAGCTACATGTATATCTGGTAGTTTGAGTAGGTGTAGATATTGATTTTTTACTCAAATTTGATGGCCATATTAGTCAACTTTGTAAAAAAGCTTTAAGACAACTGAGTGTATTTAAAAGAATAGGCAGGTTTTTAACCAAACAAGGCAGAATGATCATTTATAAATCTTTAATTTATACTTTCAAATTTTAATTACTACCCTATTGTAATATTAGCACTTCTGCAGTAAACGTAGTTCACAGAAAATGGAAAGGATACAAGAAAGGGCCGTACATTTTGTTTTAGACGATTATGACTCATCTTTTTTCAGATTTGCTAAGTTTCACAGAATCTTCTTTGCTTCATGTCAACAGGTTACAGCTTATTGCTAAAGAAGCGTATAAGATCTTACATAAAGAGTCTCCATCACAGTCTTACAATACAATTCCAGGAGACAGATGCAAGCATATCAGCCACAGGTTAACTCCACCAGGTATGGCTTAAACTCTTTTCGATATGAGGCCCTCCGGATCTGGAACAGTACGTCTTCTGAACGAAATCCGTAAAGCTGACTCTTACAAGTCCTTCATGAGGCTGCTCCAGACCTGGGAAGGCCCCATATGTAGTTGTTCAGCTTGCAAATGAGTGTTTTAGTTCAAGTACAGTGTTTTTTATTCCCCCGTAATCGAAGATTCGGGGGCATATAGTTTTTGGTCTGTCTGTTTGTCTGCATTTTTATCTGTTTGTTTGTCCGCAAAAACTTTAACCTTGGCCTTAACTTTTGAATGGGAAATGATAAGGCTTTCATATTTCATATGTGTATTCCTTGTGACAAGACCTTTCCATGGATACCAAATTTTTTTACCTTGTGACCTTGACCTTGGAGTTTGACCTACTTTTAAAAAACTTCAACCTAATGGCCATAACTTTTGAATGGTAAGTGATAGGGCTTTCATATTTCACGTGTATTCCTTGTGACAAGACCTTTCCATGGATACTAAAATTTGACCTTGTGACCTTGACCTCAAAATGTGAACTGCTTTTCAGCTGTTTTACAGACAAAGATGCCAACGGGGGCATTCATGTTTCACATACACAGGTTTTTTATTTCTTGTGTTTGTGACAAAATGATTCAGCATTACCTAACAAGACATTAAAAGTCGGTATGATATTATAGGATCCAAATCCGGATAAATACGTACAGTACGTTTCTTTCCTTATTATTTTATATGTGTCAGAGTAAATTCGAGCTATCACTTAGATCATTAAGTAGGATTGAAACTGTTAGAGTTATTGACCAATCAGATGCCATTATTTTGTCCAATCAAATCACAGCATTTTAACCAATCAAAATAGACCACAGGATATAAAAGGCAGACAGCCTTTGAGGCAGGTTCCCATTCCGTTGAAAGTATTCCAACAGTACACATCGTATAAGCGAAGGTAATAGGTTCAAGACGTGACTGAATAAGTCTTTCCTTAGCCATAGTCATTTAATACATATTGATAGTGCTAGGTAAAGGTACACTCGGTAATCTTAGCCTCATCCCCTTCATGTAATATCTAATGAGCTAGAGCTAAAGTGAGCTAGTAGAGCTATAGTGAGCTTGAGTCAAGGTGAGCTCGAGCAGTGATAAGACTGAGCCGAAGTGAGCCCGAGTCAAATTGAGCCACAGTTCATTTTTTACATAAGATAAATACGGATAGGAGCCTTTGTATAAATTCGTTTTTATTGTTAGATTAGGACTCGTTTTTGATATATTCCTTTTGTGTAATTGATATTGATTCTTTGGTGATCATAAATATTTCCCCAATCATTTGTAACAATCATTTACATATATTTGCTCAGTAGTGATGTAACGATTATCGCCGACAATCGATTGTAGGTCGCTGAATGGCCAGCGATGTTACTAATCGATGTTGAAAATCAAACTCGATTGTCGCCGACATCGCCGATTTCCGAATTTTCCGTATGTTTCTGTCCGTTTCGGTATTTTGGTTTTAGAAATCGTGCAATGCGAAAGTTATTGACGGATGCAAGTGCAGATTACATGACCCTCCCGAGAACAAACATAACAATAACACCTTTAAAAACTAATATTCCTGCCTGGATTACTTACATAATTGAATTGATATTGTGGTTCCAACACCGAATTTCCTAATTTCCTCTGCCCCGAACCCTATTTAACCCAGGCATTTCGTGGACTACGTTCTAACTTTTCTTGCATCAAGTGATTTTTCATAATATTATATCAGTCAAATTTACTTTAACAATTGCATTTATATCAAACATTTATCAATATATAATACATAAAAAAGAAATGTCATCAGGGGGGGGGGGGGGGGGGGGGTGTATCATGGCATATAGTCATATGAAAATTAATTTCTCTCATCAGTGATGTTCATAACCTTGTAGAGGCAATGTAAAGGTGTAAAATAAACTCTTTAAGATGATATACACAAAGTAGAACACTCAAATTTAATTATTTGGTCCTAATTTCAAATGATTATGGATGGAAAATTAAAAAGATAGGAATTATTCGAATTTTTCGATTATAATCGATTAATAATCGATTATACCCTTCCGATTATTTCCGATTATCGATTATGATTTAGTTTCCGATTGCCCAACACTATTGCTCAGTTCCCTAGCTATATTCTGGGGGTTCCCACAAATCAATGTTGGAGCAAGTAGCTCTATCCAAATTATGAGACGTGTGTTGTAAGGTTGCACGTTACATAATTTTTGGCGGCAGCGGTGTTCTTTATTTAAACTGAGCTAAATTTAAAATGGATCTAACTGATATTGATGAAACAATTAGAGAGCTCGAAGATCAGATTTTGGCCTATAACATGGCAGACGGAGCAACTTCTAGACGAGCCAATTTGAGGTCCTCAGATTCAGGCTTTGGAACGATGCAACAGCCTGATCTCTCAGCAAATAGCGACGACCAAAGCACCTCAACACCAAAGGGAGGTAAACGAAAGTCGGTACGCTTCAAGCCAGATGACCTGGACAGAAAATATGACCTCAGTCCATTCCTCAATAGGGACGACAATAGAAGCCCTTCCACTGGTAATATCACAACGAGGCGACGCCCATCAACCACTCAAGGCAGTACAACAAGAGCCTCAACTCAGTCAACTAATGACCAACGTAAAGATGTACCAAAGATTAAACCGGCAACATATGATGGCAGTACATCTTGGCTAGACTACAAATCACATTTTGAGGCATGTGCTACACTGTGCAAATGGAGCTACACAGAAAGGGGTCTTTTCCTTTCTGTGTCATTGAGAGGCCTTGCTCAGGGAGTGCTTGGTAATCTCTCTGCAGCTACACAGATGGACTATGACGAACTCGTGACTGCACTGAACGATAGATTTGCTCCTCCTGACCAGATGGAGTTATACCGTATACAACTCCGAGAGAGGAGACAAAAAGCTTCTGAGTCATTGCCCGAGCTTGCACAACATGTGAGAAGGCTAACTAATCTCGCGTATCCTACAGTACAAGCTGATGTCAAGGAAACATTAGCAAAGGATCAATTTATTGATGCCTTGATAGATTCTGATTTAAGGCTCAGAATTAAACAAGCGAGACCTAAGAGCCTAAATGATGCTGTTCGTCATTCAGTGGAGCTCGAAGCCTACATGAAGGCTGAAAATAAAATCATCGAGACGAAGGGTATGCTAAAGACAGTGGTAACGGAGGAAACCACACCTAGTCCAATGGACGAGCTACAAAAAATGGTCAGTGAGTTATCCAAATCAATGAAAGATATGAAAGCTCAGCTGAGCCAACTGAAAGACAAAAAGGGTAGGCCCGATAAACCTTTTAATAGGAATAAGCCGCGATCACGAGACTGGAAGAAGGATGCAGAATGCTACAACTGTGGCAGAAAGGGTCATATCATGCGTGAGTGTAGGGAGGAAAAGAATGGTCGTGCCAAAGACAAAAAGGACAAACCAAATTTCGGAGCTGGGAAACAGTCTCATATCAAAAGCAAAGTAGGATATAATATAGACAAAGGAGAAGCTGGAGTCTTTATAGAAGCTCTTATCCAAGGTTTGGAAGCTCATCTCTTGATTGATACAGGTGCTACTTTGTCCCTTATATCTGAGAAGGTATACAACAACATTTCCTCCACCTCAGCAATTCCTCCATTACAGGAGGCTAAACGAAAAGTCCTCACAGCTAACAACGAGCCATTAAAGATCATTGGCCTTACAACGGTATCAATTACCGTAGCTGGGAAATCATACAGTACACCAGTACTTGTAGCAGATGTTTCTGTAGAAGGAGTCATAGGGCTTGACTTCATGAAAGAAAACTCATGTGTCATTGACATTTGTAATCAGAATATGAAAATAAGTGGTAACACAGTACCATTAATTACACAAGGGCACATAGGGGTCTTTAAGATTGCACTAGCCGATACAGTGAGGATACCGCCTAGATCAGAGATCATCACGAAAGGAAATATCTGCTTACCTGAGCATGTAAAACTCTCTGGAGAAGGACTCATTGAGCCGGATGAAATGTTCCTTAGCTCAGAAAAAGGACTAGTCGGAAAAGCATTAGTGACTATGGATGGACAAGTGCCACTGAGGATAATGAATGTCTCAGAAGACATGAAAGTTATTAATGCACGAACTGTTGTTGCTACAGTTTCACAAGCAGAGGCAGTGAAAGATGTCCAAACTCCAAATGAGAACATACACCAAAATATATCACTCCCTGAATCTGTTCAGGATCTGCTCTCGAGATCAAGCAAGCAACTTAGCAACAAACAGACTAAGGAATTGCGGACGCTACTTCAGCAATATGTATCAGTCTTCTCGAAAGGAGACAAAGACTTTGGGAGAACGGATCTAGTGAAGCATCCAATCAACACGGGCTCAAAAGCTCCCATTAAACAGCGCTTGAGGAGAACACCCGTTCATCTTGATGGAGTTGTAGAAGAACATCTTGATGATATGCTCAAAAGAGACGTCATTGAGCCGTCTACCAGTCCTAGGTCTAATGTTGAGAACCAGCATGCTCCAGCCAAGTGGTCTAAAGTCTCATCTATTCTTGGCAGTGGGAAGGCATCTTTGATAGTTGAGTCGTTCAGTTTTCTGTAGTCTACACAGAAACGCGTAGTGCCGTCTTTTTTCCTTTGTTTTAGCAAGGAAAAAAGACGGCACTACGCGTTTCTGTGTAGACTACAGAAAACTGAACGACTCAACTATCAAAGATGCCTTCCCACTGCCAAGAATAGATGAGACTTTAGACCACTTGGCTGGAGCATGCTGGTTCTCAACATTAGACCTATCATCAGGCTATTGGCAAGTCACTGTTGAGCCACAAGACAGACCTAAAACGGCATTCATAACAAAGCGTGGTCTATACCAATTCAAGGTGATGCCGTTTGGGCTCTGTAACGCTCCAGCGACATTCGAGAGGCTTATGGAGTCAGTGCTCAATGGTCTGCAATGGGATACATGTTTAGTGTATCTGGATGATATTATCGTCTTGGGAAAGTAATTTGATGCAATGGTACAAAATCTCAAGAAGGTTTTTGATCGTTTGATAAGCGCAGGCTTAAAGTTAAAGGCCAAGAAATGTACTCTCTTCGCCGAGAAGGTTGACTACTTGGGACACGTTGTCTCAAAGGAAGGGATCTCCACAGATCCGAATAAGATATCTACTGTTGAAAAATGGCTAGAGCCAACAAACACAAAGGAAGTTAGATCGTTCCTTGGGTTCTGCAGCTATTATAGACGTTTCATTAAGAGCTTTGCGTCTATAGCAAAACCATTGCACAAACTTGCAAATAGCAACAAGTTTCAGTGGACAGAAGATTGTCAGAACGCTTTCAATCTTTTGAAACGCAAGTTAATCGAGTCACCGATCTTAGCATATCCAAACTTTACAGAAACGTTTATTTTGGATACAGACGCCAGTGACAAAGGTATCGGAGCTGTATTGAGTCAGAACATTGATGGAAACGAAAGAGTTATCGCCTATGCCAGTCGAACTCTATCAAAAGCCGAGCAAAAATATTGCGTCACAAGAAAAGAGCTCTTGGCTGTAGTACACTATGTCAAATATTTCCGTCATTACCTATATGGTAGACAATTTAGAATAAGGACGGATCATGGCTCACTCCGTTGGCTCATAAACTTCAAAAATCCAGAAGGGCAGCTTGCTCGCTGGATAGAAGTACTCGGAATGTATGACATGAAAATCGAGCACAGACCTGGTTCACAACATCGAAACGCGGACACTTTGAGTCGCTATCCATGCAAACAATGTAAATATGATCCGGACTGGGAACAGCAAAAGTCCAACGAAACACATGTCAAATCAGTGTCCATGGTCAATACTGAAGAGACTATGGTAAAACAGAGTGATTCAATTGAGCCTGATACCGGACTCATTGAGATTCAAAGGGAAGATAAAGAAATATCCACTGTCAGAAGATGGATAGAGGAGAAACATAAGCCTACACAAAATGAGCTTAGTTCCGCTGGACCAATGATAAAAGCACTATGGTCGCAAAGAGACATGCTAGTCATTACTAATGATCTGCTTTACAGGAATTGGTCAGATCATAAAGGAAAAACTTTACAGGCCATTGTACCTTTCAAAGAGCGTAGGAAGGTGCTAGACTTATCCCATGATCATAAGACTGCTGGACACCTCGGGATCACAAAAACATTGTCCAAAATAAGACAACGTTATTACTGGCCTGGACTCCAAAGAGATGTAAGACAGTACATTTCTACATGTGACATATGTACCATGTCTAAGAAAGCCACAAAGAGAGAAAGAGCACCAATGCAGATTCTAGGCTCTGGAGCACCAATGGAGAGGATAGCTTTAGACATCGTTGGTGAGCTTAGTCCTACCACTCAGAGAGGCAACAAGTATATTCTTGTTATATCAGACTACTTCACAAAGTGGGTAGAAGCATTTGCCATGCCTAACATGGAGGCAATAACAGTCGCAGAGATATTGGTAAAAGAGGTAATAGCTAGATACGGGGTGCCGAGCACTGTACACTCGGATCAGGGAAAACAATTTGAAGGGAAAGTTTTCTCGGAAATGTGTTCTGTACTGAACATAGATAAGACCCGTACAACACCCTACCACCCTCAGTCGGATGGTATGGTGGAGCGGTTCAACAAGACGTTGTTGACCATGTTGAGAACTTTGGTTGATGAGAATCAAAGTAACTGGGATGATCTGCTACCGTATGTCCTCATGGCATATAGGTCAGTGGAACACGAGACTACAGGGAGTAGTCCAAATTACCTCATGATGGGCAGGGAGGTTGCAACTCCGCTCGACCTCATGTACGAAATGCCTGCCTCAGTTAAGCCGATCCCTCCAAATCAATGGGCATGGGAGCTGAAAGAGAGATTAGAAACGGCTCATAGCTTTGTGAGACAACACTCAAGTGGAGCAATGTTGAGACAGAAAACATTGCATGACAGGAAATTGAACTGGAACAAGTTCAAACCTGATGATGAAGTGTACGTCTACTTTCCACGGCATGCACCTGGCCATTCTCCAAAGTTGACTAAATACTGGAGAGGACCATTCAAAATACTAGAAAAGTGCTCAGACATTACATACAAGGTTGATTGTGGTCCAAGGGGTATGCCACAGATGATTCATGTTGATAGACTGCAATTAAAGAAAAAGCAAATCTTGACACATGAAAAGTCTGAGCCAGACCATCCAGTAAGTGATAGTCCTCCTACCTCCGAATCCTTAAATGTAGAATCAGGTTCCAAATTGCCCCCTAATACCGAGAGTGCCTTACCTGGTAAAAGAGTTAGAAAATCTCCACGTTATCTTTCTGATTATGAAACCTAGTAAACTCATTTTTTTCCTGTTTTGATATGCAATCACAAAGGAGTTTTATATTTGTGTCTTTGCAGATGCCTCCACAAACAAAGACAACACCGCGCAAGGAGCGAAAGTGTCCGATGTGTCCCTTTAAGACTCTGGATATGGAGAACATGAAAGAACACTTAGCTATATGTGGGTTAAAGCAGATGGAGAAAAGATTTCTGTGCTCAAAACCAGACTGTAATTATGCAACTAACAAGTCATCCAATCTTTCGAGACACCTTAAACGCCACTCAGATAGTGATGCAACTGTTCCACAGTCAGATGGTGAATGGAGACGCTCGGATCCAGGAAATCTCAGCGACGTCATAGGAGATGTTTCTGCAGATGTTTCTGGGGATGAATCTGACACAGAAGATCGAGGAACTGATGCTGACATAAGAGTCATAGAGGCAACAGTGCCTCCTGATCCTACGATGAGGAAACGGACAGCTCCTACTCCTGTCTATAATCCAAAGAGAAAGACATCGGCAACTCAGTCTGACTTAGAGAATGATGTAGGAGAACCAGTCATCACAAGACCAGTGATTGAAAGGCCAACTCTGGAACTTCCTCCTAGGCATGCCATGCATCCTCCTTTGATCCCATTAGGAGACAACTCCAGGTTGTATCGTCCACCAGTTGCATTAACACTTACAACATCCTGTGGAACCCAAACGGAGCCAATTCAGAAGAGGAAGGTAACGTGGGTCATTACAAAGTGGCAGGAAGGAGACAAGAATGTAGAGAAGATTGAGATGGTTGAGGAAATCATGTGAGCTGTGACTGTATAAACTTGTCAGATATCATTTTGTCAGGAAGACAATTTTACTCATTGTACATATCTTATACTCATTTTGTTCTTTTGATGCATACTATGTTTAATAGAGTATATGCAGTTTAATTAAGTTTTCTGTTTTGTATGTACCAATGCGAGGACGCATTGAGGTGAGGCGTGGGTAATGTGACAAAATGATTCAGCATTACCTAACAAGACATTAAAAGTCGGTATGATATTATAGGATCCAAATCCGGATAAATACGTACAGTACGTTTCTTTCCTTATTATTTTATATGTGTCAGAGTAAATTCGAGCTATCACTTAGATCATTAAGTAGGATTGAAACTGTTAGAGTTATTGACCAATCAGATGCCATTATTTTGTCCAATCAAATCACAGCATTTTAACCAATCAAAATAGACCACAGGATATAAAAGGCAGACAGCCTTTGAGGCAGGTTCCCATTCCGTTGAAAGTATTCCAACAGTACACATCGTATAAGCGAAGGTAATAGGTTCAAGACGTGACTGAATAAGTCTTTCCTTAGCCATAGTCATTTAATACATATTGATAGTGCTAGGTAAAGGTACACTCGGTAATCTTAGCCTCATCCCCTTCATGTAATATCTAATGAGCTAGAGCTAAAGTGAGCTAGTAGAGCTATAGTGAGCTTGAGTCAAGGTGAGCTCGAGCAGTGATAAGACTGAGCCGAAGTGAGCCCGAGTCAAATTGAGCCACAGTTCATTTTTTACATAAGATAAATACGGATAGGAGCCTTTGTATAAATTCGTTTTTATTGTTAGATTAGGACTCGTTTTTGATATATTCCTTTTGTGTAATTGATATTGATTCTTTGGTGATCATAAATATTTCCCCAATCATTTGTAACAATCATTTACATATATTTGCTCAGTTCCCTAGCTATATTCTGGGGGTTCCCACAAATCAATGTTGGAGCAAGTAGCTCTATCCAAATTATGAGACGTGTGTTGTAAGGTTGCACGTTACATGTTTATTCAGTTACTGTCTGTGATATCTTCGTGCTATGCTGCTTAGACATTGTGCTGAATGTGATACAATTGTATCATATATATACTTGCGCTGCTTTATTTTGCTTTTTGCTTGCATTTCTATGCATTTTCTTTTAGTAGGTTTGTTTCATTTATGTTGCTGCATACTTTAGATGTAGTATATTTTAGTTTGCTTATTGGTACATGCCTTTTAGTTAGAGCTTTATGTTTTTTAATTACTTAATTGTGATACACAATGTATTTTCTATAGCTAGTATATGTCGACTGCTTTGTGTTTGTGTGCATGCAGCTTTTTAGTCTGTTGTTACTTCGTTCAGTTTGATATGTTTGTTTGTCGAAATACAAGCTCTTCTGAGCTTATGTTTATAGTTGAATTCTAATATGACTTGATTCTTTTTCCCTATTAAGACAACAGACGCGAGCCGGGCTCTACTCTCCAATATAGGCCCTATACTATAGCGATAAGCCATGCCTACCAATTTTCTGAAAGCAGATAAACCGGCAGGAAGAATCGAATCTGTGTTTCATTGATCTAAGTTTGGTCATCATTAGAAAAGAAATAAAAAATGACAAGCCGGGCTCTATTGTCTCATAATGCCCTCGCGTCCTCAGCCAATCACATTTATCACCTCTCTGCTGACGCGGCTCGTTAATAAATGTGATTGGCTGAGGACGCTCGGGTATTATGAGACAATAGAGCCCGGCTTGTCATTTTTTATTTCTTAAATATTCGACACAAAATAAAGATTCTGTATCTGTAGTTTCCCCGAATTTGTACTTTTGGGTTTGTGGCTCACCCACACTCAGTGCAGGGTGGTCATTGCTGGAGCTGTCATACACCAAAAAAAAAACAACATTTCTGGAATGCTCCCAGACCAGACATTCTGACTCAGCTCTGATTGATGCGAAAAGTTTTGTTGCGAAATAGCCAAATCATAAATCAACAAGGGCCGGAGGAAATTCGGAAAGCAAAACAATAATGTCATATGAAAATCTAAACGATGATTGAAGAATGACTTTTGAATAAAATCTACCGGTATCAATAGGTAAATCCAAGTCCAATGATCCAATTTTGAAATTTTCCCAAACCGGAAGTCATTTGGAAGGCGCTCGCCCTGAAATTTTGCGCCGTGGAATGTTTGCAGAAGAAAATCTGTAATCTTGTAGCAATGTGAGAAAAAGGTAAATTATGAGATAAAATTCAGTCATTTGCTATTCAAATATTGTTCTATAGATTAAATCGGCAGAAAATATCTTGTTTTTACTTTTAAAAGGGAATGCATACATTTTCAAGGTTGAACTTTGATAATGTCGTTCCGCCATTTTTATGAAATTTCGAAAATTTTATTTCAATATGTAAACAAAAACGTACTTTCATTTTTGCTATCGATCATCATGATGCTTTATTATGTAGAGAGTCCAAAGTGAAAAGTGCTCTCGAATTTACTCTAACACCAGGAGCCATGTCTAATGATCCACTGACCTGTTCAGCTGAGGCACAAGGGCTACATTACACGTAGTCCGACAAGTCTGATGTGGGGCAAATTATATATTTGGTTAAGGGGTATGGACAAACTGTTATTCGCCAGTTAATCTTGTGCTAATACAACACAGGGTCCTTTTGAACACGATTTTTTACACTAGCCATTTTCATGTGGCGATCCGCTGAAATAAAGGAAGAAAAAAGAGAAGATTTTAAAGTCCCTTGAGTAATTCACTACTGTTATGTTCACTAATTCCAGAGCACCCTGTTTTGGCAATTTATTCTGTCGTCTGAAGAATTTTCCTAATATGAATTATGGCAAAGCCATTGTGAGGACGCAGATTAATTATAACTTCAATGATTTTTCACCATACGTCATTGAATATTTTTTTACTTAGTTAATAATAAACAAAATATGTCATACAATTTGTGTTCTTGTTATTCTTTTCCAGCATCTTTTTTACTTTATCAGTCTTACATTTTTCTCTTGAAATCCATAATCATCTACAGGAGAGGGGATATTTTTTATAGAAAATTTCTGGATCGACGAATGCGGGGAAACAACTCTCAATTTCGGCCGGTTTGATGTCACAAAACAATCAGTAAACATGAAATCGCAATGCTTAATTTTGAAACATAAATGACAGATGAGAAGAGTTCAAGTGATGTAATCTTGATCTATGTATAAAATTATATTGTAAGTCCTTGGACCTTGACGAAAACCAAGGAAAAGAGAACTCGGACAAGAAAACTGGGGGCACAAACCATTTAAATAAAAAAAAAAAAAAAAAAGAATTTTACTTTTTTCTGAAGTATTTACATATTGTAAGATTTACATGTATCTTGATTATTCAATTCAATCAAACTTTTAAATGCGTGTTTTTCAAATTTCATTGGGTGATGAAATGTCAGTTGTTGTATCAGGAATATGTATGTACATGTATACCCCCCCCCCCCCCCCTCCCCTTGCTTTCCCTTTTACTTTCACCAGAAAAATTAACATTCAATATGTAGAAGATAGAAAGCCTCCTTTTTGGCGCCGTCTATAGTGTTATCAGCAATATATCGTTTTATGGGATGGCCTGGAGAAGGGGTTATACTAAAAAAAAAAAAAAAAAAAAAAAAAAAAAAAAATCCAGTATGATATTAGTATCACAGGATTTTCCCTTCTGAATAATGTTTACAAATGATTTTCCTATGTATTATAAATGTCTGAAGACAAAATTCATTCCTTTACCATAAATGAGGGTGAAAGGGAGGGAGAGGAAGGGGCAGGAGGAGGGAGAGAGGGGGAGCGTATGGGGAGGGAGAGGAAGGGTGTGGGAGGGGGTATGGGAGGGCCCCGGGAGATAAGGGGGCGGAGAGAGTTACCCCCTGTCTGTTACCCAACCCCATAAAAGGCAAGGATGAAAAGGAGGGGAGGAAGGGGGAAGGGAGGGAGCCGGGAGATGTAAGAAGGTGGGAGAGAGGAGGAAGGGGCGGGACGGAAGAGAGAAGTATTCTAAGTAGAAATTCACCCCCTTCCCCCATAATTACAATCAACCCCTTCCCCCCCCCCTCTTTCTAAAAAAATTGAAGCCTTTACCCCTCCTCCTTTTTTTTAATAACCCTGGATCCGCCAATGATTCACCTCCAAGGGGAAAAAAGTACCCAGCCTTATTTTATGCTTTGAACAGAGCCTCAGTTTGTGTTTACCTATTTGCACTAAGTACTGTTAATGATGACGTAAGTTTTGACGCGTTGTGTACAGTATCGAAGGCAGCAGACATTTAGAAGTTTTTGTTTGGATTTACACTGCATAGATTTCCTGTAGATTCTACGTGTAGATCCTATATATGTGGAGAGAAACCACATTATTCGATCTACATGTATCAAAACATCAGCTGCAAATCATCCTCGAAAGCAGAATGAAGTTTGGTAAGTCTCTGATCGCGCTGATATTTTTTTGTTTGTATTTTCATCCCATCATTATGAGTTTATCCATGGATTTGTCTGAGGGAGCTGTCGATGAAAGAAACTGAGAAAGTCCGCGAAACAAAGTTTTATGCTGATGTCGCATGCTGACGTCATGTTGTAATTTTCAAAGAGGATATTCGGACTAAACATGATATATGTTGGAAATGATGGTGCCATGTCAGTATTACGTGAAGCAAAATACAAAACATACATTGGGACACTGGAGGAGTAAGCCAAACGGAGAATATTCAAAGGAGATTGAGAAATCATGGTCATCGATGGGTTTCATTCTGTCGTCAAGTGACATTGTAAAAAAAATAAGCTTGCGCTTCACGCCGATCAAATGGGCAATGGGGAGAATGACGTCATTGACCACGGTTTTGGAACCTATAGGTATAGCAGAGAATTCAATTGAAAAACACGATTTTTCCTATATATACACGTGTTACCTTGATGAGGACTACGTCCTCTATTAATCATCAGTCAGGGGTGCAACTTACAAGTAATTAAAAAAATTACCTTTTTAAGTACATTTGTAACTTTCTTATTCTGCCTCCAAAATAATTACTTCTCAAAGTAACTGATTTACTTGCGATGTCCATGCAATATATTACTTATACAAGTAATATACATAAAAAGTAAGGCAATGGATGGTTTGTAATGATTGTAGCATACACATTTAAAGTTCTCAAGCTTTTAATTGTTATAAGGGCTACTCATATCAGTAATAATTGCTTCAGTAACAGAAATATCAAGGTAAAACCATTCCCTTAAAATTACTTGTTTAAGTAATATTTATTGAAAGGGGCTTACATGTATCGACTTTAAAATGAAAGAAGCAAAGCTTTAAGCAATTATCGTAAGTTATATTTAAATTTTATTTTGAAAAGGAAAGTCTGAATTTACAGGAAAAATTATTGCTTTTGAGATGAAAATTCTGTTTAAAAATCTACAAGGTTACAAACTTGCACAAATTTGCAACTTTTTAAGTGAAATTCGGCTACAATTTCGGCTATCTTTCTTAACTCCAACAGTTTCTTCTGAGAAAGTTATTTCCTTTTGAAAATAATGGAAGTGCTCTTGCCTTCTACTGCTGTACTTTCTTAGGCACGGTCCATTTGATATTCTGGGGGGGCTTGGGTTTTTTGTCGGAGCAAGATTATTTTTTTCGCCTCGGACCGGGGCAAAATTATTTTTTTCTTGCAAAGTCGGAGCAAGGAAATTTTTTTTAACAAAGTGATGTGCATATATATTAAGAATGTTTGTGTTTTATCAATAGATATTATTTATATTTTTACTCAAAACTCTAAATAGTAATTTATACTTTATTTTTATGCAAGTATTCAATTCAATTCTAAAGAGAGAGATATAAAAGATTTCTACAATACAATTCTAAATAAACAAGATTTATATAAGGTACATGAATATAAGCGGGTCTTTGGGGAAAGTCTTCTAGACAAATTTTAAAATGTAGAATTGTAAAATGGTGAATAATTGAAGTTCTCCTTCCAAGCTTACAAGAACATGAAATTGAGACTCAATGGGATACATGCAACATGTATTAATTGTTATACATTTTTTGATAGACTGAAATTTTAAACTGCGGCGAGCGAAGCGAGCTGGAAAAATTTCAAGAATTTAAGCAAAATTTTATGGTAATTCTTCAAATTCAGATTATTTGTAAGAGCAAGATTATTTTTAGCTCACCTCGACGAAGTTGAGTGAGCTTATGCTATAACCCCACGCGTCCGCGTCCGCGTCCGCGTCCGTGTCCGCGTCCGTGTCCGCGTCCGCGTCCGGTTAAGAAGTTTGGGGTAGCTCAGTATCTGACAAAGTACTAATGCTACAGTAACCAAACTGGCACAAGTGATTCATCTTTGGATGCTGAGGTGAACCCATGCATCGGATGCAGCATCTGACCTACATTTTCCGCTTGAGTGACTTGGTTAAGAAGTTTGGGGTAGCTCAGTATCTGACAAAGTACTAATGCTACAGTAACCAAACTGGCACAAGTGATTCATCTTTGGATGCTGAGGTGAACCCATGCATTGTATGCAGCATCTGACCTACATTTTCCGCTTGAGTGACTTGGTTAAGAAGTTTGGGGTAGCTCAGTATCTGACAAAGTACTGATTCTACAGTAACCAAACTTGCACAAGTGATTCATCTTTGGATGCGGAGGTGAACCCATGCATCAGATGCAGCATCTGACCTACATTTTCCGCTTGAGTGACTTGGTTAAGAAGTTTGGGGTAGCTCAGTATCTGACAAAGTACTGATGCTACAGTAACCAAACTTGCACAAGTGATTCATCTTTGGATGCGGAGGTGAACCCATGCATCGGATGCAGCATTTGACCTACATTTTCCGCTTGAGTGACTTGGTTAAGAAGTTTGGGGTAGCTCAGTATCTGACAAAGTACTAATGCTACAGTTACCAAACTTGCACAAGTGATTCATCTTTGGATGCTGAGGTGAACCCATGCATCGAATGCAGCATCTGACCTAATTTTTCCACTTGAGTGATTTTGCTTTTAAAAGCCAATATTGAGCAAAGTATAAGTGCTACATGTACCAAACTTGCATATTGGATGTATCTTTGATCAAACTTTCATAAAATTACCTTGACCTACTTTTTCCGCTTGAGTGATTTTGCCTTTAAAAGCCAATATTGAGCAAAGTATAAGTGCTAGATGTTCCAAACTTGCATATTAGATGTATCTTTGATCAAACTTTCATAAAATGACCTCGACCTACTTTTTCCGCTTGAGTGATTTTGCCTTTAAAAGCCAATATTGAGCAAAGTATAAGTGCTAGATGTTCCAAACTTGCATATTGGATGTATCTTTGATCAATTTTTCATAAAATGACCTTGACCTACTTTTTCCGCTTGAGTGATTTTGCCTTTAAAAGCCAATATTGAGCAAAGTATAAGTGATACATGTACCAAACTTGCATATTGGATGTATCTTTGATCAATCTTTCATAAAATGACCTTGACCTACTTTTTCCGCTTGAGTGATTTTGCTCTATAAAGCCAATATTGAGCAAAGTATAACTGCTACATGTACCAAACTTGCAAATTGGATGTATCTTTGATCAAACTTTCATAAAATGACCTTGACCTATTTTTTCTGCTTGAGTGGTTTTGCCTTTAAAAGCCAATATACATGTACTAAGAAATATGTTTGAATTGAATTTTGCTGTCACGAGGTGAGCTTCGTAATCTGTGATTACCTATGTTTTTCCGTCACATCATAAGCAAATTTATTTTTTTCATAAAAATTCAGAGCAAAATTATTTTTTTCGAAAAAAACCCAAGCCCCCCCCCCCCCCCCCCCCCCCAGAATATCAAATGGACCGTGCCTTACTTGCCATAGTAAATAAGACATTAACTAACTTTTTATGTGAAATCATGGGTACATTTGATAATCAATGATATCAGTCAGATAATTACTTGTAGAAGTAATTTATTAATTACTTGTTGAAGTAGCACCCCTGACTGATCATTGTTTCTGAGAATTGACCTCCTTTAGTCGTAACTGAAAATTAACTTCAACTTACCCTATCTGCTGCCTTCAAACCGTAATATGAAAAATAAAATGTCTACGGGAAATTCCCATGTAAATTTGAAGCCGCCGCCATATTTTTCTCTGTGTCAACAATAGTAAACAGTGACGTCAAAGCCTCCGATGTCACACATTTTCAGTGATATTACTATAGAAAATCCCCTTTGACTTTTTATTTTCCGTCCTATTTCTAACTTAACTGACGTACAGCCAAAACTATGGTATTTTCTGTTACGACTAAAGGAGTACTATAAAACTGATATATTTCTAGCTCGCCAGGACGAAAAAGTCCAGAGAGCTAATGCCATACCCTCGGCATTGTCGTTGTCGTCGTCCGTAGACAAAACTTTAACCTGGGCTATATCTCTTGAACTATAAGGGGTAGGGCTTTGATATTTCACATGTAGATACCTTGTGACGAGACCTTTCATTTGAGACCATGACCTTTGACCTAGTGACCTTGACCTTGGACTTTGACCTACTTTTCAAAAACTTTAACCTGGTTTCTGACAAAACCTGTATACATGTAGGTGAGCTATGTAATCTTTGATTACCCTATGTTAGGAAGATGACATTATCATATTTTAGAGAAAATTGGGAAAACAGGATGCTCTGGAATTAGTGAACAGGACAGTAGAATTTCGACTGTTTGCTATTCATTAATTAATTATTTACATGATATATATTAGAAAAGTGGGATAGTCTTGTGAATTATTGGTGACAAAAATTGATCTGACGTTGAAAACCTAATGTTGAATGAACCTTGCACACTGACGTTTAACAGTTTAAGGAACGTCGAATTAAGGTAGAAATTTATTCAATTTTTAATGATATATATATCTCGATCTTACATTATAATTCAGCTATGACACTGATTATTTCTCAATTTGTCGCTATGAATACGGAATCCTAAAGGCAAGACAAGATCTGACAATTTAAAGTCCATATACATCACATGTATCATAATCAATTTCTATAGGCAAGTTGCAAACAGAATAATGTTCCGATATATTTTAATATTTACATATGATATGCCCATTGAATGGCATTCATTTGTATAGAATTTACTCTGTGATTATAGGAGTATTACTGCGGTGGCATGATTTGAACTATGACATCATAGTAACTTGTCTTGATTTGAACAATGAGTCTGATGGAACGTACAATGTAGTAACAGAGCCTTAGCAACAGAGTTTTAAACATATGATTTTTAACATCATTTAAGCATAAAAAAACTGGAATGTAAATATATATATAATAACTGTCTTTTGGAATGTGATTGTACTATGATAAACCTATACAATATGGATCCAGGAATTATGTTTCTCATAATTCCTGGATCCATTGTAGGTTAAACATACATCACAGTATAATCACATTCCAAAAGACATTTATTCTATAACAAATCACGAAGTTCACAACGTAAAACATTAGAAACAGAACATATTGTCCTCATTCTTTATGTTTCCTTTACGTACACCATGTACACCAATATCCTTTTCAAACAGTAAAATATCCAAGAAATGCAAATTTCAATTTTGAAAAACATGCTCGACTCCAATCTATCAACTTTGCAGTATTTGGCACTCATTTGCGATGTATTTAAAATTAAATTACCCCAGTAATTTGTCATTTTTAGTTTGAACCTATGACCCCCAGGGTCTTGGAAAATGGGTGTGGTCATTTTCTTCTATATTACATGTATAACTCTACCGTATGTAATCTTGTGAGCACCAATTCTCAGAAAGTATAATTGATCAATAGAAAGATAATTGTTTTTGCATCATTCTTAGTCTGTGGTCTAGTTGTGCACCTGATACATGTATTTTGTTGGAGCCCCTGACCCCAGAGTCTTTGACGATAGGTGTGTTTTCTCCTATATAACTCTATCTAGTAGATACTCTTGTGAGCACTTATTCTCAGAAAGCATAATTGATAGATCAATAATTCTTTTAGCATTATATTAATCATTCTCTAGTCTTGTCCTTGATCCCAAGGGTCTGAGAAAATGGGTTTGTCACTTAAATTAATTTAAGCAAACAACCAGGAGAGCTTCAGTCTCATCAGTCTCAGACTTCTGGTGTCATTTACCAATGCAACTTTCCGTTATTGAGCATCTTATGTCACCAGTAACTGATAGTCATACCAGAGCTAAAGGAAAAGTAATGGCAATTCAGCCTGTACCTTCTAAGGCTCTCAATCTAACTGATAGTCTTACCAGATCTAAAGGAAAAGTAATGGCAATTCAGCCTGCACCTTCTAAGGCTCTCAATCTAACTGATAGTCATACCAGATCTAAAGGAAAAGTAATGGCAATTCAGCCTGCACCTTCTAAGGCTCTCAGTCTAACTGATAGTCTTACCAGAGCTAAAGGAAAAGTAATGGCAATTCAGCCTGCACATTCTAAGGCTCTCAATCTAACTGATAATCATACCAGAGCTAAAGGAAATGTAATGGCAATTCAGCCTGCACCTTCTAAGGCTCTCGATCGGCCTAATTTGAGGCCTATATTTGGTCCTAGTTTCTAGACAAAATAGTCTCATTTATTCCCAATTTATTTACCATATTTTCCCATTTTGACATTTCATGGTAAATTTGAACAAAACAAGTTAAAATTTAAATTATCAAGTGAAAAGGCATTCAAACATGTTTATATATACTACTAAAAAAAGTATAGAATCACACTACCATTTCCCGTTTACATACAGCTGAGGGGTAAGCTGTTTTGATTCAAATATTATGACAAAAAAGAGATGTATGCAAGAAGAGACTCTTATAATGCATAGTCAAAACATGATTTAGCCCAATTACAGGATCCATTTAATTCAAAAATTTGTTACTGGAAACTGCTTGGAATTTGAAAAAAGAGATAGATTTTGTAATTTTAGCGATTTTCAAAATTCATCAAAAATCTACATTCATTACATAAGAATTCAAGAGTGTCTAATTATTCTAAGAAATAAAGTGTCTTCTTAATTCGTAATGACGAAGTTTCAGAACCAGTTCCATCTCTTACTTACATGAATATGATAAAATTTAAAATTGGGGAATTTTCAAAAATACCATTTCCTTGTAAATCTTTCGTGGTTTTCAGCAAGGTAAGTTTCAAACAAGTGATATTCAGATTTGTACAGGGATATGTTTTCCCTATTACCGGTAAGTCAGGTGAGTAAAATTTAAAATAACATTCATTCAATGGTGAGAGTGTACTGAAAAGGATGCAAATTGGCTAGAAGTTATAGGGAAATAGTGGTGTGATTATAAACTTTTTTGAACGGTATATTTTCCCAATTTCAAAGGCCCTGGCGCCAGTCCCAAAAATTGGTGTGAGAGCCCTGCCTTCAGATATTACGGTCTGTTCACCAGTTTCTCTTACCTTGCATAATATTGCTCAATCATACATAATTTGACATACTAGTAGTAATTTTTAGCTCACCTCGATGAAGTTGAGTGAGCTTATGCTATACCTTCTGCATCCACGTCCCCGTCCCTGTCTGCGTCCGGTCAAGAAGTTTGGAGTATCTCAGTATTTGGTCAAGTACTGATGCTACAGTAACCAAACTTGCACAAGTGATTCATCTTTGGATGCTGAGGTGAACCCATGCATTGGTTGCTGCATCTGACCTACATTTTCTGCTTGAGTGACTTGGTTAAGAAGATTAGGGTAGCTCAATGTGACTGGTAAAGAAGTTTGGGTAGCTCAGTATCTTACAAAGTACTGATGCTACAGAAACAAAACTTGTACAAGTGTTTCATCTTAGGAAGCTTAGATGAACCTACGCATCAGATGCAGCATCTGACGTACTTTTTCCACTGGAATGATTTTGCTTTTAAAAGCCATGCAAAATTTAGCAAAGTAGAAGTGCTACATGTATCAAACTTGCATATTGGATATCTTTGATCAAGCATTCATAATATGGCCTTGACCTATATTTTCCACTTGAGTGTTTTTTGCATTTAAAAGCCAATATTGAGCAAAATATAAGTGCTACATGTACCATACTTCACTCAAAGGCAAAAAAACAGTGCAAATGGTGTCCCCAGCTGTTTACGATTCATAGACAATAGATACGAGGCATTTCTACCGGTATATGTCATAATAATAATAATAATAATAATTTCCTTTATTTTAACAGGATAAACACAATTAGTCTTGGGACTAGTTTACATTGTGGTCCTGTATTATATACATATAAAGATTATGACTTAGGAGTACATAGGACCTCGTTGGCCATATAATATAAACATTTTTGTCACTTTCATCCTGTCTGCAGAGCAGCTCAAACCCCCATTTTTGGCCGGATTGCAAAGCAATTCTGGTCTATAGATTGACAATGTCCGTCTGTCTGTCCGTCTGTCCTTCCATCCGTCCGTCCGTCTGTCGTCAACATTTTGGTTAAAATTTCTTTTTGAGGCAAAATCTGAGGAACTGTATGCAGTAGAAACTTTATATACATGAAGGTTGCCCATGACAAGCCCTTTCAATTTATGCCTTAACATTTGACCTTGTGACCTTGACCTTGGACTTTGACCTAGTTAAAGATTTTTGTTAAAGTTTCTGGTTGAAGCAAAATCTCAGGAACTGTTTGCATCAGAAACTTTATATTATACATGTAGGTTGCCCGTGACAAGACCTTTCAATTTATGCAATAGCATTTGACCTAGTGACCTTGACCTTAGACTTTGACCTAGTTACCGGTTTTTGGTTAAAATTTCTGTTTTTAGCAAAATCTAAAGAACTGTATGCAATATAAACTTTATATTGTACATGTAGGTTGCCTATGGCAAGACCTCTCAATGTATGCTATAACATTTGACATTGTGACCTTGACCTTGGACTTTGACCTAGTTGAAGATTTTGGTTAAAATTTCTGGTTTTAGCAAAATCTAAGGAACTGTATGCATCAGAAACTTTATATTATACATGTAGGTTGCCTCTGACAAGACCTCTCAATGTATGCTGTAATATTTGACCTATTGACCTTGACCCAGTTGGTGACAAAAACTCACCTTGCAATCCGGCCATACCGTCTTTAGCGGTGTTTTATTGTAACATAAGTGACTGTTGCCATTTAGAAATTTTACATTCAAGTCACTGAAAACAAAGTATTTAAAACATTTTCAACCCAGGAGAACTTTATTTTCTCATTTGAGGGGGATGTGATTTACATCTTTTCAGATCAATTAATTTTCCATTTAAAGCTTTAGTTATTAGTTTGATTTCCATCACATTGAAAAATGTCTCCAATTTTCGATTTTCCAACGTAATTAATGTATAAAGTTATACTATGTTGGCTAAAAAGATAGTTATAAATGATTAAATGACTTTATGATAACGAAAAAAGGTCTAACTTAACATGCATTGAACAATTTTTTGAATAAACTGAAGTATGTTTGAAAAAAGTCAAGTTTTTCATTAAAAAATGGATTGGTCATCTAAGAATGTATGTAACATACGATACCTATCATAATATTTCTCATGAACATAACAGATGGTGCCTACACTTTATCCCCCCTTCTTTGGTAACTCAGAAGAAATTTAATCAAGTGCAATGAGAAAAGCATAATAAATTATGAAATAAACTGGAGATGAAAGTTGATTTTTAACATACGTGATGTAACATACATTGTCTGCCACTACGTATACAATTCATTGATATAAAATCATTTTTCTGATGATCAGTGATCACGTGGTAGGTCACATGGTTTGGGGAGATGTTGTTCGTTCATAATAAACAAAAATAATACTGCTATGAAGGAGAAAAAAATTGTGAAATTACTTTTATCCCAAATTCTACCCAATTTTAAATAGTGTCAGAAATTTGATGTAAAATTTTCAGAAATTAAGTATCACACATATAAAATAGTTCAATGCTATTTTCAAAACACATAACTGTGCATAAAAATTCAAATTTCCTCTGTTGTACATATTATTGTGTATTTTAAGTTGGTAACATACTTTACAATCGGTAACAAATGTTACCATGTACAATTCTTTCCATTATATGAATCAGTGTGAAGAACCGTCGTTTGTAAGTCCTGTATTCTATTAGAAATCAGTTAGATCCATACAATTAGAGCATAAGCATGTAAGAAAATTTTCATTGTATACAATATTTGGCAAAATATGAGCATTTAAAAAAAATTTGCATCAAAGAATGAAGTATAATGTGAAAGAATACATCTCACATGTAAGAAATTTCACTCCGAAGTAACTTTGAGAGACTTTCCTATCTTTAAAGTTTGAACAGTTATATTTGAATTCAAATTCTTTGATAATTGATGATCCATCCATCGATCATTTCTTTCTGTTTGGGCACCCAGCAACCCTCTATTGGGTCAGTTGGCTGTATTGATGTTACATGTATGTACCCGGCAACCCTCTATTGTGTCTGTTGGCTGTATTGATGTTACATGTATATTCCCGGGCACCCCTCTATTGGGTCAGTTGGCTGTATTGATGTTACATGTATGCACCCGGGCACCCCTCTATTGGGTCAGTTGGCTGTATTGATGTTACATGTATGTACCCGGGCACCCCTCTATTGGGTCAGTAGGCTGTATTGATGTTACATGTATGTACCTGGCAACCCTCTATTGGGTCAGTTGGCTGTATTGATTTTACATGTATGTACCTGGGCACCCCTCTATTGGGTCAGTTGGCTGTATTGATGTTACATGTATGTACCCGGCAACCCTCTATTGGGTCAGTTGGCTGTATTGATGTTACATGTATGTACCCGGGCACCCCTCTATTGGGTCAGTTGGCTGGATTGATGTTACATGTATGTACCCGGGCACCCCTCTATTGGGTCAGTTAGCTGTATTGATGTTACATGTATGTACCCGGCAACCCTCTATTGTGTCTGTTGGCTGTATTGATGTTACATGTATGTACCTGGGCACCCCTCTATTGGGTCAGTTGGCTGTATTGATGCTACATGTATGTACCCGGGCACCCCTCTATTGGGTCAGTTGGCTGTATTGATGTTACATGTATGTACCCGGGCACCCCTCTATTGGGTCAGTTGGCTGTATTGATGTTACATGTATGTACCCGGGCGTGCCCTCTATTGGCTCAGTTGGCTGTATTGATGCTACATGTATGTACCTGGGCACCCCTCTATTGGGTCAGTTGGCTGTATTGATGTTACATGTATGTACCCGGCAACCCTCTATTGGGTCAGTTGGCTGTATTGATGTTACATGTATGTACCCGGGCACCCCTCTATTGGGTCAGTAGGCTGTATTGATGTTACATGTATGTACCTGGCAACCCTCTATTGGGTCAGTTGGCTGTATTGATGTTACATGTATGTACCCGGGCACCCCTCTATTGGGTCAGTTGGCTGTATTGATGTTACATGTATGTACCCGGGCACCCCTCTATATTGGGTCAGTTGGCTGGATTGATGTTACATGTATGTACCCAGGCACCCCTCTATTGTGTCTGTTGGCTGTATTGATGTTACATGTATGTACCCGGGCACCCCTCTATTGGGTCAGTTGGCTGTATTGATGTTACATGTATGTACCCGGCAACCCTCTATTGGGTCAGTTGGCTGTATTGATGTTACATGTATGTACCCGGCAACCCTCTATGGGGTCAGTTGGCTGTATTGATGCTACATGTATGTAACCGGCAACCCTCTATTGGGTCAGTTGGCTGTATTGATGTTACATGTATGTACCTGGCAACCCTCTATTGGGTCAGTTGGCTGTATTGATGTTACATGTATGTACCCGGCAACACTCTATTGGGTCAGTTGGCTGTATTGATGTTACATGTATGTACCTGGCAACACTCTATTGGGCCAGTTGGCTGTATTGATGTTACATGTATGTACCCGGCAACCCTCTATGGGGTCAGTTGGTTGTATTGATGCTACATGTATGTACCCAGCAACCCTCTATCGGGTCAGTTGGCTGTATTGATGTTGCATGTATGCACCCGGCAACACTCTATTGGGTCAGTTGGCTGTATTGATAATACATGTATTCACCCGGGCACCCCTCTATATTCACCCGGGCACCCCTCTATGGGGTCAGTTGGCTGTATTGATGTTACATGTATGTACCCGGCAACCCTCTATCGGGTCAGTTGGCTGTATTGATGTTACATGTATGTACCCGGCAACCCTCTATCGGGTCAGTTGGCTGTATTGATGTTACATGTCGTACCCAGCACCCCTCTATTGGGTCAGTTGGCTGTATTGATGTTACATGTATGCACCCGGCAACACTCTTTTGGGTCAGTTGGCTGTATTGATGTTACATGTATGCACCCGGGCACCCCTCTATTGGGTAGTTGGCTGTATTGATGTTACATGTATGTACTCGGAACCCCTCTATCAGGTCAGTTGGCTGTATTGTTGTTACATGTATGTACCTGGCAACCCTCTATTGGGTCAGTTGGCTGTATTGATGTTACATGTATTGCGGGGAACTCATTCACCAACTGCCCATTTAAGAGTACTCTACATAGCCTCTTCTTTTGTGCAACCCCATTTCATGCCCACCCTCCATTTGTGTATGTATGCAGGAGGGTTGTGTAGTTATGTACTGCTTGGATGGTCCGTATTTCCAACGGCTTTTATAAAGTGCCACCACACCTGGATACCTTTGCCACAGCATGAACGTGGGTACCCAACCTGGTCAGGAGACTCGGTAGGGACGAACGAATGGATATGACTTTCAACACTCATATGATCGCACTGGGATTCGAACCCGGTCGTCTGCTTGAGAGTCGAATGCCTTATCCACACTGCCATCTCTACCTGCGCTGTATAATAAATGTTAACCTATGAGTATGATTATTCTTTTGGGAAACATACGTTACCATTGTTCTTCCCATTACTTGGAGACTTCTTTGGTCAATCAACATGATCACCGACCTCAAGTTAAGTAACAGGGTTAAAACTTATCCAAGTTCGTTAATAAACGAGGAAAATTGAGGTTTTGTTCCCATATGTTTTTATTGGATTAATTTTAAAATGATTATCTTTCATAGTTAAATTTGTATTTGCTATTAATGTTTAAATCACTCTGATGAAAAGGTCTTAAAATAAATACATAGTTGAAAATATGGTGCTTGAATATTGAAAAGGATAAAATCTTTAAAGAAAAAGCTGATAAAATGTCAAAAATATTCTAACATCAAGCAACTCTAGAGTACTAAAGTCATCAGTAATTGATAAATTGAAACATAGTATTACGTTTCTTCTGATTAACTTCAATAATGTGCTTCAAAAATTAAAGAGAGCTGTAAAAATTTCTTATATCAAGTATATTGGCATACATACATATTTGCATACATACATATATGAAACAGATAATAAATGGCTTTCAGGATATCAAATTGTCACAAATTGATAATAATTGATAATGAAACCCAGTCATTATGTTTGCACATTTATTTGATTTGGTCGCTTTTTTGTACTGGTAGTTATTCTTCTTCAGAAAAGAAGGAAAATGAAGAGAGGTGAACACAAATTCGTTAATTTTGCAGAATAAAACTATATTTTGTAGAATCAGTGATAATAATGGAGAAATAACAGAATAGGAAACAAATTTTTATGCATTATAGTGACGCAATATGTGTGTAACACATACGATCATCTTTTAAATCCATATTTTAGAAAAAACGGAAAAGGTAATGTTGAAAATATTTTGGGAATTAAACCCTCGGGTATGTAGCTAAATCATTTCCCCCAAGAGATTGAAATTTTATGAGGACACTCATGTCACTTCATTGTTCAGACTCTATTTGCATGGTTTAATTGACTTTGAGTGACTTGCATATTGGATATATCTTTGATCAAACTCTCATAAAATGACCTGGACCCACTTTTTCTGCTTTAATGATTTTGCTTTTAAAAATAAAAGCCAATATTTAGCAAAGTATAAATGTTACATGTACCAAACTTGCATATTGGATGTATGTTTGATAAAACTTTCATAGAATGACCTTGACCTACTTTTTCCACTTGAATGAATATGCCTTTAAAAGCCAATATACATGTACATTTGTACTTAGAAATATGTTTAAATTGAATTTTGTTGCCACGAGGTGAGCTTTGTAATTTTTCATTACCTAGCTATGTTTTAGTATGCTGATCTGAAGACTTACATATTAGATATTGGTATCTTTTTAACCTGTATGCCTTGTAGTACATGTATTTTGTGATTTGTGGTTTCTAAGAACTTTTTAAACAAACTTTCTTGTCAAAACACCGTCTTCGACTGTATTAATAGGGTCCGCTCACCAGTTTCTTTTACTGCGTAGAAATATTGCGCAATCATACATAATTTGACGTATTCTCATTTTATTTTAGTTCCATATATTTGTTTATGTTTTTTGTGCATATTAGTCAACAATATGGTTGGCAAAAGCATTTTGACTTCTTTGTAACTGTGGCATAGAATTTCACGAAACTTTATATGAAACTAGTTCTCAAGCCGTCGATGTCCTCTACTAAACTGGCCACTTTTAGCCTTTTGTCTGCAACTCAGATGAGCCATGTGGCCCCCTTGGGCCTCTTTTTTACCTGTATAGTGTATGTTTCGTATCTTTTCAGAAGACCAGACATTGAAGAAAATATGGATCTTCTAGATGGTATGTATTTTTAATTTTTTGGAGACTGTCAAGTACTACAATTTTACATGGTGCAAAGGATTTACATAAGAACAAGGAATATCATCTCTTTCTAGGCATGCCAGAAAAATCCCCCTGCATTAACGAAGGATTTGCTTTCTACAAGTTACGTACATGTATACATATTTGGTATTGCTTCATGATATACATGTATATGCTTGTTGCCAGTGATTTACTTGTTGATCTGAGGGAATGGTTTAGAGAGGCAAAGCTAATTTGATTCAGTCACTATTATCATCAATATTTGTTATAGTTGTCCTTATAATTTTTAGTCCCCTACCGGCAACGCCGAAGGGGACTCTTAGTTTCCTCTCGGTCTGTCTGTCAGCCTGTCCGTCTGTCCGAATATCAGTTTTCCGGACTTTTTTCTGCAATGGATGGAGATATTAAGATGAAATTTGATAAACAGCTTGGTCTTGGATAGTTACAGAGCAAGTTTAACTTTCGTCACGCTTGACTTATTTTTCGAGGAGTTATGCCCCGTGATGACTTGGAAAATTCAGTTTTTGTCAGTTTTCCGGACTTTTTTCTGCAACGGATGAAGATATTCAGATGAAATTTGATACACAGCTTGGTCTTGGATAGTTACAGAGCAAGTTTAACTTCCGTCACGCTTGACCTATTTTTCGAGGAATTATGCCCCTTGATGACTTGGAAAAATCAGTTTTTGTCAGTTTTCCGGACTTTTTTCTGCAACGGATGGAGATATTAAGATGAAATTTGATACACAGCTTGGTCTTGGATAGTTACAGAGCAAGTTTAACTTTCGTCACGCTTGACCTATTTTTCGAGGAGTTATGCCCCTTGATGACTTGGAAGATTCAGTTTTTTTCAGTTTTCCGGACTTTTTTTTGCAACGGATGAAGATATTCAGATGAAATTTGATACACAGCTTGGTCTTGGATAGTTACAGAGCAAGTTTAACTTTCGTTACGCTTGACCTATTTTTCGAGGAGTAATGCCCCTTGATGACTTGGAAGATTCAGTTTTTTTTCAGTTTTCCGGACTTTTTTCTGCAACGGATGAAGATATTCAGATGAAATTTGATACACAGCTTGGTCTTGAATAGTTACAGAGCAAGTGTGACTTTTGTCAAGCGTGACCTATTTTTCAAGGAGTTATGCCCCTTGATGACTTGGAAAATTCAGTTTTGGTCGGTTTTCCGGACTTTCTTCTGTAACAAATAGAGATATTCAAGTGAAATTTTATACCCAGCTTGGTCTTGGATAGTTGCAGAGAAGGTTTGACTTTCGTCATGCTTGACCAATTTTTCGAGGAGTTATGCCCCTTGATGATTTGCAAAATTTAGTTTTTGTCAGTTTTCCAGACTTTTTACTGCAACAAATAGAGATATGCAAGTAAATTTTGATACTCAGCTTAGACTTGGATAGTTACAGAGCAAGTCTGACATGATTTGTCACGCTTGACCTATTTTTCCAGAAGTTATACCCCTTGATGACTTGCACAATTCAGTTTTTGTCAGTTTTCCTGACTTTTTCCTGCAACAAATAAAACTCATATATATTTAATTGAAGAGTAATTCATTGGCAGAGTTGCAGGACATAGATATATGCCACCGGTAGGGGACTATATCGCTCAGCGATCATAACATTTTTTCTTTGTAACATGTAATGCATCTGTTACTCAACCAGAAATCAAATCACCTGTACAATAATGAACCATTTTCATATTACCGCAATTGAAAGTTGCGATGTCAGGTCTTAGCATGTCTGTAATATCATGTCAAGTCTAGCAGTAATATGAATGGTCTATTACTGGACATAACATGTTTATTTTTAGGTTGTGATGTGTGTGGAGGGGATCATCCCACAGAGGCTTGTCCAGAGTTAGGTCTAGAAACAACAGGCTTTGAAGATGCTACGGCCACAAGGTGACAGAATTATCTTTTATATATTTATTGACGTCTGTGTTGTGTCTGACATGTCTGTGTTGTGTCTTACATGTCTGTGTTGTGTCTTACATGTCTGTGTGATGTCTTACATGTCTGTGTTATGTCTTACATGTCTGTGTGGTGTCTTACATGTCTTTGTGGTGTCTTACATGTCTGTGTGATGTCTTACATGTATGTGTGGTGTCTTACATGTCTGTGTTGTGTCTTACATGTCTGTGTGATGTCTTACATGTCTGTGTGATGTCTTACATGTCTGTGTTATGTCTTACATGTCTGTGTGGTGTCTTACATGTCTGTGTGGTGTCTTACATGTCTGTGTGGTGTCTTACATGTCTGTGTGGTGTCTTACATGTCTGTGTGGTGTCTTACATGTCTGTGTGGTGTCTTACATGTCTGTGTGATGTCTTACATGTCTGTGTTATGTCTTACATGTCTGTGTGATGTCTTTCATGTCTGTGCGGTGTCTTACATGTCTGTGTGGTGTCTTACATGTCTGTGTGATGTCTTACATGTCTGTGTTATGTCTTACATGTCTGTGTTTTGTCTTCCATGTCTGTGTGATGTCTTCCATGTCTGTGCAGTGTCTTACATGTCTGTGTGGTGTCTTACATGTCTGTGTGATGTCTTACATGTCTGTGTTATGTCTTACATGTCTGTGTTATATCTTACATGTCTGTGTGGTGTCTTACATGTCTGTGTTATGTCTTACATGTCTGTGTTATGTCTTGCATGTATGTGTTATGTCTTACATGTCTGTGTTATGTCTTACATGTCTGTGTGGTGTCTTACATGTTTGTGTTGTGTCTTACATGTCTGTGTTGTGTCTTACATGTCTGTGTTTTGTCTTACATGTCTGTGTGGTGTCTTACATGTCTGTGTTATGTCTTACATGTCTGTGTTATGTCTTACATGTCTGTGTTATGTCTTGCATGTATGTGTTATGTCTTACATGTCTGTGTTATGTCTTACATGTCTGTGTCGTGTCTTACATGTCTGTGTTGTGTATCACATACAATACAGACATGTAAGTCACAACAAAGACATGTAAGACATAACATAGGTAAGACACAAAACAGACATGTAAGATGCAAGACAGACATGTAACACAACACAGGTAAGACACAACACAGACATGTAAGGCACAGCACAGACATGTTTGTCGCAACACAGAGGTAAGACAAAAACAGACATGTAAGTCACAACATAGACATGTAAGATACAACATGGAGGTAAGACACAAAACAGACATGTAAATACACAGACATTAAAGACACAACACAGACATGTAAGACATAACACAGACATTTAAGACACAACACAGACATGTAAGTCACAACACAGACATGTAAGACATAACACAGACATGTAAGTCACAACACAGACATGTAAGACACAACACAGGTAAAACACAAAACAGACATGTAAGACGCAAGACATACATGTAATACAACACAGAGGCAAGACACAACACAGACATGTAAGGCACAGCACAGAGGTAAGACACAACACAGACATGTAAGACACAGCACAGACATGTTAGTCGCAACACAGAGGTAAGACACAACACAGAGGTAAGACACAACGCAGTGGTAAGACACAGCACAGACATGTAAGACACCATACCGACATGTAAGACATAACACAGACATATAAGACACAACACAGGCATGTAAGACACAACACAGACATGTAAGACATAACACGGACATGTAAAACACCACACAGACATGTAAGACATAACACAGACATGTAAGACATCACACAGACATGTAAGACATAACACAGACATGTAAGACATCACACAGACATGTAAGACACCACACAGACATGTAAGACACCGCACAGACATGGAAGACATCACACAGACATGGAAGGTATAACACAGGCATGTAAGACATAACACAGACAGGTAAGACACCACACAGACATGTAAGACATAACACAGACATGTAAGACACAACACAGACATGTAAGACACCACACAGACATGTAAGACACCACACAGACATGTAAGACATAACACAGACATGTAAGACACAACACAGACATGTAAGACATAACACAGGCATGTAAGACACCACACAGACATGTAAGACATAACACAGACATGTAAGACACCACAAAGACATGTAAGACATCACACAGACATGAAAGACATCACACAGACATGTAAGACACAACACAGACATGTAAGACATCACACAGACATTTAAGACACAACACAGACATGTAAGTCACAACACAGACATGTAAGACACAACACAGGTAAAACACAAAACAGACATGTAAGACACCACACAGACATGTAAGACATAACACAGACATGTAAGACATCACACAGACATGTAAGACACCACACAGACATGTAAGACACAACACAGACATGTAAGACATAACACAGACATGTAAGACACCACACAGACATGTAAGACACCACACAGACATGTAAGACACCACACAGACATGTAAGACATAACACAGACATGTAAGACACAACACAGACATGTAAGACATAACACAGGCATGTAAGACACCACACAGACATGTAAGACATAACACAGACATGTAAGACACCACAAAGACATGTAAGACATCACACAGACATGGAAGACATCACACAGACATGTAAGACACAACACAGACATGTAAGACATCACACAGACATGTAAGACACAACACAGACATGTAAGACATCATACAGACATGTAAGACATAACAAAGACATGTAAGACACAAAAAAGACATGTAAGACATAACACAGACATGTAAGACACCACACAGACATGTAAAAACCACACAGACATGTAAGATATCGCACAGACATGTAAGACACAAAAAAGACATGTAAGACAAAACACAGACATGTAAGACATAACACAGACATGTAAGACACCACACAGACATGTAAGACACCACACTGACATGTAAGACACAACACAGACATGTAAGACACCACACCGACATGTAAGACACAACACAGACATGTAAGACACCACACACACATGTAAGACACCACACCGACATGTAAGACACCACACCGACATGTAAGACACCACACAGACATGTAAGACACCACACACACATGTAAGACACAACACAGACATGTAAGACACCACACCGACATGTAAGACACCACACAGACATGTAAGACACCACACAGACATGTAAGACACCACACCGACATGTAAGACATAACACAGACATGTAAGACACCACACAGACATGTTAGACACCACACAGACATGTAAGACACCACACCTACATGTAAGACACAACACAGACATGTAAGACACCACACCGACATGTAAGACACAACACAGACATGTAAGACACCACACAGACATGTAAGACACCACACCGACATGTAAGACACCACACCGACATGTAAGACACAACACAGACATGTAAGACACAACACAGACATGTAAGACATAACACAGACATGTAAGACACCACACAGACATGTAAGACACCACACAGACATGTAAGACACCACACAGACATGTAAGACACAACACAGACATGTAAGACATAACACAGACATGTAAGACATAACACAGACATGTAAAAACCACACAGACATGTAAGACATCACACAGACATGTAAGACACAACACAGACATGTAAGACACCACACAGACATGTAAGACACCACACAGACATGTAAGACACAACACAGACATGTAAAAACCACACAGACATGTAAGACATCACACAGACATGTAAGACACAAAAAAGACATGTAAGACACAA
This sequence comes from Pinctada fucata, assembly GCA_028142955.1. Taxonomy (NCBI): domain Eukaryota; kingdom Metazoa; phylum Mollusca; class Bivalvia; order Pterioida; family Pteriidae; genus Pinctada; species Pinctada fucata. The sequence continues at coordinate 21,178,950 of AP027109.1, forward strand.
CACAGAGGTAAGACACCACACAGACATGTAAGACACAACACAGACAAAGACGTTTTTTATGTATAACATTAAACATGTTATAGTATTATTAGTCAGTGGAGCCATGGTACTAGTGCGGTTCTAACATTTCGGCTAGTGGCCCAACACCTTATGATAACCACTAGACCACAGTGCTGACAAAGCTTAAAATCTTAGGAATAGTGCAAAGATGTATGAAAATTAATTTACAAGGTAGAGCTGAAACAAATGTTCGAATGCAAAATTGGTATTCGAATATCCAATAATATATCCTTTATACCCTCATCAACGTCACGATATCAAATTTGATTATAAGCACCAGTCTCAATTTCAACATGCTAATTGCTGTCATATCTCGTGAGTCATTTGCATGGCAAAATTCAATAAATTGATAAAAAGTTTAACTGACTTTCAAGCACTTAAACCGTTGCATGTAAAAACAGAGACAATATTTCAGTGTATGTGACATGCATCAGACCTGCACTTACCGGTCTCTGCTCACAGACATGCATGGAGAAGATATGTTGTGAGCATGTTCTATTCAGCAGGCATGTGAGCAATAATCGTGCCTGCCATGTGTGATGACACATGTGTCACTTTTTCCCTACTTTTCCCATGTTTTCAAAAAAATAAAACATGCATGACCAAAACATACATGCTTGATGTGTTATGTCAGTGGTTTTAGGGTTACAAACAATGCTACATGCTTGATGTGTTATGTCAGTGGTTTTAGGGTTACAATCAATGCCACATGCTTGATGTGTTATGTCAGTGGTTTTAGGGTTACAATCAATGCTACATGCTTGATGTGTTATGTCAGTGGTTTAAGGGTTACAAACAATGCTACATGCTTGATGTGTTATGTCAGTGGTTTTAGGGTTACAATCAATGCTACATGCTTGATGTGTTATGTCAGTGGTTTTAGGGTTACAATCAATGCCACATGCTTGATGTGTTATGTTAGTGGTTTTAGGGTTACAATCAATGCTACATGCTTGATGTGTTATGTCAGTGCTTTTAGGGTTACAATCAATGCTACATGCTTGATGTGTTATGTCAGTGGTTTTAGGGTTACAATCAATGCTACATTATTGTTTTAAGATTTAAAGTGTGTAGCCTAGGGCAAAGTTTCAATTGGTAAGCGTCTTTTGATTTTATCATATGCCTGGTATATCTGAAATTCTATCAAATAAATCCAATGGACAGACATACAATTTCAAAGACACTCTTTAAAACAAATAATTGAATACAAATCAAATACTTGTAACAAATATTTGAATACATATTTCAGGTATTTGTTTCAGCTCTAATACATGATATAAATTTCTACATTTTGATGAGAAAAACACCAGCTTATGCGTTCACATGTTCTTGTATTTAGGGCCAGACTCACTTTGCCGTATTTTGCGGAGGCAGTTACTTTCACCGATGGAGAAGTAGGGGTGATTGCAAATGCCAATATTCCCCGTAAATCTCAGTTTGGTCCGTTTGAAGCAAAGAAAACCACGCATGAATTCAGCGATGAAGGACTTTTTATTCTGAAGGTAATGACAATGGAGAATACATGTAATATTTTTAGTCCCCTACCACATGTACCAGCTTGCCAATTTATTGATATTTCCAATGATTTCACTTTTTTTTACGTATTGAACCTCTAAGTATAAAGTGTAGGGCTTTGAAATCAAACCAAATTAATGTTTTCTCATTTCGATTCACCATACATTTGACTTTATATATACTTTGAAATGATGAATATCTAAACATCTTTAGAAATAGGGCCAAAATGGCAGGTCACTGCACCTTCTCCTTTACTACATAAACAAAAGGTCAATTACTACCCATTAAAAGAGATTTATACATTATGATTTTATCCTTTAAAGATTTGTGGGTATAAAAGCCAACATCCAACTGATTCACAATCAAACTCTGTTGTTGATGGAGGTCCCTGTAGATAATTAGTTTTCTCCAATGATTGTAAAGATTTCATTAAATGTCTCTGATACATGCTGTAGATTAATTTTTTAGTGAGAAGGAGCTTAGTTGCTCTCAGAGTGTTTTAAAAACTTCATGAGCTTACTTACACTTATTGTAAATACATGTTTTTCAAAACTTGATGTCTAAATTACATGTACAAATGTATATATTAAACTCTTTTATTAATATTTTCTTGTAGATATTGGTACGAGATGGTACATGTGTTAGTTTGGACACTACAGATGAAAATGAGTGTAACTGGATGAGTCTGATCCGTGCAGCTCCAACCCAGGGTAATGATAACCTAAATGTTACCTACAGCTCAACAGTGAACATCCGTTTACAGGGATCATTATGTCAGCATAGCTGTAAACTGACCCGATTTCCGCGAGTCAGTCCCGCTTTTTTACCCTTGGGTTGTTTGTTTAGTGATATGGGAAGTAATTAGCCACTTTCATGTAGTTTAACGACCTGGGCTTGGATTATTATGGGAATGTCTATGGAAAGACGATTGTAAACACAGAGATTTATGCAGACGAAAAGTTACAAATGTTTTTATAGTGTTTAAAACAATTGAAGCAGTGAAATGTAGAGTTTATTTTACACAAAATCTTCATCATTCTTGATGTCGGCTGGTCACATGACCAGATTTCCGCCATTTTAACTGGGGGATGTGCCTCTAGATTTTGCACTGCGCCCTATGAAAAGTCCGTGATTTTGTTTGCTCCTTCTTCAAATTTCGTTTTATATTGGGGTTTGAGGAGCTAAGAGCTAATTCACCAATGGTTCATTCAATGAATTCTAGTAGTTTTATCCTTGATATCTAGATATAAAGCAATTTCCATACACTATGCTCTATGATAAACACCGAGTTTATCCCCCAACTATTTTCGGAACTTCTCTGTGCTTATCTCTAATTGAACCTTTGTGTCACATCACGCCTACATAGAGAATGGTATAGCAATTACTAGATAAAATATATCTAGCCTAGCAAATTCAATTATGAACCTTCAGGCATTGATAAAACAGCAATTCTCTGTAAGAACCAAAGAATTTCAAGACATGACATGTTGGCACAGCATGTCATGGATTTTTCGAGATTTTTGGTATGGAAGTTCGATATGAAGTACTAGTATGCAAGTCGACCCCAGTTTTTTCAAAAAGGTTGTCGTTGCCATGGTAACCATGTCTGAAGTTTCAAAAATCAGGAAATTTCATAGGACGAGGCATATTTGTAGGCTTTGTTACCATGGAAATGGATACATATTTTATCTGAAATTACTTTGATTGTTTTCTTTCAATCCTTTTTATTATACATATTTGTAAAGTTTTTAGCTCACCTCGACGAAGTTGAGATGAGCTTATGCTATAACCCCGGCGTCCGCGTCCGCGTCCCCGTCCCCGTCGTCGTCCGCGTCCGCGTCCGGTTAAAGTTTTTGGGGTAACTCAGTATCTGACAAAGTACTGATGCTACAGTAACCAAACTTGCACAAGTGATTCATCTTGGGATGCTGAGGTGAACCCATGCATCGGATGCAGCATCTGACCTACATTTTCCGGTTGAATGACTTTGTCAGTGTCTGGTTAAAGTTTTTGGGGTAGTTCAGTATCTGACAAAGTACTGATGCTACAGTAACCAAACTTGCACAAGTGATTCATCTTGGGATGCTGAGGTGAACCCATGCATCGGATGCAGCATCTGACCTACATTTTCCGGTTGAATGACTTTGTCAATGTCTGGTTAAAGTTTTTGGGGTAGTTCAGTATCTGACAAAGTACTGATGCTACAGTAACCAAACTTGAACAAGGGATTCATCTTGGGAGGCTGAGGTGAACCCATGCATCGGATGCAGCATCTGACCTACTTTTTCCGCTTGAGTGATTTTGCCTTATAAGGCCAATATTGAGCAAAGTATAAGTTCTACATGTACCAAACTTGCATATTGGATGTATCTTTGATCAAACTTTCATAAAGTGACCTTGACCTACTTTTTCCACTTGAGTGATTTTGCCTTTAAAGGCCAATATTGAGCAAAGTTTAAGTGCTACATGTACCAAACTTGCATATTGGATGTATCTTTGATCAAACTTTCATAAAATGACCTTGACCTACTTTTTCCGCTTGAGTGATTTTGCCTTTAAAGGCTAATTTTGAGCAAAGTAAAAGTGCTACATGTACCAAACTTGCATATTGGATGTATCTTTGATCAAATTTTCATAAAATGACCTTGACCTACTTTTTCCACTTGAGTGATTTTGCCTTTAAAGGCCAATATTGAGCAAAGTATAAGTGCTACATGTACCAAACTTGCATATTGGATGTATCTTTGATCAAACTTTCATAAAATGACCTTGACCTACTTTTTCCGCTTGAGTGATTTTGCCTTTAAAGGCCAATATTGAGCAAAGTATAAGTGCTACATGTACCAAACTTGCATATTAGATGTATCTTTGATCAAACTTTCATGAAATGACCTTGACCTACTTTTTTCCACTTGAGTGATTTTCTTAATATACATGTACTTAGAGATATGTTTAAATTGAACTTTGCTGCCACGAGGTGAGCTTCGTAATCTTTGATTACACTATGTTTTACATTAATCTCGGATGCCTTTTGTATACAAGATGAAAAACTGGGCCAAAATAGGGTATCAAATTGCTCTCTTTTGGGCATTTAAAGACCCTGTTTTGCATGTTTTTACTATTTTACAAGGTTGAAAATTTCACAAAAGCACTGATTTTTGAAGTCCAAAATCCAGTTATCCAACGAGTATCATCTTTGAACTATACATAGATATAAAAATTTGATTGGGTAAATTTGTCCTTTTATATGCAAACTAGCTTCAAATTTGGTTGCTATGGCAACAATCGGCTGAAAGGTTTCGATACGATGAATTTAAACACAATCTTTATTAAACTATCTAAGCATGATATTGGAACAGAAGTTTATGTATACATCTATCAGAGACGTTTGAATGTAAAGATGAACTTGAAAATATTTCAAGGTCACCCACTGTATTTCCAAGGTCATTAAACTTTAAGTGACCAGATTTGACAAAAAATCCTGATTTTCATAAAATGAAGACGCCAATATTTCAGAAACCAGATATTGAACTTAAAAGTCACATGCCATAAAATGATTAATCTAACACTAATTCCTAAAAGTATTGATTAAGTTTCTTCATTTCTTTGAATTTCTAAATTCTTGGTAAGTATTTAGATAAAAAAAGGAACGAAACCAATATTTTCTTGTTTTTTGACAGAAAAAAAATTCCAATTGAATTATCACAGAACAATAAATTCTAAGATTTTTCTTTCTTATAATCATAAGCTTTCATAATAAATATGACCGATGAAAATATTCAAATAAAATTTCATTAAAATTGATAACAAAAAATTAAATATTTTTTGTAATATTTGAGTCTCAAAGTAGAAATGACCTTAACTTCAAGTAAATAACCTTGAACATTTTAATTGTTTTTAAGTGAAAGGATTAAGTCATATCTATCCATGCATACATTTTGACAATCATACGTAACTCTAAAGAGGGATAAAATCAATTTCAAAAATAATATGAAACAAGCAAACAGGTCTAATGTTGCCATAGCAACGGTTTTTGATGACAGAATTTAGGTAAAACTCCTCATTAGCCCACTCCAATTTTTCATTCATTTTATTTGTCAATAAACATATATTTTCTTTGATGAAAATCACTGGTCTCCTGTTGGTGCGTTTTGTGATATTTAAGATTGAAAATGGCCAAAAACATACTAAATTGGCCCTTATTTTGACCTCTATTTTTCACTTCATTTTAACTGATTTTGGATAAGTACAATAAGCGTCCTGAAATATATATCACATAGCTAAGTGTACCAAGTAAGAATTGAAGTCGGGAAGAACAAATTTTGTAAAAATGAACAAAATGTTACAGTGGTATCCATGGCAACACAGTATCGGAAGGTGGCTTATTTCATGGTCTCAAAAGTGCTATAAATAGACTGACCTTGTTACCATGGCAACCAGAGGTCACATTGAAAAAAAATATTTTCATCCTCAGTACTTCATATATATACCCGTTATACTGAAAATCATCAAAATCCATGACATGCCGTGCCGCTCGATTTTGGTCCTTACAGAGAATGGCTATTAAGTCCTAAAATTTTACACATGTGCTTCATTATCATGATAATGCATTATTACAATTTAAATAAATACTTTACATGTCTTACTATAAAATGAACTTTATTGACCTGTATTTTTTGGGGGGGGGGTGAATTTTATTCATAATGACACAAGCAAAAGGTCACGATTTTGTTTTGCACGCTATGAGCCATTCATTTCCCAAAGAGGGTCATTATGTATGACAGGTATGTATGTCAGCCTCTGTCCAGATGCCATAGTTTCACATACATTGATTTAACTGACTTTATACCCCTAGAGAATAAGTGTCTCAATTTGTGTTTTGTTGCAGGTATGCAACACAGAGCAAGTGCATTTATCGTACATGTAATGCGCGTAAGCTTGCTGTGTGTTTCATACCCGTAACAAAACACAAATTAAGACACTTATTTTATATATATGCACCACAGTTGTCTGTTTCATTCTTGTTTTCTGAAATCCCGTTTTCCAGGTAAAATTAAAGTGACGTTAAAATTAATCTCACCGCAGGTTCAGTTTGCAGGTTAGAACAGTAGTTGCGGCATGTCTCTTTAGATCTTATGCATTAATTCGAGTGTTAATACATGAATTGCAGCACGTTCTTGATAAAGTAAGGAGAACATGAGACTTGCTGGGAAAGTCAAGCACAATGAGACTCGAGACTTGATAAAATAAGGAGAACATGAAACTTGCTAGGATAGTGAAGTACAATGAGATTCAATACTTGACAAATAATGAGAACTTGAGACTTGCTGGGAGAGTCAAGCACAATGAGACTCGATACTTGACAAATAAGGAGAACATCAGACTTGCTGGGATAGTCAAGCACAATGAGACTCGATACTTGACAAATAAGGAGAACATCAGACTTGCTGGGATAGTCAAGCACAATGAGACACGATACTTGACAAATAACGAGAACATCAGACTTGCTGGGATGTTCAAGCACAATGAGACTCGATACTTGACAAATAATGAGAACATCAGACTTGCTGGGATAGTCAAGCACAATGAGACTCGATACTTGACAAATAAGGAGAACATCAGACTTGCTGGGATAGTCAAGCACAATGAGACTCAAGACTTAACAAATAAGAAGAACATTAGACACTGGGATAGTCAAGCACAATGAGACTCGAGACTTGACTAATGTACAGCAGGCTACATATTTGTTCTATGAATTGTAGATTGATATGTTTTTCCTTTTGGTCATAAGCAATTACAGGGATGAAAATCATCCACCAATCAGTGGATTTCTGTCTTTTAAAAATTGTTGGTGTAATGTGAACTGTTAAAATTTGCCAGTCCTCCAATTTCCACCTTTTTCATCACAATCTGCTTTCATCACTGCAATAAGTTGAAGAGGTCTGATTACAAATGCACCCTCTATGTTTCTCTTATTAATCTTTGAAGTTGGGAAGCAAAGTGGGGGACTTATAGTAAATAGCTTGAATTCTATGTAGAATTCCATAATTAATCAGGCCATTATTTCGATAATACTGGTAATCTATTATAATAAATTTCTATGATAAGGGTATTTTAAGATATCTTCACTCCTCAATAAATTCCTTTGAAAATTGTCAGTTGTTTTATATGTTTGAAGATGATTTGAGTGAAAGGAACAGTACTTGTTAGGAGGAAAAAGTGCATGTACAGAATAGAATAGAATAGAATATAGTAAATTATAAATTTATTCCAAATTAGGGCCCCTTGGAGCATCACTTTTAACAATTATGATTTGGTTACAAAGACATATAAATGAAGACAATTGCATATTACCATTGATTTGACGTCTAATGGCAAGGTAATTCTGACAAGAATATGAATTTGTTGCTGATTAATGATGCAAACTGAAGTAATTAATGGAATTGTGATCTCTGTGAATTAAATAATCATTGATGATGAGTAACATTTATTCTAACATGACTTGAGATTTTCTCCCTATATCATGTATATGAACCATATAACTCACATGGTGTAAAATCTCCAACAAACATCCAGTCCGCTAAGCTCCACCCATTCTCATGCTATAAAGCTCGCATGGTGTAAAATTACCAACAAACATTCAGTTCGCTTAAAGCTCCGCCCATTCTTTTGCTATAGAACTCGCTTGGTGTAAAATCTCCAACAAACATCCAGTCAGCTAAGCTCCGCCCATTCTTGTGCTATAGAACTCGCTTGGTGTAAAATCTCCAACAAACATCCAGACCACTAAGCTCCACCCATTCTCATGCTATAGAACTTGCTTGGTGTAAAATCCCCAACAAACATTCAGTTCGCTTAAAGCTCTGCCCATTCTTGTGCTATAGAACTCGCTTGGTGTAAAATCTCCAACAAACATCCAGTCTGCTAAGCTCCGCCCATTCTTGTGCTATAGAACTCGCTTGGTGTAAAATCTCCAACAAACATCCAGACCACTAAGCTCCACCCATTCTCATGCTATAGAACTTGCTTGGTGTAAAATCTCCAACAAACATTCAGTTCGCTTAAAGCTCTGCCCATTCTTGTGCTATAGAACTCGCTTGGTGTAAAATCTCCAACAAACATCCAGTCCGCTAAGCTCTGCCCATTCTTTTGCTATAGAACTTGCTTGGTGTAAAATCTCCAACAAACATCCAGTCCGCTAAGCTCCGCCCATTCTCATGCTATAAAACTCGCATGGTGTAAAATCTCCAACAAACATCCAGTCCGCTGAAGCTCCGCCCATTCTTGTGCTATAGAACTCGCTTGGTGTAAAATCTCCAACAGACATCTAGTCCGCTAAGCTACGCCCATTCTTGTGCTATAGAACTCGCTTGGTGTAAAATCTCCAACAAACATTCAGTATATGTTAAGCTCCTCCCATTGTCGTCTGCAGAACAATATTAGAATATAACTACCTAGCTGTGATTTGTCGTCCAGTTATTCCCCTCGTCCCATGAACCAATCAAATTATTATTATAATTTTATTGGTTCATACGATGAGGGGAAGTGCTGGACAACATACCATGGCTAACTAGTTGTTATTTCTTAAACATTTTGATTATACTGGACAAGATGGAACGGACACCATGGGATGTTGCCAGGTAATATTATACTCTACACATGTCCCATGCAAGGTGACCAACATCAATTATACATTTGGTTTAATAAATGTTTTGAGACTGAACTGACCACAATGCAGGGGACACCCAGGGACATGTATTTAGTCCCTGAATGCTATAATAATGCTAAAAGAAAAGCGATTTTGACTATTATAGTAAACATGATCTGTGCATTTACACCAAAAATGAAATGGAAAATGTTAATAATTTCAGAGGATCAGAACTGTATGGCCTATCAGCTTGGCACCAGTATCTACTATAATACCATTAAAGATGTAGTCATAGGACAAGAACTAATGGTATGGTATGCTCCTCAGTATGCCAAGAAACTCGGAAAAAGTGTTGTACCTGATGGCATTAGTAAAGGTAAGCTTTCAGGCGTGATACACAGAAATATATTTGGTAGCATAGATAAACAGATTTACTGCCAGTTTCAGATGTCATCACATGGGTGGGTCCAGAATATTTCAGAAAATAAAGTCCTTGATTAATTAATGATTATCAGTTCTACATTTTTGTTCTACGTGTATTTCTAATTATAAATAAAACAGATGACTAGCTAGCAATAGCAAGCAAAAAGCTTTAAATTTTGAATTTTCATATCAAAGTACTTTATTAATGATAGTCAGTTCTAATATGTAAATACATCCAATGGCAGGCTATTAAGTCAGTTCTAATATGTAAATACATCCCACGGCAGGCTATTAAGTCAGTTCTAATATGTAAATACATCCAATGGCAGGCTATTAAGTCTGTTCTAATATGTAAATACATCCAATGGCAGGCTATTAAGTCAGTTCTAATATGTAAATACATCCAATGGCAGGCTATTAAGTCAGTTCTAATATGTAAATACATCCAATGGCAGGCTATTAAGTCAGTTCTAATATGTAAATACATCCCATGGCAGGCTATTAAGGCAGTTCTAATATGTAAATACATCCAATGGCAGGCTATTAAGCGAGCCAGCAAATTTTTTTCCGAGAATTTGAATAAAATCCTCTATTCGTGTCTTTTTCAATTTCAATAAACTTGGTGCCCTTGTTTATTGACCAAGGTGTAATGTGTATGGATTGTACATAGGAAAGCACAGCATTATTTGAAAATAACATATTTAAAAATTCTGGCAAGCGGAAGAAAGCCAGAGAAAATGTTTGAAATGCTGACGGCAAAATATTATCAAAATGAAAGATTTCCAATTCAAATTCATGTTGTATTTTCCAAATATTATGACAAAAGGGAAATCGGGACTTAATCTTATGAAATATGTATATTTATAAAAAGGAATTTAACTACTGATATCCCCCCCCCCCCCACCCTTCTGGATCTTTGCGTGCATCAAATTCTATGGAAAACCTTCGTAAAACTCTAAGGACAGCACAGAACAGACATTACTACTTTGTATACCCTTTCCTTTTCATATTGGTTTTACGTCAGATACCGACTCAAATGTGAAGTACATGCAACTCTTTATTCCCAAAAGACTAAATAGCGACAGTCAATTTTGTGGTGCACCCAACAGTTTAAAATATTCACACACATACGTATAGTCTATCCCGTCTTTTACTTGTCTTTGTTCGAAACTCATACCTGGTTCACAACTTTTTAGTTAGCCGGATGAATGTCCAGAGATCTTTTGTTGCAGTGTCCATGTCTGGGCCAAAAATCTTAAACCTGAGCTATGTATCTCTTGACCTCTAAGAGAACTGAGATGGGTTGTGATATTTCATATGCAGGTTCCCCGTGGCCTGGGATTTACTTTGGTATGGCTTGTGGCCTGGGATTTACTTTGGTATGACTTGTGACCTTGACATTGAACTTTGACCTACTTTAAAATCTTATCCTTGGATATATTCTTGAATTAAATGAGTAATGCTTTGATATTTCACATGCAGATTCCTTATGGCAAGAGCTTCATTTGGTACCATAAATTTTGCCCAACTTTGACCTGATTAGTTTAAAAAATGTTACACTAAATAATAAAACAGTTATTGACTCTTTACTCTGTTAATATGGTGTGATATTTTCTGAACTGGCTGATATTTTCAAATCACATATAAGTAATTATCATGCCATATTTATATAAAAGTGATTGAAGACCCGCTTATGGTAAAATTAATTGTTAACCATATTTACAGTGATGTTGAATATGAAGGTAATATACCCCAGTGTTGATGAGCTTCCTGAAAGTAAGCCCTTCAACCCCCTGTTCATGGAACAGTCCAGACAGACGACCGAAATGGAACAGTCCCAACCAGATTCTCCTCCGATACAAAGTCAGACAGACAATGATAGTACAGCCTTGTCCCAACAAAACCAGGTGTGTATTCTAACAAAAGTTTTTATGTTGCCTGCAAGGCAAGAGTAGCATAAGTCTGCCTCTCTGGTACTCACACGTCATATAGGGGAATACACATGATACATGTATAACTTGATTGAATTACATTGTACATCTAAGTATCACAAACTTGCAGGGATGGGCAAGCATGAAAGGGCAGAACCTTTTCATATCATTTAATTTTTAGCTCGACTGCACTTTAGTGCAAAAGAGCTATTGCAATACCCCCGGCGTCCGCGTCCGTGTTTGCGACGGCGTCGTCCGAACTAGATGATAAGGTAAATGTTAAGATTACACATTTACCTTTCCTATATTCATATTCTGTTGGGTTTTTTTGTTGCAGATGTTTAATTATACATCATTTAATATATCCAGATGAGGATATAGCCCCTGGGGTTGGGGTTTTTAAAATTATTTCAAATGATAAGGCAAATGTTGAGATGATAAGGTAAATGTTAAGATAGCAATAAAGTCTTTAAAAGCCAATATTGAGCAAAGTGTAAGTGCTACATGTAGCAAACTTACATATTTGATGTATCTTTGATCAAACTTTCATAAAATGACCTTGACCTACTTTTTTCCGCTTGAATGATTTTGCCTTTAAAAGCCAATATTGAGCAAAGTATAAATGCTACATGTACCAAACTTGCATATTGGATGTATCTTTGATCAAACTTTCATAAAATGACCTTGACCTATTTTTTTCCGCTTGAATGATTTTACCTTTAAAAGCCAATATTGAGCAAAGCATAAGTGCTACACGTTCAAAACTTGCATATTGGATGTATCTTTGATCAAACTTTCATGATATGACCTTGACTTACTTTTTCCACCTGAGTGATTTTGCCTTTTAAAACCAATATTGAGCAAAGTATAAGTGCTACATGTTCCAAACTTACAGTGTAGATGTATCTTTGATCAAACTTTCATGATATTGCCTTGACCTACCTTTTCCACTTGAGTGATTTTGCCTTTAGAAGCTTATATTGAGCAAAGTATAAGTGCTACATGTTCCAAACTTACATGGTGGATGTATTTTTAATCAAACTTTCATAATATTACCTTGACCTACTTTTTTCCTCTTGAGTGATTTTGCCTTTAGAAGCCAATATTGAGTTAAGTATAGGTGCTACATGAGTATACAATTGTGTTTAATTATATAAATTGGAGAAAAAAGGGAGCTTCAGAAATTGGCTGTCACTAAAGACATTATGCTATGCAGTTGAGCATAAGGTGACTCTGGCAACTATTTTTTTTAATGCTCTTAAGGCAATATATGAGTAAATTAGATCTAACCATTTCAAATCTAAGTATTTATACCTACTTTGTTATGTGAGATAGGTATTTCTTTACTTTGACATTTTTCCTTCAGACATTATGCAGGACATAGTCTATGTTGATGCAACTATCCCTGCATTACTTCCATTAATCTGTTAATTCTGGCATTCCATTTCTTAATGTTTTTATGCAGACATAATGTAAGGTAAATAGCTTATGCAGGCATAAGTTGATAACGGTCTACAGAGCTTATGCAGGCATAAGTTTTTAAAGGTCTACAGAGCTTATGCAGGCATAATTTGTTAACGGTCTACAGAGCTTATGCAGGCATAAGTTGTTAATGGTCTAAAGAACTTATGCAGGCATAAGTTGTTAACGGTCTAAAGAACTTATGCAGGCATAAGTAGTTAACGGTCTAAAGAACTTATGCAGGCATAAGTTGTTAACGGTCTAAAGAACTTATGCAGGCATAAGTAGTTAACAGTTGTTAACGGTCTACAGAGCTTAATGCAGGCATAAGTTGTTAACGGTTTACAGAGCTTATGCAGGCATAAGTTGTTAACGGTCTACATAGCTAAGCTTATGCAGGCATTAGTTGTTAACAGTCAACAGAGCTTATGCAGGCATAAGTTGTTAACGGTCTACAGAGCTTAATGCAGGCATAAGTTATTAATGGTCTACAGAGCTTATGAAGGCATAAGTTGTTAATGTCTACATAGCTTATGCAGGCATAAGTTGTTAACAGTCTACAGAGCTTATGCAGGCATAAGTTGTTAACGGTCTACAGAGCTTATGCAGGCATAAGTTGTTAACGGTCTACAGAGCTTACCCTATGCAGGCATAAGTTGTTAATGGTCTAAAGGACTTATGCAGGCATAAGTTGTTAATGGTCTAAAGAACTTATGCAGGCATAAGTTGTTAACTGTTTACAGAGCTTATGCAGGCATAAGTTGTTAACGGTCTACAGAACTTATGCAGGCATAAGTTGTTAACGGTCTACATAGCTTATGCTGGCATAAGTTGTTAACGGTCTACATAGCTGATGCAGGCATTAGTTGTTAACAGTCTACAGAGCTTATGCAGGCATAAGTTGTTAACGGTCTAAAGAACTTATGCAGGCATAAGTTGTTAACGGTCTACATAGCTTATGCAGGCATAAGTTGTTAACGGTCTACAGAGCTTATGCAGGCATAAGTTTGTTAACGGTCTACATAGCTTATGCAGGCATAAGTTGTTAACGGTCTACAGAGCTTATGCAGGCATAAGTTGTTAACGGTCTACATAGCTTATGCAGGCATAAGTTGTTAACGGTCTACATAGCTTATGCAGGCATAAGTTGTTAAAGGTCTACATAGCTTATGCAGGCATAAGTTGTTAACGGTCTACATAGTTTATGCAGGCATAAGTTGTTAACGGTCTACATAGCTTATGCAGGCATAAGTTGTTAACAGTCTACAGAGCTTATGCAGGCATAAGTTGTTAACGGTCTAAAGAACTTATGCAGGCATAAGTTGTTAACGGTCTACAGAGCTTAATGCAGGCATAACTTATTAACAGTCTACAGAGCTTATGCAGGCATAAGTTGTTAATGTCTACATAGCTTATGCAGGCATAAGTTGTTAACAGTCTACAGAGCTTATGCAGGCATAAGTTGTGAAAGGTCTACAGAGCTTATGCAGGCATAAGTTGTTTACGGTCTACAGAGCTTATGCAGGCATAAGTTGTTAACGGTCTACAGAGCTTATGCAGGCATAAGTTGTTTACGGTCTACAGAGCTTATGCAGGCATAAGTTGTTTACGGTCTACAGAGCTTCTGCAGGCATAAGTTGTTTACAGTCTACAGAGCTTCTGCAGGCATAAGTTGTTAACGGTCTACAGAGCTTATGCAGGCATAAGTTATTAACGGTCTACAGAGCTTCTGCATGCATAAGTTTTTAAAGGTCCAAAGAGCCAATACAAGCATTTCATATGGCATTGCATAGCTCCGTGACTGAACTTCTACAGACGTTTGTTAAGAGCATTTAGAGGTTATGCAGACATGGACATCAGCAACCTTTGAATTTCATCAAGGATATGAATCAATGTTAACAGCTTTCTTTTCAAATATTTTAAAAGAGATTACAGAACTATTAATGTAGGCAGTCTACGCATCCTATGCGAGAATCTATAACAGAAAACAGTAATCAATTTGACCTCGTTCACCAAGCAGACAGACAGACGAAAAAATGTGATTCCTAGTTGACCGTTGAACTGTAGTAAATAAAGCTTTATCAACCCAGCTACATTCGCTGTTGTGTATGGGAGATCTTTTGATTAATTGTCTTAAGAAGTAAAGAAAGAAAGAAAGAAACACAGCCTGATACAAAGTGTACCATATGTATTTATATAAAACAACTCATTCGAATGTACATGTGTAATATGTGTTTTTAGAATACATAACATTCAAAAGATATTTTAAGAATGATTGCAGCGAGGTTCTGGTAAGAGAATTAATTCCTATTTAGATGAATCTGTACAGATTATTCTGTATTCTTATTTCGTGTTGTAAAGAATTCATTGTTCAGCAAGTCCACACTGTGTATTAGTCCTCCATCCGACTTGTAGAGTAATTTCAGTGCCAAACTATCTAAACTGCACTCGACCCTGACGGACACTTCCAAATGGTCATTGCATAATGGTGTCACTGATGATGATGATGATCTGAAAATAAAAATTAAAACACAATACGCAAAATATATCGTAATGGGATCAAATAAAATAAAATTAAGTTGAAATGAACACATTTCTTTTAAAACTCCCCGAGAAATAAGACTTTAGTGTACCGCACCCATAAATTAAAATTGACCTGTACTTCTCATATATAGATCCATCAAACCTGTTCAAGGGTGGATCCAGGATGTGATGGGAGGGATTATAACAATATATAGTTGATCAAGGTGTCATAGTGTATGAACCCTTCGCCCATTTCTCTGTGTTTTACGTTTTTTTTCGGATAGTTATAATCAAAGAGAGAGAGAGAGAGAAATAAAGCCTGTGTTTGTGAAACACGAATGCCCCCGGTGATATCTTTGTTAGTATAAACAACATTTCCTTTTTAGTGTGTGAAAGGTCAAGGTCAGGTCACAAGGTTTAAAAAATGTTGTTATCAATGGAAAAATCCTGTGACAAGGAATACACATGTGAAATATCAAAGCCCTATTACTTACCAATCATAAATTATGCCCAATGTTAATTAAAAGTTTTTGTAAAGTAGGTCAAAGGTCAAATCAATGGAAATGACTTGTCCTAACAAATACACACATGAAATATAAAAGCCCTATCACTTACCATTCAAAAGTAATGCCCGATGTTAAAGTTTTTGAAAAGTAGGTCAAAGATCAAAGTCAAGGTGACGAGATCAAAAATTTTGGTATCAATGGAAAGGCCTTGTCACAAGGAATACACGTGAAATATGAAAGCTCTATCACCTTCCATTCAAAAGTTATGCCGAATGTTAAAGTTTTTCGGACAAACAGACTGTAAACAGACGGACAGGCAATAAATTATATGCTCTCGATCTTTGATTCCGGGGGCATAAAAAAAGAAAATTACAGGCGTGTAGCCAGAGTACTTTTCAAGTGGAAGCTCAGCAGGGGTTTTATGGTTTTGGTTTTGGGGCCGCTTTTATAATGTGTACCCCATAATACATGCATTCGATGTTTATCAATATAACCTAAGACTACTCCTTTTTTCTTTGTAAAACGACATGGAAGCATCTGCGCACTTGTGTATGTCCGGCTACGCGCCTGGATGGCATTGCAAAATGGTTATCACAAACAAGAGGCCAAAGGGAGGGGAAGCACATCGCTCACGCAAACCAAATCATGCCAGACGGAAGGATGGAATGACAACGGAATGCAACACTATCTTTCCCTTGATGAAATGACGGGTCATAGAATTATTGAGGAAATCTTAACATTGCAGCGATGTTGGTTTAAACAATATTCATCAGATAAATTATTATACAAAGTTTGGGTTTTACTATAATTTCTATCTTGTTACATGTGTATCTAAAAATAAGAGAGATTTCTCCGTTTTCTTAAGAGTGAATTAGCCATGGGGCGTAGCTAGTGCATTTTCGATGCGGACGCCCAAGTAGTGCATCTGAGAATGTTATCAAAATAGAAGTTTTCTTGAGTGTCTTTGGACTATTTCACGAATGTCAAATAATTATTTATCACCGTAGTTTGCATTAATTACTGGGTCTTCTCTAAATCTCTCCCTTTTTCTTTCTTTTTTTTTTGCGAAAACGATGTGGACGTTTTGTGCACAAACGTACCCTTAGGATAGAATAAAAATTGGTTCCGCCGGTGCCTGTATGACTAAAAATAAAGTAGACCTCGCTATTGGTGAATGACTTACCGGGTATCTTTTTATAAGATGACAAGTGCATATTTAAAAAAATATTGTCAAAATGGGGTAATATGGACGGTGCAGCTCAGCATTTTCCCTTGCGGGAATTCACTAAGTATACCAGTAATCTATCTTGAATGATTTTCAAGTGCGGGTCTAGAAGGAGTGAGTAGGTGTCCTTGGGTTAGTACTCCCCCCCCCCCCCCCCACAAAAAAATGCTGATTTCTCTTGGGTTTCACGTACATTTACATTCTTTTTTTCATCATCATACCCACTTCCCATGGGAGTTTTTTATTTCCAAATTCTCCAATGAATGTGTTGCGTCATTTTTTTTTTTGTATTCACTATAATTAATATCATAATTCTTTTTATTATCTTTAAACCGTACTTTCGGCTATGGATTTTATTTTACCGTCATCATTTTTCATCCAATCAGATTTACCGTTTTAACTTACAGTTCGGGAACAGCCATGTTTACAGCAATAAGCTTAACCAGGCATGTGTCAAATGCTTTTCGGGCCACCTATATATTGGCTCTAAATTCCTTTTTATTCTGATACAATATATGAACATTGATGGATGATTTGAGGAGACAAATGTTATTACTTTCGAATGGTACTAGTAGAAATGATAAAATGACTCTATCCGTTCTGAATGAAATTAAGAGAAAATGCAAATTACAATATAGATCTAAACGTAGTCGCCGCCCCCTCCCCCCTTCTCCGCTTGAAATCTCGACTGGGAATGGCGGAGAACGCCGAGAAGTTTTAAAATTGTATGTGATGAAGGCGATTATCGAGTCATTTCAACCGCCGGTCATGAGATGTCACATTCGTGAAATCATTAACAATTACAGTAATATATCGTCACTACGTTCTACGTATCACTGAAAGCTGAGAGTTACAAAAACAGAATATTTTAATGTACCGATGTATTGAAAGTTTTACTTACCCATTCACCTCTGTAAATAAACGACACAAATCAGATCTAGACTTCAATTTGTTTGTCAGCTCAAAGAAGCAACGGTTACACAGTACATGTACATACATTGTTTATTAATAGCCATTCTCTGTAAGGACCAAAATCGTTCGGCACGGCATGTCATGGATTTTGATGATTTTCGGTATAATGGGTATATATTAAGTACTGACCATGAAAATAACACTTTTCATCCAATGTGACCTCTGGTTGCCATGGTAACGAGGTCATTCCATTTATAGCACTTTTGGGACCATGAAATAAGCCAGCTCCGGAGACTTTGTTGTCATGGATACCACTGTAATAGCTTGTTCATCTTTATATAATCTATTCTTCCTTACTTCCATTCTTACTTAGTACACTTAGTTATGTGATATTTATTACAGGAAGCTTATTGTATTGAGCCAAAATAAGTCAAAATGAAGCGAAAAATAGAGGTGAAAATAAGGGCCAATTTAGTGTGTTTTTGACCATTTTCAATCTTAAATATCACAAAAGGCACCAATAGGAGACTAGTGATTTTCATCAATGGAAATGTATGTTTATTGACAAATAAAATGAACGAAAAATTGGAATGGGTATTTAAGAGTTTTACCTAAATTCTGTCGTCAAAGACCCTTGCCATGGCAACATTAGACCTTTTTGCTTGTTTCATATTATCTTTGAAATTGATTTTATTCCTCTTTAGAGTTACATAAGATTGTCAAAATGTATGCATGTATAGATATGACTTGTATCTTTTACTTAAGAAAAATTAAAATGTTCAAGGTCATTGGCTTGATGTTCAAGGTCATTTATACTTTGAGACTCAAATTTTGCATAAAATATTGATTTTTTAATTTTTTTGTTACTGATTTTAGTGATTTTTGTGTCGCCTGCGAAGCACAGCGACACTTAGGGATCACTTTGTCCGTTGTCCGTCTGTCCGTCTGTCCGTCCGTCCGTCTGTCAGTCCGTCCGTCCGTCTGTCTGTCTGTCACACTTTTAGTGTCACAGCCCATAACTTTTGATTGGTAAGTGATAGGGCTTTGATATTTCACATGTGTATTCCTTGTGACAAGACCTTCTTACACATACCATAATTTTTGACCTAGTGACCTTGACCTACATATTTGACCTACTTTTCAAAAAAATTAAGAATGGATATATCTTTTGATTGGTAAGTGTTAGGACTTTGATATTTCACATGTGCAATCCTTGTGGCAAGACCTTTCTACACATACCATAATTTTTTACCTTGTGACCTTGACCTAGATATTTGACCTTCTTTTGAAAAAAAGATAAGATTTGCTATATCTTTTGATTGGTAAGTGATAGGGCTTTGATATTTCACATGTGTATTCCTTGTGACAAGACCTTCCTACACATGCCATAATTTTTGACCTATTGACCTTGACCTACATATTTGACCTACTTTTCCAAAAAATTAAGAATGGATATATCTTTTGATTGGTAAGTGATAGGGCTTTGGTATTTCACATGTGTATTCCTTGTGACAAGACCTTTCTACACAGACCTTAATATTTGACCTTTTGACCTTGATCTAGATATTTGACCTACTTTTCAAGAAAAGTAATATTGGCTATATCTTTTGATTGGTAGGTGATAGGGCTTTGATATTTCACATGTATTTTTCTTGTAACAATGCCATTCTACACATACCATGATTTTTTTACCTTTTGACCTTTACCTAGCTATTTGACCTTCTTTTTTAAGGTTGTATATATCTTTTAACTGGTAGGTGATAGGTCTTAAATATTTCTTATGATGACACCTTTTTGTTACCAATTTTTACGTAGTGACCTTGACCTAGATGATTGACACTCATTTCTGAAAATTTGAGAATGACCATGATAAAATGAGATCAGATGAAATGATAATTTGTAATTAAGAGGTCTGATATTTCAAATGAATTTCATTTGACAAGACTTTTCTACTGATACCAATAATTTTGTTCCACTTTCTAGAATAATAATCAAACTGCTTCGACACAAGCATTCCTTTGATTGCTATTTTTTTATTTAAATATTTTCATAGGTCATATATATTATGAAAGCACATGAATATAAGAAAGACAAATCTTAGAATTTATTGAATTGTAGCTATTCAATAGGAAAATATTTTCCGTCAAAAAACAAGAAAAATACAGATTTCGTCCCTTTTTTATCAACATACTCACCAAGATATTCGAATATGTGAAGAAACGTAATCAATAGTTCTAAGAAATAAGTAATACATTTATCATTTTATGGCAAATAACTGTTAAGTTCAATATTTCAAGGTTTCTAAAATATTGACACCTTCATTTTATGAAAAATCAGGATTTTTCGTCAAATCTGGTCGCTTAAAGTTTAATGACCTTGAAAATTCAGTGGGTGACCTTGAAATATTTTCAAGGTCATTTTTATATCAAAACGCCTTTGATAGATGTATACATGAACTTCTGTTCCAATATCATGCGTAGATAGTTTGATAGAGGTTGTGCTTAAATTCATCATATTGAAACCTTTCAGCCGATTGTTGCCATAGCAACTAAATTTGATGCTGCTTTGCCTATAAAAGGACAAATTAGCCCAATTAATTTTTTATATTCATGTATAGTTCAAAGATGATACTAATTGGATAACTACAATTTGGACTTCAAAAATTGGTGCTTTTATGAAATTTTCAACCTTGTAAAACAGTAAAAACATGCAAAAAAGGGTCTTTGAGTGCCCAAAACAAAGCCTTTTGATACCCTGTTTCGGCCCAATTTTTCATCTTGTATACATAAGGCATCCGAGATGAATGTAAAAAACTTTACAAATATGCGTAATAATAAAGATTAAAAGAAAATAATCAAAGCAATTTAAGATTTAAAATGTACCTGTTTCCATGGTAACGAAGCCTACAAATATGCCTTGTCCTATAGATTTTCCCGATTTTTGAAACTTCAGACACGGTTACCATGGCAACGACAACCTTTTTGAAAAAACTGGGGTTGATTTACATACTAGTAATTCATATTGAACTTCCATACCAAAAATCTCAAAAATTGATCATGACATGCCGTGCCAAAATGTTTTGAAATTCTTTTGTTCTTACAGAGAATTGCTGTTAATTCACGTTACGGTTCGCGGTTATGATGTCATTGATACAGTGACGTAAGGTAACTTGGGATGTTTGAATAAAGACAATATAGCCAAAGGTATGGTTCAACTAGTCGACACGTCGGGACGATAGATATTTTAGAAAGCGAATTTGTAGAGATATGAAAACTTGTCAACTCATAACAGTGCTCAGCCTTGAGGCCTATGGATTTTAAACGCCGGTCATTCGTGAAATGCCCGTATTGCTGAAACAATTACACCAGAATCTTTAAAACTTATGCCTGCGTAAGCCGTATAGCTTCTTAACAACTTATGCCTGCATAAGCTCTGTAGAATTTTTACAACTTATGCCTGCATAAGTCGTATAGCTTCTTACAACTTATGCCTGCATAAGCTCTGTAGAATTTTTACAACTTATGCCTACATAAGCTCTGTAGAATTTTTACAACTTATGCCTGCATAAGCCATATACATTCTTTAAACCTTATGCCTGCATAAGCCCTATAGCTTTTCAACAGCTTATGCCTGCATAAGACGTATATATTCTTTACAACTTATGCCTTCATAAGCCGTATAGATTCTTTATAACTTATGCCTGCATAAGCTCTGTAGATTCTTTACAACTTATGCCTGCATAAGCGATATGTTTGTTGACGTTGCATGCATAAGCACTATTGACATGTGTAATGCATGCATTGCATTTATACAAGTTATGAAGTCTGCATAAAGTCCGTGGACAGTCCATATTCCTGCATAATGTTGGTCCATGATATCATGTTCAGTCGTACTACTTTTCAGGACTATATTTAACGAATTTACCAAACTGACACAAAAAGGCCAAAAATATTTCCGTCACAAATCAATTTGTTTCAAAGAAGCATCAAAACTAAGAAAAAATTGGGAAAGTTTTTTATGAAAACATATATGCTATTTTGAAAGAAAAAGATTTTCGCAAATTCCAAAATAATTCAAAAAATATACCATTTTGTGAATGAAATATTATCACACAATCCATTCCATTAGGGTAGTATTATACTGAAAATATTATACATTTGCAGTCTTTATTACAAAATATCATATTAAACCCATATATTGAAAGGAAAGTTGATTTTTATTCATTTCTCCTAGTTGAAATCGCAAATATGAAATAAAAAATTGTAGAGACTTTTAAAAAATAATAGAGACTCCAATATTTATAGTGCTGATCGGTCAACAATTATGTCTGCTGAGGGCTCTGATTGGCTGACACATTTTCGACTTCTCCTCTGCAACCGCTGCACAGAATTTCACGAAACCTTACAGAAAGCAAGTACTTAAGGTCCTCTACCAAGTTTGTGTTTTTCGGGCAGAACGGTCAACAAATATGGCCGCTGAGGGCTTTAATTGGCTGATGCATTTTCGACTTCTCCTCTGCAACGCTGCTCAGAATTTCAAGAATTCTTACAGGAAGTAAATACTTAAGGTCCTCTACCAAGTTTGTGTTTTCATGCTGAGTAGTCGACAAATATGGCTGCCGAGGGTTCTGATTTGCTGACGCCTTTTTGACTTTTCCTTTGCAACCACTGCACAGAATTTCACAAAATTGTACAGGAAACAAGTACTCAAGGTCTTGTACAAAGTTTGTATTTTGTTGTCGCTGTGGTCTAGCGGATAGGGCATCAGGCTAGTAATCTTATAATTGCTGGTTCGATCCTTGCTAGGACCATGGGTTGGCTGACATGTATTCTTCAATGTTCTGTGTTTATATACAAAAATGTCCTTTTCTATGTATTGTTTATGTGTCTGTGGTGTTTTTAAAATATAAGAATAAAAAATACTTCAAAAGTTTGTGTTTTTCATGCCGAACAGTCAACAAATATGATGTCTGATTGGCTGACTATTGACATCTCTAAAACTGATGCTCATAATTTCACGAAATTTTTAAGGAAGCAAGTACTCTAGGGCCTTCACCAAATCGTCCACTACTATTCATTTGTTTGCAACTCAGGTGAGCGATGTTGCCCCCTTGGGACTCTTGTTGGTAAATTTGACTCCTTTGCAGGAACACCAAGGTTTGATATTGTATTCTGCAGGTCTCCTACCGGTACTGCTCCCATTTATTCTATTGTTTGGGCGTTTACGCTACTGTAGATTATGTAGATGTTACGTCACATTAGGTTGTTGTGCTTACACACAGGCCAATGATTGATAGAATTATCCTGTGACAGCTAGCTCAACTTGAAATAATGATTTGTGTTTCTTAGAATTAATCGGCAACGTCAGAATAATGTAGACCTGCTTCTAACATTCCAACTGCTTGATGTCGCTGCTCTTTGATTAATTTTGACACTTTGTGGAGCGAGACATTTTTTTAAAAAATTTATGATCTTTTGTTTTGTGAGATCATATTCTATCGAACACATTGTTTAATTAACCTTGATTAAACCAAGATATCTTGATACTGCATAGCTCGTTCAAATCATTAAAATGTAAATATTGGCATTCTGGATGAGTGAACAGCACAAAAAGTTGTGTATATTGAAGTAACTAGACTTATAAAACAATTTCATCATAAAAATCCACATATTTCAAATATTGAATGAAAATTGTGTGGAATACAACCAAATATCATTTCTTTTGGGAGTCAGTATATATGAAGACATAAGCTTAGACATGAATTTGCACACTTTTCATGGTATCAGGTTCTCTAGAATATGAACATTTCAGCACCCTGGCAGATTTAAGCTACTTCAAAATTTCTGAGTGAAATTTTCAATGGAATTTAAAATGTTTTTGGTGGAAGAGCTGAAAAATTGAACTGAGAGCTTAGGTCGAACAAGATCTCTAGCTCTAATAGAAGACGTGGTAACCATTGCACCACTTTAATTGACCAAATTCTGGAAGCTAAAGGGGTAGGGCCATGAAGCCCAATATTGGCCCTAATTTTGAACATTGTACTTCATAGAATTTTTTTACTGTGATTTGACATTTTGAAACGTTCTCTACTGAATCACGAACTATCTCTTGTAAGCATTGCGTTTATCAATAGCTTTTAGCCCTTTGAAAACACCAAAATTGGTCGTATTCCGCGAAATTGATGCAAAAACTACTTATTTCTATAAAATTAGCAATGGCCGCATGCATTAACTAGGATGAAAAAATTATGTGTAAAAGATTATCATTATATCCTTTTGTCATAAACGTTTTGTCTCTGTTAACGCATGCCGCCACATTGAATTCTTCCACAAAAAACAAAATTCCAAGCAATTTCGCCATATTCTGTCAATAACGTCAGAATGATGTCACTTCATGACGTCATTACAGTTAAATGGCACTATGTTTGGTGATATTTTTCTTTTCATTAAAAGCAGTTAACATTCGTTTTTTAGCTCACCTTAGCCAAAGGCTCAAGTGAGCTATTGTCATAGCAATTCGTCTGTCGTCCGTCGTCGTCGTCGTAAACTTTTGACATTTTCAACTTCTTCTCCAGAACCATTGAAGGGATTTGGATGAAACTTGGTAGGCATAAAGTACTAATGGTCCCCTACAAGTGTTGTGGATTTTCGTCCGGATCCGTCAACAGATGGCGCCACCAAAGGCAAAAGTAGGACACAGGGGGTACCCTCCTTTGACAAACTTCTTCTTCAGAACCAAAGTACATATCGACAAACCGAAAGCATCAAAATGATCTAGAAAGATGTCTTAAGAAGTGTTGTTATTTTTGGTTCCACACCGAAGTCAAATTTTTGACGTCTTTTCGGACTTGGTCAGAAATGCACTTTTTTGCCCTATTTCTTTAGATAACTCAATAAGTGTATGATTTTACACACTCATTTACTGCATATTTATCATATTTAACTTAATTAATGCTTTGATATGTATTTTATGCTTAAATTTTATTTTTTTGATTTTTTATGATTTTTTTTCTTATGTAAAAAGGAAGGGGGTTGATTTTCATACATTTTCTGCTTCTTTTCTATAACCACTCTTCAGATTGTCATGAAATTTTGTAGGTATGAGGTACTCATGCATGGTACCCTACAAGTGAATGAATTTTGTCAAGATATCCACTTTTGGATTTTTAAGGAATATTTTTAAGATTTTACATAGGTATAATGTATGTTTTCCATGCCCAATGGACCCATAGGGAGTGGCTTCAAACCCCAGTGGGACCCCAACAAATTTTTTTCCCTTTTTCAGTTTTTTTTTCACTTTTTCTTTTTAAATTTATCGTTACAAATGAAACTGTGAAAGAATTTTGTCAAAATATCAACTGTTAGATTTTTAATGATTTTTTAGAAGAGACAAGCTAGTTTGGTTTTGTGTACTTATTTTCGTACGTCGAAAGAACTTGGCCACATATGCTATCAAATATACTCTGAATTTGTTTTTAAGATGTTGACTTTTTCCATACATGCATATTTGAATTTCATAACAATTTCCCTATTTAATGATTATTTTCTCTGTTTTATTTCTGTATCTATGGTAAACAAAGTCGCTATATATCTTGTGTTACAGATTTGTTTGGTTCAATATCTCCACGCCCCTTTGGTAGGGGTAACTACAGGAAATAAAAAGGTGCTCACTAAAGGTTTTGACTGACTTGAAATGCCCGGAATTAAGTCGGTAAAATTGGTCTTTTTCGCTTGCAAATCTTTGGCACACATAAAAATGAAAAGGGAGGGGGGATCATGCATGTTCTTTTTTCGCAAATTTCACTTTTTTACAGAAACTCTCCGTTCTCATCGAAAATGTTCCGAATTTTACATATTTTCAAATTAATCTGTAGATTGCATAAAAAACAAAATCAAGTTCTTAGTTAAATTTATCACAATTACTGGTCATATTTTATCGATTCAATATGCTAAAAATACATTTCCAATATTTTTAGCTCTACTGGTCTCAGACCAGTCGAGCTTATGCGATCACCCTTCGTCCGGCGTCCGGCCGTCTGTCTGTCTGTCCGTCTTTCTGTAAACAATTCTTGTCCGGACAACTTCTCTGAAACTGTTAGAGATAGAAAGTTAATTCATTTTGCATTTAACTTGGACCATGGTCTAGTTGTGCACCTGACATTTAGTTTCAGTCCCTGACCCCGAGGGTCTTAGAAAATGGGCGTGGTCATTAAATTCTATGTAATCTTGTCCGGACAACTCTTCTGAAACTGTTAGAGATAGAAAGTTAATTCTTTTTGCATTTTACTTGGTCCATGGTCTAGTTGTGCACCTGACATTTAGTTTCAGTCCCTGACCCCCAGGGTCTTAGAAAATGGGCGTGGTCATTATATTCTATGTAATCTTGTCCGGACAACTCCTCTGACACTATAAATGATGGAGACTTAATTCTTTTTGCAATATGATGGGTCTGTGGTCTTGTTGTGCACCTGATATTTTGTTTGAGCCCCTGGCCCCCAGGGTCTTAGAAATGGGTGTGGTCATTTTCTCCTATATAACTCTATGTAACCTTGTGTTCGCAACTCCTCTGACACTATAAATGATGGAGACTTAAATCTTTTTGCAATATGATGGGTCTGTGGTCTTGTTGTGCACCTGATATTTTGTTTGAGCCCCTGACCCTTAGGGTCTCAGAAATGGGTGTGGTCATTTTCTCCTATATAACTCTATGTAATCTTGTGTTCGCAACTCCTCTGACACTATAAATGATGGAGACTTAATTCTTTTTGCAATGTGATGGATCTGTGGTCTGGTTGTGCACCTGATATATTTTGTTTGAGCCCCTGACCCCCAGGGTCTTAGAAATGGGTGTGGTTATTTTCTCCTATATAACTCTATATAATCTTGTGCTCGCAACTCCTCTGACAATATGAATGATGGAGACTTAATTCTTTTTGCAATATGAATGGTCTGTGGTCTTGCTGTGCACCTGATATTTTGTTTGAGCCCCTGACCCCCAGGGTCTTAGAAATGGGTGTGGTCATTTTCTCCTATATAACTCTATGTAATCTTGTGCTCGCAACTCCTCTGACACTATAAATGATGGAGACTTAATTCTTTTTGCAATGTGATGGGTCTGTGGTCTGGTTGTACTGATATTTTGTTTGAGCCCCTGACCCCCAGGGTCATAGAAATGGGTATGGTCATTTTCTCCTATATAACTCTATGTAATCTTGTGCTCACAACTCCTCTGACACTATTAATGATGAAGACTAAATTCTTATTGCAATATTATGGGTCTCTGGTCTAGTTGTGCACCTGATATTATGTTTGAGCCACTGACCCTTAGGGTCTCAGAAATGGGTGTGGTCATTTTCTCCTATATAAGTTAATGTAATTTTGTGCTTGCAACTCCTCTGACACTATAAATGATGGAGACTTAATTCTTTTTGCAATGATTGGTCTGTGGCATAGTTGTGCACCTGATATTTAGTTTTAGCCCTGATACCCCCAGGGTCTTTGAAAATGGATGTGGTAATTTTTCCTATATAGTTGTGCTCTCTACTCGTTTAAAGCTATTAATGATGGGGAGTTAATTCTTTATCCAATATTATGGATCTTTAGTCTTGATATGTCATTGATAGTTCATTTGAGCTAGCAGCCCTTGGCCCCTAGGATCTTGGAAAATGGGTGTGACATTCTTTTTAGAAATACTTTATCTCGGACATTATGAATTATATGAGTGCTATTATACATGTGTAGTTGCAGTATAATGGATATGTAGTTTTGTCATGCTACTTATGATTTGTTAGAGCGCCTGCTCCCTATGGTCTTGGTTTAAAAAAAAAGAAAGGAAATTGATGTTTTAGAAAAAAACAACCAGGAGAGCTACAGTCTCGTCAGAGACTTCTGGTTTACCAATGGTGTTGACACCTTTTATTCAGTACTGTTCACCAGTCAAAACAGAGGGGAATCCCTGCGAAAAGTTACAACTGGAAACAAAGTCGCCTTACTTTATATCTTGTGTTACAGATTTGATTGGTTCAATTCCTCCACAACCCTTTAGTAGCGATACATTTCAGGAGATACCGTGCAAACAGAATAGATTTTTATTTAATGTGCATTATACTTGGAACAATTTCATACTGGTTATCATTCATGTACTTGGAACACTTGCATGTACTTGTTATCATTTATAAACTTTGCTCGAAATTCCTATGTCTTAGACTCTCTTAGATGAAGTAATTTTCGGACTGTCTAATGAATAATCTCTTCTTCTGGATTTTGAGAATGCATAGGACATTTAATATCTGAAATTCTTGAAAATAAATAATTCAGTTCAGAGTTCTTTAAATCTTCCAATGAAATGTTTGACCACAGGAAGCTGTTGATTTAATAGAGAAAATAAATTATTATTCACAACCTTAAGCCACTGTATTCGACATCTTGTATGTATAATATTTCTAAGATGAACACAGAGGCTTAAGGTTGTGAATAATAAAACATTTTCTCTCATAAAATGACAGGTTCCTGTGGTAAGACATTTTGGAAATTTTATCTGTCCAAATAATAGATACAACATGAGTTTTTATCAGGCCAAATAATTTTTCATTGGCAAATCCGATGCAACCGATACATTTCATGAACTCTCTCCGCTAACAACTTGTCTGTGTAACAGACCTATGACGAGGTAAAACAATTAGTTAACAGTAAATAACGACATCGTAGGTCTGCTTATTAGACAAGCTGAACAATATCATGGGCCTTTTGATTTCCCTAAAAGCAGATACACCATGAGAATATGGTGCATCAAACTGTGAGACCTAGCAAAACCACTTGAATGAGTTTTTGAACAGTGTATGCTGAAATGCAACGCTCCTTCTTGCCTGTTGAAATATGCAGAGGCAAGAAGCGCCGCATTTCAGCATATTTACCAAAAATTATTTGTGCAAGTGGCTTCAATGGGCCATGAGGTTTGATACACCGTTCGCTGCTTTTTGGAAAACAAATTGGCTCAATTACTGCACAACTCACTTGAATTGATATTGCATTAACACGATTTTGACTTACGTTACATGTATTAAGATGAAATCAAAACTATTCAAAAGCATTCATAGATTTCAGTATAATTTAATATGAATAAAGGCAAAACCGAAAAATCTTTGTTTTTTATGCCCCTGGAATAAAAGATTCGGGAGCATATAGTTTTTGGCCTGTCCGTCTGTCTGTTTGTCCAAAAAACTTTAACATTGGGCATAACTTTTGAATGGAAGCTGGTGATAGAGCTTTCATTTCACATGTGTATTCCTTGTGACAATACCTTTCCATTGATACCAAAATTTTTGACCTCGTGACCTTAACCTTGTCCTTTGACATACTTTTCAAAAACTTTAACATTGGGAATAACTTATGGTTAGTGATAGAGCTTTCATATTTTACATGTGTATTCCTTGTGACAAGATCTTTCTATTGATACCAACATTACGCTGACCCTGACCTCTCACATACTTAACAGAAAATGGTGTTTATACTAACAAAGATGCCACCAGGGGCATTCTTGTTTCACAAACACAGGCTTTATAATTTCTGGCATGCTAGCTATCAATAATGAAAGGTTTGGTGTTCAATTTTAAATAAACTTAATTTATGAAATCATTTCATTGTTTTATTCTTTTTCTGCTGCACATTAATGTGGAATTTTACAAAATGATTTTATTTTTGATGTTGCATAATTGAACTATACGTATACTAGCTGGGCCTCTTTATCCGTCTTTTCAAATCAGTAAAAAAAGTTATTGTTATGAAATGTGACTATGTTTTCTTGTTTGTACTTTTAAAGGTTGTCTGAAAAAAAAAAGTTCTCTGCATGCGGCAAAAATCTTTTTAGAAAGGTTGTGGGCTAAAATCCTGGTACTGGCACTATCAGTATTCAATGTCAGTATGTCAGTTAGAGCGTGCATTGGTATCAGGTGAGCGTTGTGCCCCCTGAGGCTCTTGTTTTCATGAGGGATATCAAGTATTCCCCATGAAATTTATTTCTAGAGAAAATTCGAGGGCCGATTTAGGGGTCTCGTGGCCCTACCCCTTTTGTACAGATTCAGTTTAAATTTGAAAAGCATGTGTGAAGTGCCTTAATCCCTCAAGATGGAGATATGTAAAGCAGATCTGAACATTGGCTCATGAAGATGAAATATGAATTGTGCTAAAGAAAAGGATCCAAAATAAATGTACTTGCTTCAAAACATCAATTTATATTGTGATTATTTATATTTTCCTTTCTTGCAGGATGCATTAGCAACAGCAGATTTTGATGATGTGCCTGTTTGGAAATGTAAGAGCTGTGGACAGAATTTCAATCTGGAGAAAGAGTTTGCAAATCACATTATGGAACATTTATCTGTGAAGAATCCGTCACAAGCTCGAAGAGGACGGCCCCGCAAGAATCCACCGAAAGAAAATCTTACGGAGGAAAAAGAGGAAGGAAATGAAATAGAAGTTAAACTGGAGCCCGTTCTGGATATAGATGCTGAGTTTATACCGAAAATAATTGGGACACCGTCTGCTAATGGTTATGTGAATAAGAGAGTGCAGCCAAGGAGAAGTTTGAAAGGGAAAAGAAGTGCTGGGTATATGGCTGACTTTATAGTACCAAAAACTGAACCTGTTGATCGTCAAAAAGATGAATATGAGAAGAACAAGGAAAGTGAAAATGTTGATGAGAAAGGCAAAGACGATACTCAAACTCCCAAAAAAGGAAGAGGAAGACCAAAGAAAAATAAACCTGAAGTATCTCCTGACAAGGACAGAGAAACTGTCCAGAAAGAGGAAGATTCCTCAAACTCCTCAAGTATAGGAACCAAAAGTAGGAAACCTCTTAAAAAATTAGAGGAGAAGGAGGAGGAACCAATAGTGGAGAAAGAAGAAAAAAGATTATCAAAAGAAAGGAAAAGTAGTAAGAGGAATGTTAAAAGTAAAAGAAAGAAAGATGACATAGAAAACAAGGAGGAGGAGGTAAATGAAAACCGTACTACAGTGGAAACTGAAGATGTTTGTACAAAGGAGAGAGAGGATGTGTCAAACACAAACGTCACTGAGTTATGTGTGGTAGGTATACCTGGTGAGGAAAATGCCATGTACAGAGTGGAGATTGAGCAGCCCACACCAAAAAGACAAAAATTAGAAGAAAATAAGAGCGCATCCACTGTTGAAGGAGATGCAAACGCATCTGCAAATGATGATTCTGACAAAACCAGTTTGGGAAATTCGGAAATGCAAGACAGCATAGATTCTAGTATTGAGGAGGCAGTTAAAAGTCTGGCATCAGAAATAAATGAGATTATGCCGTCAGAATCTGAGAGGCATCCTAACTCTGGTTTGAATCAATTGGAAGCTATCGAGAAGCTTGGAGAAGATAATACATTAGGAGATATGATTATGAATGCACCAAATCAGAAAGTGGACTTTTTGAATGGCGATTTGGTAAGTAGCCTGGAGGCAATGGAAACCGACGATACGGAGAAAGAGAAACCGAACTCAGATGAAGAACTACAGGTAGAAGAGGATGAAGATAAGATGAAAAATGACAATAATTCAAAAAATAAACATACTTGTCCTTATTGCAAGAAGAAATTCTTCTCAAAACACTACCTCAAGCTTCACTTGCCAAGGCATACTGGAAAATTCAAATGTTACTTTTGTGGATTCTTCTATGCTAGGAAAGAAAGTCTCATGAAACATGAGTGTAAGATGAAGAAAGTTATAAAAGAAATTATTGATGAAGGCTCTGTATCGTATGCATGTTCAAGATGTGGAAAACAGATGGATACAATAGAGGCTGCAAGAGAACATTTTGTGGAACATTCAAAAGAAAAAGTGTGCACGGCATGTGAGCAAACGTTTGCAAATCTTAACCAGTACAATGAGCACAACTGTCCTAGACCTGATCGATTTGAATGTGAGATATGCCGACAAAGATTCCCGAATCAAAAAGGCTTGTTCAGACACATGGCAAATCATACGGATATGTTTAAATGTAATGGATGTGATAAGACATATGCAAGAAAGGACTCCTTGATAAAACACATGCTGATATGTTGTCCAGATAAGACAGGAAAGTATGATGTTTTTGCGTGCAAGAAATGTCGGAAAGGATTTGCAACTAAACTTGGTGTTGAAAATCACGAGGCCAGATGCACAAAAGATATTTGTACCAATTGTCAGAAAGTGTTTGATTCAACAGAATTATTATGTAAACACATACCAACTTGTAAGGGAGAAGATGACAGTAAAAAAGTTCGATACTCGTGTAATATTTGTGGAAAATCCTTTCAGAATCAAGCATACCTCATACGACATCAGGAGACCCATACGGGAAAGTTTCAGTGTCCCAAGTGCGAGAAAGTCTTTATCGGAAATGAAGAATTGAAAAAACATCAAAAATTTTGCACAGCAACAGCTGCAATACAAGAGGAAGGGAGTATAAGATGTGATATTTGTTTCGAGGAATTTACAAGTGCCAAGTATTACAAAGACCACTACATCATCCATACTCATAAGTATCATTGTGAGAAGTGTGGAAAATATTTCAAGAAGATTGGAACACTCCATAGTCACTTGTGTCAGGTGGTTCCGAATTCGGAAAGATGCCCAATCTGCGGCAAGATGTTCAGTAGCAGCAAATACTGTATGATCCATCAGAAGATACAACACAATGTCAAACTGAATTGTAACAGATGCAACAACACTTTCGAGGAAAAACGAGCATACCTCTATCACATGTGTATCGATGATGAAGGAAGAGAACGTCCGTTTAATAAAATTACGACAGAAATCGAAAAGCATGTCTGCCATGTATGTGGTCGTGATTTTGTGAGCACCAGCAATTTGAATAAGCATATGAAGATACACGGTGAAAAGAATATAGAATGTCCTATTTGTCATAAAAGATTCCACCATGCAGAGTATTTGAAAGTTCATATAGAAGGAAAGCATGAAAAACGGCAAAAATTTCAGTGTTCGCACTGTGGAAAAGTGCTTACCTCAAAACCTGGTCTAGTTACGCATATTAAAAACTTTCATGCTGAATCAAAAGTGGTGTATCCGTGTCCGAAATGTGGAAAGATGTTTACTCAAAAAGGAAACCTCAAAACTCACATGTACTCGCACGCTACGGAAAGAGCTTTCAGGTGCTCGTATTGTCAGAAAACTTTCAAATACCCAGACCAACTAAATAAGCATCTTTTGACACATACAATGGAGCAGAAATTAGAGTGCGAAATTTGTGAGAAGCAGTTTACCAAAGAATATGATCTCAAACGACATAAGGAGACGTTTCATAGTGGAATGATGTACGTTTGTCATATTTGTGGCTCGCGCTGCGGACATCGTCATACATTGTTCCGTCATTACAAAAGGAAACATCCTGTAGATTTTGATCTTATGAAAAATGATGAGTTTGTTAATTCCTTATTCCAGCAAGTTGATAAGTTTGACTCTTTACCGATGACACCAGCCGAGATTCAAGAAAACCAAGAAATACAAGACGAAGAAGAGGTTGAGGAGGGGGACATTGAAAATGAGGGGGAGGTTGTCCATTATGAGGATGCAAATTTTGTGTCTCAAGTTGCAGCCGAGGCGCTTCAGAGCTTATCGAATACCACTAGTCTTAACCAATCAGATATTCAGACTGTTGCTATAAATGAAATGATAGCTAACGAAGGAACCATCATCAACTTGCCAGGAATGGAAGGATCATACCAAATTCAAGGTGTGCCTCAAGATGGGACGTACCAAATTCAAGGGGTTCCCCAGGCGATGGAAGGTGGGGTTCAGGGGGATAACACTGTACTCATTGTTCAGATTGTGAACCCCCAGGATGGGGAGGAGGTGCCACAGGAATATCAGGTTCAGGAGATTATCGAGGCAACAGATATCACATCGGAGAATCTACCGGAGGAAGTACAGGCGTACGTGGAAACGCTGGATCCACAAACTATGGAATGAAATCGTCTGTTATTATATAATATTGAGTATTATGTCACCTGCAATACAGGGACAACTTATAGGGATCACTCTGTCTGTCTGTCTGGTAGTCACACTTCCCACAAATAACATTGATCTTATAGGTTTTAACTCTTTGATATCCATTACACTTCCATGAAACTTGCAGGCATGGTCAATCATGATGAGAAGCAACACCCAAAGAAGGTCAAGGTCACCTTCAAGGTCACAGCTTCATATTAAGGCATTAGGGGTATAATGCTCTACTTCCGGTTGTTTCGATGATAGAAAAATTAAATACCACAAATTGGCCGAAGACCACAACTTCGGCAATGTTCGGTACCATAAATTTTCATGGCGAGTTTGATAAAACATTAAAAAATATCAAATATCTAAAAATATGTAAGTACATAATTTCTAGCTTTTCAACGATATGGTTATTATACCCCTAATACCTTAAGAGTGAAACGTGACAGGCATACCTGTTCTTGAACAATTCAATTTTGATCATTGATTTTAAAATTATCCATCATAAAATGCTGTGATTTTAGTTATTTCAATTATTTATCTGTGAGTTTGATGATTTCTTGGGTTCGAAATAATCATACATCCATTTTTTGTTGTTGTTTTTTCAGCAAATTTGAAACAGCTACGTAGAACTAATGTTAGTTGTTAAATTTAATGTTTGTCTTCATCATTCATAGTCTTTGTTTTATTTGGTTTCATCATCTTTTACATCAGTTTCTTTCTTCCAATATCTAATGGTCAATCAATTGAACTGTATTACATAAATTTTCTTTATAAATGGATTTTAGCTCACCTGAGCGAAGCTAAGTGAGCTATTGTCATAGCCCCCCATTTGTCGTCTGCATACCTGTCAACTCTCCCTCTTTTGGAGGGAGACTCCCTCTTTTTGACCTCATCTCCCTCTTTTTGGCCCAATCTCCCTCTTTCTCCCTCTTTTGGCATATTTTCCAAAGAAATCACTCTAAATAGCGACATTCAGAGCATTTGATGAGAAATTGCATGACATGAGAAAAGATGTATAGATTGCAATAAACTATTGATACATGTTTCATAGTTTATGTTTTTACATTGAAATGTCAGCACAATGAAATTATTTGAAAATTGGTTTTGCACAAAATGTCCCGATTCATTAAAAATGTAGCAAAATGGGTTCACGCGCAATCTCCCTCTTTTTCAAATGCCAAAGAGGGAGATCTCCCTCTTTTTGTCCCCCGCTTTCGCGAAAGCGCGGGGACATTAAAACCGGTTCGTCCGTCCGTCTGTCCGTCCGTCCGTCAGTCACAAAAACTTTAACCTTGTGCATAACTTTTGAATGGTAAGTGATAGGGCTTTGATATTTCACATGTGTATTCCTTGTGACAAGACCTTTCCACGGATACCAAAATTTTTGACCTTGTGACCTTGACCTTGGACTTTGACCTACTTATTAAAAACTTTAACCTTGACCATAACTTTTGAATGGAAAGTGATAGGGCTTTGATATTTCACATGTGTATACCTTTCCATGGATACCAAAATTTTTGACCTTGTGACCTTGACCTTGGACTTTGACCTACTTATTAAAAACTTTAACCTTGACCATAACTTTTGAATGGAAAGTGATAGGGCTTTGATATTTCACATGTGTATTCCTTGTGACAAGACCTTTCCATGGATACCAAAATTTTTGACCTTGTGACCTTGACCTTGAAGTTTGACCTACTTATTAAAAACTTTAACCTTGACCATAACTTTTGAATGGAAAGTGATAGGGCTTTGATATTTCACATGTGTATTCCTTGTGACAAGACCTTTCCATGGATACCAAAATTTTTGACCTTGTGACCTAAACCTTGGACTTTGACCTACTTATTAAAAACTTTAACCTTGACCATAACTTTTGAATGGAAAGTGATAGGGCTTTGATATTTCACATGTGTATTCCTTGTGACAAGACCTTTCCATGGATACCAAAATTTTTGACCTTGTGACCTTGACCTTGAAGTTTGACCTACTTATTAAAAACTTTAACCTTGACCATAACTTTTGAATGGAAAGTGATAGGGCTTTGATATTTCACATGTGTATTCCTTGTGACAAGACCTTTCCATGGATACCAAAATTTTTGACCTTGTGACCTAAACCTTGGACTTTGACCTACTTATTAAAAACTTTAACCTTGACCATAACTTTTGAATGGAAAGTGATAGGGCTTTGATATTTCACATGTGTATTCCTTGTGACAAGACCTTTCCATGGATACCAAAATTTTTGACCTTGTGACCTTGACCTTGAAGTTTGACCTACTTATTAAAAACTTTAACCTTGACCATAACTTTTGAATGGAAAGTGATAGGGCTTTGATATTTCACATGTGTATTCCTTGTGACAAGACCTTTCCATGGATACCAAAATTTTTGACCTTGTGACCTAAACCTTGGACTTTGACCTACTTATTAAAAACTTTAACCTTGACCATAACTTTTGAATGGAAAGTGATAGGGCTTTGATATTTCACATGTGTATTCCTTGTGACAAGACCTTTCCATGGATACTAAAATTTTTGACCTTGTGACCTTGACCTTGGACTTTGACCTACTTATTAAAAACTTTAACATTGACCATTACTTTTGAATGGTAAGTGATAGGGCTTTGATATTTCATATGTGTATTCCTTGTGACAAGACCTTTCAATGGATACCAAAATTTTTGACCTTGTGACCTTGACCTTTGAGTTCGACCTACTTATTAAAAACTTTAACCTTGACCATAACTTTTGAATGGAAAGTGATAGGGCTTTGATATTTCACATGTGTATTCCTTGTGACAAGACCTTTGCATGGATACCAAAATTTTTGACCTTGACCTTTGAGTTCGACCTACTTTTCAAAAAACTATAACCTTGTCCATAACTTTTTAATGGAAAATGATAGGGCTTTCACATTTCACATGCGTATTCCTTGTGATGAAACCTTTCTGTTGGTAATAACATTCTGACCTTGTGACCTTGTCCCACTTGGAGGTTGACCCACATTTAAAAACTTCAACCTCGACCATAAGTTTTTGATGGTAATTTAAATCATAGGTCTTAAATATTTCACATGTGCATACCTTTTCATAAGCCCTGTCCCTTGGAAACAAAACACAAGTTTGGACCTTTTGACCTTTTCTTGGAGTTAATCTTTCATATTTAGAATGTTGATAATATATGAGATATATTATTAAAACTTAAGAATGGGGGGATGTCTGTAAGCATTTCTTTAAAGACAAACACCCAAAAGCGGGGGACCACAATTCCTTGAATTTGATTTTTAAGATTTCAAAGTTGACAGGTATGTGTCTGTCTGGTGTTAACATTTTACATTTTCGACTTCTCTTCTGCAACTGCTGCACAGAATCTCATGAAACGTTACAGGAGGGAAGTACACAAAGTCCTTTACCAAGTTTGTGTTTAACGTGCCAATCCGTATACAAATATGGCCACAAGGGCTCTGATTGGCTGACACATTTTCGACTTCCAAAACCTTACTGGAAGCAAGTACTCAATTGGTCCTCTAATAAGTTTTTTTTTTTTTTTTTTTTTTTTTTTTTTTTTATAAGTTTTCTACACATGCACACATTGTCTACATAAATGAATATGCATCATATATGACATTATGATTGATTTTATAATAATTTTAAGCCATATATATGAATTACTACGGTACTGTAATCAACTCAAGCACTCAACTTTCACTCTCAAAAACCACTCACACTTAACAAAAAACAAAAAATTCAATCTTCTATTTCCTTTGCCCTTTTTACTATTGAATATGGATATGGCTTAATGGATTAATTTAAATAGAATTTCATATCAGGGAAAAGGAGTTTGTTGTTACTACCTAAGAAAAGAAAAACAAAAACAAAAAAACAAAACAAACAACACAGAAAGAAAGAAAGAAAGAAAAACATTAATAGCATTGAGGTGACAAAAAAAATAGGGAATTTGTGTGTCTCAACATTGTTCAAGGAGAATCCTAAGAGGACCCCATCTCTTATCAAAAGACAAATATTTATTTTGTCGCAAATACATAATTTTTTCAGCTAAAAAGTAATTTTTCAGTTCTATTATAAAAGATGGGAATGATGGATTAGATTCTTTAAGTTTTTGTTTGTAAATATGGTACTTAGCAATTAGAATAATTATGTTTGTATATAAAAAAGGAGTTTTTATTCCAAATATTTTTTCCTTTATGTTTATCTGAAAACTAATATTATTGTTTAGAAGCCATCTCATTATATCTTTCCATAATTTGTCTGTAAAATGACACTGTGCGAACAAATGTACTATTGTTTCAGGGTTCTGTTTACAAAAAGAGCATAAATTTGAATCAACAATATGTTGTTT
This sequence comes from Pinctada fucata, assembly GCA_028142955.1. NCBI lineage: Eukaryota > Metazoa > Mollusca > Bivalvia > Pterioida > Pteriidae > Pinctada > Pinctada fucata. The sequence goes on from AP027109.1 coordinate 21,217,524, forward strand.
CTGTAAAAGATAATTTGTTCCTATACATCTATGAATAATTCGTATTTGCATCCATCTTAATTTTGGGTCTAAATTGGTTTTAAAAGGTAATAAGTTGTTAAACTCCCAAGTTCTGGTATCATTTGTTATTTCAATTTAATTTCCCCATTTTTCTATGTAAGAATATTTACATTTTTTTTTTCAAGATTTCAATAAATGTTTCATAAACTGATACTTTATTATTTTTATTTCTAACTATAATTTTGATATATTCTGGGTAAAAGGGTCGACAAACTTCAAAATTTCCTTGTTTTAAAACTGGCCATTTACCTAAAAGTGATTCTCTTATTCCATAAAAGAGTGTTATCGGAGGATGGAAACTATATTTTTCACAAAATTGATAAAAAGACATCAAATTTCCATGTGCATCGAGGAAGTGACTAACATATCTTATTCCTTTATCAAACCATATTTTATAAAATATGCTTTTTTTATCAATTTTAACATCACTATTATACCAAAGTTCTGTTGAGGACATATCATACTCATTAATTATATTTGATTTGATTATCGTTCTAAATTCATATAAATTAAGCATACAATCTTTCCAAAATAGATTCTTCAATTTATTTGCAGTAATTTTAATAAATTTTTCTCCAAGTATAAATAAATCTTTATGTTTGCACTTAGCTAATTCTTCAAAGAGTTTAGTCCAAATTTGAGTTTCTGATAACAATAAGCGCTTGATCCAAGTTAATTTCATTGATTTTACAAAGGAGCTTACATGAATCCTTTTTAATCCCCCATTCTCATAGTTCTGAACTAACATATTTCTTGATATTTTATCAGGCTTTTTATCCCATATGAATTTATACAATTGCTGTTCTATTAGCTTTAAAAATTCCTCATTTGGGTTGGGTAGTGTAAGAAATAAATGAGTAAATCTAGGAAGAAGTATGCTTTTAACAACTGTTATTTTGCCTTAAGGTGTTAATTTTCGTTTGGTCCATGTTCCGATATAGGAGCGTAATTCATCTAGCTTATTTTGATAGTTTAACTTTATCATATCACACAAATTAACACTAAAAGTAATTCCAAGAAAGATAAATGGATCCTTAGACCATACTAAAGGAGTATCCAAGCACAATTTTAAATTCTTATTTTTCCCTACTCCTAGCCATATGCATTTGGTTTTCTCAATGTTTGGTTTTAACCCCGAGTATTTTGCAAATTGATCAAGAAGATTAAGAGAATTTCTGAGTGAATGTTCGCTACCATCTAAGAAAAGTCCCGTGTCATCTGCATATTGTGTAATTTTTAACTCCACCTGACCTATTATGATACCCTTAATATTTATATTTTTTCGAAATAGTATTCCTAAAATTTCCACACACAAAATAAAGATATACGGTGATATTGGGTCCCCTTGTCTACAGCCCCGCCCTATATTAAAGAACCATGTTGTATTACACATAATTTAAAATCATTATTCAAAATATTTATAAAGTGTTTAAATTTTTGACCAAAATTAAAAAATTCCAAAACCTTATTGATAAATTTCCACGAGACCAAATCAAACGCTTTTTCAAAGTCAATTAAAATAAGTTTCACAGTGTTTTTCATGTCGATTGATAAACAATTATTCATATGCATGCCGAGGGCTCTGATAGGCTGCTGATGCAATTTCAACTTCTCGTCTGCAACTGCTGTGCATAATTTCATGAAACCTTTCAGGAAGCAAGTACTCAAGGTCCACTACCATGTTTGAGTTTTTCGTGTCAATCAGTCAACAAATATGGCTGCCAAGGGCTCTGATTGGCTGATGCACTTCATAGAATTTCACGAAACCTTAAGTAAGTAAATACTCAAGGGCCTCCTACAAATTGTTTACTATCATTCTTTTGTCTGCAACTCAGGTGAGCGATGTGGCCCACTTAAGCCTTTAATTTGTTTTAAAATTATGATTGTTACACATATTGTTAAAAAAAAGAAATTGAGTAAAGGAATATTAGTCAACTTTTCTAAAAATGTATAATTTTTATTTATATATTTATTTATTTAATATTTATTTATTTGTTTATTTATTTCTTAGTCCCCTACAGGCAACACCGATAGGGGACTCTTTAGTTACCTCTCGGTCTGTACGTCTGTCTGTCAGTCCGTCTGTCACATTTTCAGTTTTCCGGACTTTTTTTCGCTGTTGCTGCATCTATTGAACTCATTTTGTTATGTGGATATATCTCAATGTGATACAGATCAAGTTTTAGTTTGGTTTTGATTTATTTATTTTTACAAGAATTATGGCCCTTGGACTTAGCAAATTTTATGAAAATTTCAGTTTTCCAGACTTTTTAGCTCGCCGGGACAAATGTCCGGAGAGCTATTGTCATACCCCCGGTGTCGGCGTTGGCGTTGGCGTTGGCGTCGGCGTCTGCGTCTGCGTGCGCGTGCACAAAAACTTTAACCTTGCTTATAACTTTTAAACCAATACAGATTGGGCTTTCATATTTCACATGTGCATTCCTTGTGACAAGACCTTTCCATGGATACCAAAATTTTTGACCTTGTGACCTTGACCTTGGAGATTGACCTACTTTTGAAAAACTTTAACCTTGGCCATATTTTTTGAATGGTAAGTGATAGGGCTTTGATATTTCACATGTGTATTCCTTGTGACAAGACCTTTCCATGGATACCAAAATTTTTGACCTTGTGACCTTGACCTTGGAGATTGACCTACTTTTGAAAAACTTTAACCTTGGCCATATTTTTTGAATGGTAAGTGATAGGGCTTTGATATTTCACATGTGTATTCCTTGTGACAAGACGTTTCCATGGATACCAAAATTTTTGACCTTGTGACCTTGACCTTGGAGATGATTGACCTACTTTTGAAAAACTTTAACCTTGGCCATTTTTTGTGAATGGTAAGTGATAGGGCTTTGATATTTCACATGTGTATTCCTTGTGACAAGACGTTTCCATGGATACCAAAATTTTTGACCTTGTGACCTTGACCTTGGAGATGATTGACCTACTTTTGAAAAACTTTAACCTTGGCCATATTTTTTGATTGGTAAGTGATAGGGCTTTGATATTTCACATGTGTATTCCTTGTGACAAGACGTTTCCATGGATACCAAAATTTTTGACCTTGTGACCTTGACCTTGGAGATGATTGACCTACTTTTGAAAAACTTTAACCTTGGTCATATTTTTTGATTGGTAAGTGATAGGGCTTTGATATTTCACATGTGCATTCCTTGTGATAAGACCTTTTTTATTGTTGTTGTTGCAATTTACATATGGTTGCCACTGGCGAGCTATGTTGTCATTCTGACAAGTCTGGTCTTTGGTTCTGTTGCAGATAATGAATTGATGTTTGGTATATGAATACATCTTAGTGTGATACAGACCAAGCTTGAGTTTGGTCTCCATTGACCTATTTTTACAAGAGTTATGGCCCTTGGACTTAGCAAATTTCTTGAAATTTTTAGTTTTCCGGACTTTTCTTGGCTGTTATTACAGAAAATAAACTGATTTTTAGTATATGAATACATGATAATGTGATACAGATCAAGTTCGATTTAAATTCCAATTGACTTATTTTCACAAGAGTTATCACTTATGGCCCTTGCACTTAGCAAATATCATGAGAAATCAGTTTTCCGGACCTTTCTTCATGCAGTTCTATTGCAGATAAATGAACTAATTGTTGGTATATGAATACATCTTAGTGAGATACAGACCAAGTTTGAGCTTGGTTTCCATTTACCTATTTTTACAAGAGTTATGGCCCTTTGACTTAACAATTAAATTTAATGAAATTTTCAGTTTTCCGGACTTCTCTTTGCTGTTGCAGATATTATAATAAAATCGTGAAAAGAGATTCAGGACATAAATTTACACCGTCGATAGGGGACTTTTATCGCTCAGCGATCATTACATTATTTATTTATTTATTTAATTATTAATGCAGAAGATAATTTAAAACAATACAGAGGACTCTACTTAATCTGATACCAGATCATCTGATACTCAAAGATAATTACTCCTCGTAAGATGCTTATAAATAATTAAAGTCTGATGAAAATTATCAAAAATCTTTAAGGACACCTCTTAATATGATAGGATTTTCCGTCAACTATGATACTTTTCCTATGACATTTACATCATTTTCAATGAATTATCATATCTAAATCCTGGAAATTGATGTTTTACCCTTTAATACTGTTCAAAATGGCTTGAAAGTATTATAAAGTCTGAGATTATTCTAGTACAATTAAAATGACTATTTTATTGTATTTCTATGGAATTATCTGATACTCCTGTTAATCTGATACTTATTATCTGATGATAAGAAATCCTTTGACAAATTGACTATCAGATTAACAAGAGTCCCCTTGATGGTTACTGTTAGATTTTTAAATGCTGGATCGACATTACTGTGTAATGAAATAGTCTATAAATAAATTGACTATGATTTTATCCATTATTAAATGACATATGATTACATGTACTAGTTAAATTACAATTATTTGTCAGTGATTTCGAGGCTTTCCTGGATTTACATTTCCGGTATTTACTCGAGGTGCAGTATACCTCATGTACCGGTATTTACTCAAGGTGCAGTATACCACATGTACCATCATGTTTACTCGAGGTGCAGTATACCACATGTACTGATATTTACTCGAGATGCAGTATACCTCATGTACCCTGCAGTATACCACATATACTGATATTTACTCGAGGTGCAGTATACCTCATGTACCGTGCAGTATACCTCATGTACCGGTATTTACTCGAGGTGCAGTATACCACATGTGCCAATATTTACTCACGGTGCATAATACCTCACGTACCGGTATTTACTCGAGGTGCAGTAGAACACATGTACCGGTATTTACTCCAGATGCAGTATACCACATGTACCGATATTTACTCAAGGTGCAGTATACCACATGTGCCGATATTTAATAGGTGCAGTATACAACATGTACCGGTATTTACTCGAGGTGCAGTATACCACATGTACTGTCGGTATACCTCATGTACCGGTTTTTACTCGAGGTGCAGTATACCTCATGTACCGGTATTTTACTCGAGGTGCAGTATACCACATGAACCAGTATTTACCAGAGGTGCAATATACCACATGTGCTGATATTTACTCGAGGTGCAGTATACCACATGTACCAGTATTTACTCGAGGTACAGTATACCACATGTGCCGGTATTTACTTGAGGTGCAGTATACCACATGTACCGATATTTACTCGAGGTGCAGTATACCTCATGTACCGATATTTACTCGAGGTGCAGTATACCACATGTACTGTGCTGTATACCTCATGTACCGGTATTTACTTGAGGTGCAGTATACCTCATGTACTGTGCAGTATACCTCATGTACTGGTATTTACTTGAGGTGCAGTATACCTCATGTACCGGTATTTACTCGAGGTGCAGTATACCACATCAGTGGCAGATCCAGAGTGGCAAGCGGGGGGTTTTGTATCGACCCAAAGGGTCGATTCGAGGCACGAAGTGCCGAGCGGGGGAGGGAGTTGCCCCCTCCTGTAGGTGGGGGTCCGGGGGGCCTCCCCTGGAAAATTTTTGAAAAAATGGAAAAAAAAATGGTGCATTCTGGAGCATATTTTCTCCTTTACCTTCTCGAATATTCAGACCATTTTTTTCCACTCAATTTATGTGGTTAATAAAGATTTCTAAATAAAATAATTTCTCCTTTACTGCTGGCAGGGGCGTAGCCATGGTGTTTTCGATGTGGACGTCTATAAAGAAGGGTTGGACCAAGAACTTCAGCTGTCCGGGGGCACAGACACTTTTTGGGGGGATGACTTGCGAGGCCCGAAGGGTCAAGTGGGACAGTATGGAAATATATTACCCATCCCCTTGAAGGGGGTCCCCCGTGAATTTAGAGAAAAAAATGAAGCAAATTTCTGACCTCTGGAGCGTATTTGAGCTGAATTTAGATGGGATAACGCATATGATTCGATGTCAGCAGATGATGAACCGTATTTAAGATGAAGAAAACTTGAGATGTGAACATGACATTCCCTAAATACTTATATATGTACGTCCACATAAAGTCTTTCCAATCGACCGCTCGCACTTTGTTAGCGATCGTTGTATCATGCGCGGATACAGCATTTTTGGTCAGAGGGGGTCCAAAATTTAAGGAAGTCTACCTATCATGTAGGTACATATATATCGGTGCACATGATGGGGAGAGGGCTTTCCTTTCACGTTTATTTTTATGAAGAATTGAAGCGAGCGAAGCGAGCCAGAAATTTTTTTAGATTTGAAATATTAATTTGTCTTGATTCGATCGAGATGATTATTTATAACATTGAATATTTCACTCCTTATATCGGCGAGCGGAGCGAATTTCATGAGAATAAATAGATAAGAGATGTGTCATTTTCCAAAATGACAAAACCTTGAAAAAGATGAAGTAGGTTACATCCTATGAAGTAAGGGACTGTTCAAAATATGAGTTCCTGAGACCCAAGACAATTTTATAAAATTACTGAGTATGAACAATTGATAATTATTAAGGATTTTTGCAGAAAAAATAGTTTTGTATTTGTAAATGGCGAGCGAAGCGAGCTGAAATTTTAGGTTAAAAAACCCTTTCATGCATTTTAGACCAAAGCTGAACACCACCTCCGAAAATCTCGGGGGGGGGGGCAGACCCCCGGTCCCCCCTCTGGATCCGCGCATGGTTGTATTGAGTTCTAATGAAACACAAGAAAATTACGAAAAATGCATTCAAATCGGTGGTTTCTGGAGTGTCTTTGATCTATTTCTGAACAGTAGTTTGCTTTAAATACTATTTCAAAAGACCCTCCCCCTTCTTTTTGGCAACTGGGGGAGGCGCTCTCCTTTTTTTTTTTTCGCGAGACGATGTGGACGTTTTTGCGTACGAATGTACGCCTGGCTTCGCCCCTGGCTTGTTGATTTGTCCTTGCTGTTACATGTACTTAGAATATTGGTACGATATCGAGTAAAAAATGTTGAGTATCGTTGGGTTTTGGCTTTGAAAAATAGAATGCTTAATTATAGGCCCCCGGAGCATATTCGAGCTATATACAATGTCAAATATTTGCCCATTTTTCCGGTTATTTAACAAAATTTGTTGATGACAAAAATACTCATACCGGGTATTTGAGGACAGAAACGTGTACGTTTCGATCCCCGTACCGTTTACATTGATTGTTTGACACACGTACGTGTTTTGCAAATTATTTGAACATGTTCATATTATAGTATTTGTTAATGTTTATTTTCGGATATAAAATAAACAGAAAACCCCCTCTGCGACGTACATTACAAAACTTCGCGATTGTCTGTACGAATCCACAAATACATGTACGCCAATTGATACGGTATCGAATCGATATGAGATAGAATATGTATCAGAAAATTTTTGTAAATTTTGTTTCAAAATAGTGAATTCTGGTGGACATTAAGCAACTTTTTATTACTCAGTTTGCAGGGTTTTTTCCGAGTGCTAATGTTACCACAAAAAAAAAAAATTGGGAAACCGGGGGGGGGGGGGTTCCCGAACCCCCCCCCAACCCCCCTAAATCCGCCCTTGCACATGCACCGGTATTTACTCAAGGTGCAGTGTACCACATGTACCAGTATTTACTCAAGGTGCAGTATACTACATGTACAGATATTTACTTGAGGTGCAGTATACCACATGTACCGTGCAGTATACCTCGTGTACCGGTATTTACTCGAGGTGCAGTATACCACATGTACCGGTATTTACTTGAGGTGCAGTATACCACATGTACCGGTATTTACTCGAGGTGCAGTACACCACATGTATTAGTACTTCTACTTTTTGTATTTGTGTCTTTTTGATGTCATGTTTGACCTCCTCAAGGGTGTAGGAGAAGGGGGGCAGCGCCCCCCCCCCCCCCCCCCCCCCAACTTTGAAAACTGGCCGGGTACAACCATCACAAAACTTTATGATGCATTAACATTGTTTGAAATAGCAACATTTTGTACCATAAATTTACGATTTTTCGGCCAATTTTCAATTTTTTTTCTCTGGATCGCTACCGCTCGCCATTTCTTTATTATAGACTTTCTGAATAATTTAACTATTCTGATCCATCCTATATACATATTACTTTATCAATGTACATGAAGACATTTAACTCGGACTATATAGAATATTATTACATGTACTTGTAAATGATAGAGGGTATGAAAGTATTTTCTGATAAGTCAATATTTTGCTAAAAAAAATTCGCTACCGCTCGCCAGACATTTATACATGTACTTAAAATCTAGAATTGCACCAGAAATGTTAAAATTTGTGCATTCAGAACATGAAACTTCCATAACTTCGCTACGCCATTGCCTCCTAATATAAAGTTTGTAATTTAATAATAGATTTTAAGTTATTGTCTGTTCCAGATTTACATCAATTTACGTAGATCCATTGATATATACATTTGCGTGTGTATTGATTGCTGCAAAATAAATGTATTTTCCAGAAAATGACAAATTTATGATTTATTGAATTCTTGCTAAAGTGTAACTTTGTTTGCGTCATGTCACAAATAGAGGTTATAAAAAATTGTTGGATCTATTTGGACTTTCGAAGCACATTGTTATCGTTCGTGTTTCGCGAATGCTTGGGGATATTAAAACTGGCACATCTGACGGTCCGTCCATCGATCAATCTGTCCATCAGTCACAAAAACTTAAACTTAAGTCATAACTTTTGAATGGTAAGTGATAGTGCTTTCATATTTCACATGTATATTCCTTATGACATGACCTTTCCGTGAATACCAAAATTTTTTACCTTGTGACCTTGCCTTGGAGTTTGACCTTCTTTCAAAAAACTTTAATCTTGGGCATACATGTATATTTTGAATGGTAATCAAGTGATAAGGCTAACATATTTCACATGTGTATCCCTTGTGGCAATACTTTCTGTAAATACCGTTACTTGACCTTGACGTTTGACTTACTTTTTAAAAAATTAACCTTTACAATAACTTATAAATGGTATTAAAGTTAAAGGTCTTTCATATTTCACATTTGTATTCTATGAGACAAGACCTTTGCGTTGATATCAATGTTTTTACCTTGTGACCTTGACCTTGGAGTTTGACCTACTTTAGAAAAAAAAACTTTAATCTTGACTATAACTTTTGAATATGAGTAATAGGGCTTTCAAATTTCACATGTGTATTTCTTGTCACAAGAACCTTCCCGTGGTACAAAAAGTTTTGACCTTGACCCTGGAGTTTAACCTATCTTTAGATTTAGCATTGGGAATATACATGAGATATATTTACAAAAACTTGGGGATGGGAGGACTTTTATCCTCCCTACAACTCTGCTGCGGAGGGGATATAGCATCGCTGCTTTGCGTCCGAGGGTGTGTTTGTGTGTGTCTTGATTCTTGTGAACAGCATAGAAGACAAAGTTATGACCATAGAAACATCAAATTTTCAGCAAATGTTCCCCGATGGGGAGAGGATGAACCCTATTGATTTTCAAAGGTCAAGGTCACGATGGACTTAGGCTTAAAAATATTGTGAACAGCAAAGAAGACCAAGCAATTATCATAAAAACACCAAACCTTCAACAAATGCTCCCAAAGGGGAGAGGATGGACCCTATTGATTTTCAAGGTCAAAGGTCAAGATCACTGTATACTTTTATAAGTAATTTTGCTCAGTGATATAAAACATGCAATACCTTTATTTTACAATTGACTTAGTATGCTTCCAAGGTCGCTAGCAGCATACATGTTTTATTCACGTTCTGATACATTTTCAATTTTAGAGTTATCTCTCTCGATATACACGGTGTTCATAAGGGGACATCGCCTATTCACTTCGCCCTACTATAGAACTGCAGTAATGATGCAAAGATTTGAAGTAATGATGCGAAGAATTGAAGTAATGAAGCAAAGAATTGAAGAAATGCAAAGAAACGATTATTTTTTCGCATTATTACTTCAATTCAGCGCATCAATTCTTCGCTTCTTCAATTCTTTCCATCATTTCTTCAATTCTTCGAATCATTACTTCAGTTCTTTGCATCATTACTTCAATTTTTCGCATCATTACTTCAATTCTTCGCACCATTACTTCAATTTTTAATTCTTCGCATCATTACTTCAAATCTTCGCATTTTGACTTTGTCAGAAATACTCATTTTTGCACTATACCGTTCAATGACTCAATAAATAATATGATTCTATGAACTGATTTACGGTATATGTATCATTTTTAAGTAACTAGTGCTGAAATATATATTTTATGCTAGAATTTTATTCATTTTGAATCTTAATGAATTATTTTCTTATGTAAAAATGATGGGGTTGATTTTCAAACATTCTAGCATAAAATATATATTTAAGCATTAAGTTACTTAGAAATGATAAATATACATTAAATCAGTTCATAGAATCATATAAAATAATTATTTATTGAGTTGTTGAAAGTTATAGACTAGTGCTAAGTAATGATGCGAAGAATCGAAGTAATGATGGGAAGAATCGAAGTAATGATGTGAAGAATTGTAGTAATGATGCGAAGAATTGTAGTGGAACAATTAAAATCGTTCCCCGTGACCTGATGTTTGACAAGTGTATTCATTACTTCTTTCCAGCTCTGTCACATGAAAGAAGCATTGTTTTGGCCTTTTATCCATGTGACATCATATGTTTTTTTGTTTGTTTTTTTGTTTTGTTTTGTTTTGGGGTTTTTTTTGGGGGGGGGGGGTTTGTTTTGTTTTTTGTTTTTTGTTTTTTTTTTGTTTTTGTTTTTTTTTTTTTTGCTATTTCGGAAACTAGCCATTTCACCGATAAATATCATCGAAATTAAAGGAGTTTAACATCTTCGCACCATCCCTCCAATGTTATTTTGAACATAGATTTTATTCGGATATGCTACTGAATCTACGGGAAATTTTGAGCCGCGGACTCTCTGTAATGTAAATGTACAAATCGAAATTCAAAAAAAGTAAAGAGGGCGCTACTGAAATGATTTCTGGTGGCTCCGCGTGAAGCATCACTGATGAAAATTTAATATTCGAAACACGTGTCTGGTGCATGGAAATTGGTTTGGAATTTCTTCAAGAAGGTATAGAGTTGGAACCCTTCGACATTTATAATGATGCGAAGAATAACATGAATGCATGTTTTAAACAACTGATTATTTTCAACAATAAATTATTCAAAGGAGTCAAGGAATAAGACTGCAAGATACATAACAAATGAAGATAATTTAGTTAAATCATATTCTCTTTCAAACAATTCAGTGAAGAAGGTGTTTATTAATTGTTATTTATTATATATAAACTTCCTTACGGAGAACTTTACTTCATTCTTCAGAATCATGTAAATTGTTATTAATGTAATGTTAAAGTGCTTAGTAACTTCTTCTTTTAATCACGTAGTTTAGTACTTTACAAGTCTACCACGTACCACCTACCTACATGTACATGGCAGTGAGACTGACGTACTTACAAGGGACGTATATATAAACTTGAGTAAGAAATAATTCAACACTTGATTTCCCCAAAATGTTTTCTTCTATGGAAATGTTATGATCTTGTTAGCTCTACTGGTCAAAGACCAGTCAAGCTTATTCGATCGCCCGGTGTCTGGCCATCTGTCTGTTCGTCCGTTAAACTTTTCTTGTGAGCGCGAATCCTCTGAAACTGTGAATAGTACAAAATAAATACTTTTTGCATTATAATGGGCCTGTGGTCTAGTTGTGCACCTGATATTTTGTTTGAACCCCTGACCCCTAGGGTCTTGGAAAATGGGCAGGGTCATTTTCTCCTAAATAACTCTATGTAATCTTGTGAGCACCAATTCTCAGAAAGTATAATTGATAGAAAGATAATTGTTTTTGTACTTTTCTCTGTCTGTGGTCTAGATGTGCACCTGATATTTTATTTGAGCCCCTGACCCCTAGGGTCATGGAAAATGGATGTGGTCGTTTTCTACATTATACCTCTATTGTCGCGGGGTTCTTTTGTACTTCGTTGTGAAAAGAAACATATATGAAGATCGTGTTTCAAATATTTATTGGAAGTCTGTCGAAATGGCAATGTGGCGTCAGCAACGAGTAGATAATATAAAATATGCCTTATTCAGGTCTTTAGAGTGATAAACCTTATTCAGGTATTCAAGCCCTTATTCAGAACTTGTTAACTGACTGCTACTTTGCTACTACAGCTACTGATAATTATCATATATACATGGTAATCACTTGATCAAAAAGCGAAATCTATTAGAACAATGGTCAACAATAATCAAGAACGATAATCAAGATATTTACAATGAATAATACAAATGTATACAACAATAGACAGTCCATATATATACAGTTTGTAACATAACCCACGCCTCTGAATTATTCGTCCCGAATCAAAAAGTTTTTTTTCTATGTACCCTCTGTCCATAGGTGCACTCGCGATAGTCACTGCACAAAGTTCGATCACTTATTATGTTCATTCATATTCAGTCCATTCTGACTCGGTCACTTGTCTTTTGCGGATCGCGATGCCACTGAGCATCGGTGCGCATACGGTGCGCGTATCCTTAAACTTCAAATTGTCCATGTCACATTGAATCGCGATATCACTGCGTACGACATCTCCCGATCCTCGTAGGTCAGCTTGGCTTGCGACATCCTTTCGAGTTGAGCTCCCTCCGACCTGTACTTCTTTAGAAACGGATGTAGGAGCCCGAGATCAAGCATTGTTACCAGTAGATGGCGAAATAGAATGCATTAAGACGTTGCATCGTCACTTTGATGTCGGAACTCCTCTCTTTGATCTGCCGGCAGTCCATAGTTCGCGGTACTGTCTACGTCATAGGTGTATGGAGCGCTGACGGGGTCAAGTATGACATCAGGACTGTATGGAGCGCAGTAGTCGTCATCTTCCTCATGGTTTTTACTTTTGTTAACGGCCGTGTCTTTGGCGCTTCAGTTATCGTCTCTGCTTACAAATGGCTTCAGTCTGTCGATATGAACCACTGAACGGTCCTTTCCCTTCTCTATCTGATAAGTATAACGTCACTGAATTTTCTACTGTGTAAGGGCATGTCCACCATTTTTGAAATTTCGGCGATAGTCCCTTCTTCCGCTTAGGCGTGTACGACCATATTTTGCTGCCTATTTCAAATGGTTTCCATGCCAACTTTGTGTCGTTTCTCAGTTTTTGGCGTTCAGAATATCTCCAATGCTTTTTCTGGCTATTTCATGCGCTAGCGAAAGCGATTCCTCCATGTGTTCAGCATACTACTCCGTTGAAATCTTCTGTGGGGGTAAGCCGGCTATCAGTTCTATCGGAAGAACAACTTCTCTGCCAAATGTGATAAAGTTTGGTGTGTACCCAGAACTCTCGTGCTCTGCTACTCTGTACGCCATGCATACTGAAGATACTGATCTCTGCTTTGCGTCGACATATGTAGCTAACATATTTTCAATGGTCCGGTTCATGCGCTCGACCATGCCGTCAGATTGTGGATGATAGGGGCTCGTACGTGTCTTATTTATTCCCATTATGTCAAATAACTGTTTGAATAGCCTTGACTCAAACTGGCGTCCTTGATCCGTGACTTGACTCCAAATTTTGTTACGAAATTGTCTATGAAAGCTTGCGCAACCGTTTTAGCCTCCATATCCGGTGTGCTGTTGTAGCGAGTAAAGATATAAGACCTGAGTCTGTTCAAACTTTATTGCTGGTAAGACACAAACCTCCCCGGAGACAGAGGGTGGAAACTGAAACAATGAAAATGACAATCCTTAAAAATGATTCCAAAATGATTCAGAGAAAATAACACAATCAATCTACTCACATGAATTAATACACTGAAGTATCATAGAATCAATAAAACAATCATTTCCTTTAAAAAATCACACAGAATCAAATATATGATCACACAAAATCCATTCAAGGAAATTTGACAGGTGAGCTACGGGTTTACATGCAGGCCCGTGTAACCCACTTTGCACGAAGAAAATCTATGAACTCTTATAAAATGATTTACATCAAATATGACCTTAGTATTCAATTGATTACTTATAAAGCATGAAATTTATATGATTACAAGACTGATACTCACTCTTTTAGGGGGCAAAAACATGCAAACAATGTGAAAATATCTTGAGAAAATGGCGTCTAGCTTCGCTACGGAAAAAAACTAATCATTTGTACATTCACAAACCGAAAACGGTCTCCGCATTCCGGAGCCATTACACTCCCCCTCTGGATTCGCAGAAGCCAAAATTGTACAATGTTCAAACACAGAAGAAAAAATCTGTTTGCAAAATGACCTTGACATTACACATTAGAGATTGCCTTCTCACAAATAAAACAGAGAAACTTAAAAGTTATTGAATGTCACAATATGAAAAATTCTCTTGAAAATTTCTGACAAATTAATCAATACTTAAATATCAAAAGCAAGTTGAATATAAATATGTCAAAGTTCACACTTCAAATTGATTGACAAAGTTGATACATGTAATTCAAATTGACAATGTTCAAAATTGACTTGAAAACTGATTGTTTTTCAAATTATATGTACTTAATAGATTTATGCAAAATCATAATTGCTTAATCTAATCGGCCTCAATGAGGCGACACAGCTGTGTAGTAGGACGAATATAGGATGTCCCCGTGCGGCCACAATGTACTTTAACTTCACGGACGCGACCATCACTGCTTTCAAAGATATCAGTTATTACTGCCAGCGGCCACTGATTTCGCGCGAGAGAATCATCTCTTAGAAGGACGACGTCACCTTGCTTGAGTTGTTCACCTTCTGTGAGCCATTTCGAACGCACTTGTAAGTTCTGAAGGTATTCGGAATGCCAACGTTGCCAGAAAAGATCAGCCATGTACTGTACGCGTTTCCAAGCACTTTTGATCGCGTCCTTAGATCCAATATCTTTGGGTACCGCGATATTTCCACATGGCGGTTTCCGATGTATCAAGTGTGAAGGTGTAAGCGTTTCCGGCCTTTCTGGATCTGTAGATATTGGAACCAGTGGTCTAGCATTCATAATAGCAGTAACTTCCATGAGAAATGTTGTTAGAACTTCGTGTGTCAGAGATCCCTTATGATTTAGCAAAAGTGCATCAAGAATTCGTCTTGCAACTCCTATCATGCCAACTCCAATGCTTTTTCTGGCTATTTCATGCGCTAGCGAAAGCGATTCCTCCATGTGTTCAGCATACTACTCCGTTGAAATCTTCTGTGGGGGTAAGCCGGCTATCAGTTCTATCGGAAGAACAACTTCTCTGCCAAATGTGATAAAGTTTGGTGTGTACCCAGAACTCTCGTGCTCTGCTACTCTGTACGCCATGCATACTGAAGATACTGATCTCTGCTTTGCGTCGACATATGTAGCTAACATATTTTCAATGGTCTGGTTCATGCGCTCGACCATGCCGTCAGATTGTGGATGATAGGGGCTCGTACGTGTCTTATTTATTCCCATTATGTCAAATAACTGTTTGAATAGCCTTGACTCAAACTGGCGTCCTTGATCCGTGACTTGACTCCAAATTTTGTTACGAAATTGTCTATGAAAGCTTGCGCAACCGTTTTAGCCTCCATATCCGGTGTGCTGTTGTAGCGAGTAAAGATATAAGACCTGAGTCTGTTCAAACTTTATTGCTGGTAAGACACAAACCTCCCCGGAGACAGAGGGTGGAAACTGAAACAATGAAAATGACAATCCTTAAAAATGATTCCAAAATGATTCAGAGAAAATAACACAATCAATCTACTCACATGAATTAATACACTGAAGTATCATAGAATCAATAAAACAATCATTTCCTTTAAAAAATCACACAGAATCAAATATATGATCACTCAAAATCCATTCAAGGAAATTTGACAGGTGAGCTACGGGTTTACATGCAGGCCCGTGTAACCACTTTGCACGAAGAAAATCTATGAACTCTTATAAAATGATTTACATCAAATATGACCTTAGTATTCAATTGATTACTTATAAAGCATGAAATTTATATGATTACAAGACTGATACTCACTCTTTTAGGGGGCAAAAACATGCAAACAATGTGAAAATATCTTGAGAAAATGGCGTCTAGCTTCGCTACGGAAAAAAACTAATCATTTGTACATTCACAAACCGAAAACGGTCTCCGCATTCCGGAGCCATTACACTCCCCCTCTGGATTCGCAGAAGCCAAAATTGTACAATGTTCAAACACAGAAGAAAAAATCTGTTTGCAAAATGACCTTGACATTACACATTAGAGATTGCCTTCTCACAAATAAAACAGAGAAACTTAAAAGTTATTGAATGTCACAATATGAAAAATTCTCTTGAAAATTTCTGACAAATTAATCAATACTTAAATATCAAAAGCAAGTTGAATATAAATATGTCAAAGTTCACACTTCAAATTGATTGACAAAGTTGATACATGTAATTCAAATTGACAATGTTCAAAATTGACTTGAAAACTGATTGTTTTTCAAATTATATGTACTTAATAGATTTATGCAAAATCATAATTGCTTAATCTAATCGGCCTCAATGAGGCGACACAGCTGTGTAGTAGGACGAATATAGGATGTCCCCGTGCGGCCACAATGTACTTTAACTTCACGGACGCGACCATCACTGCTTTCAAAGATATCAGTTATTACTGCCAGCGGCCACTGATTTCGCGCGAGAGAATCATCTCTTAGAAGGACGACGTCACCTTGCTTGAGTTGTTCACCTTCTGTGAGCCATTTCGAACGCACTTGTAAGTTCTGAAGGTATTCGGAATGGCAACGTTGCCAGAAAAGATCAGCCATGTACTGTACGCGTTTCCAAGCACTTTTGATCGCGTCCTTAGATCCAATATCTTTGGGTACCGCGATATTTCCACATGGCGGTTTCTGATGTATCAAGTGTGAAGGTGTAAGCGTTTCCGGCCTTTCTGGATCTGTAGACATTGGTACCAGTGGTCTAGCATTCATAATAGCAGTAACTTCCATGAGAAATGTTGTTAGAACTTCGTGTGTCAGAGATCCCTTATGATTTAGCAAAAGTGCATCAAGAATTCGTCTTGCAACTCCTATCATGCGCTCCCAAGCACCGCCATGATTGGAGGCGTGCAGCGGATTAAATAACCAGACCATGCGGTTATCTGTCAGGTACTTCTCGGTCATCGGATTCTCGACAAAATTAGCTGGGATGTTAAGTTCGTTGACCGCCCCAATGAAATTAGTTCCACGGTCAGACCTGAATTGTACTACAGGCCCTCTAATGGCTATAAACCTACGCAAAGCGTTGATGAACGAGGCTGCAGATAGCTCCTCAATGACCTCTAGGTGAACGGCCCTTGACACTAAGCATGTGAACATAAGAGCCCACCTATTGCTGTTCGCTGTGTGTCCTCTTGTGCGTCTTTGCGTAATACGCCAGGGTCCGAAAGTGTCGACACCCACGAATGAAAAAGGTTGAGATGGTTTAATCCTATCATCTGGTAAGTCGCTCATTCTTTGCCAACCTAGACTACCTCGCAATTTGCGACACGTTACACATGCGCTTATCTCAGATCGCACTATCCGTTTCATTCCGATGATCCAGAATCCACCTGAACGTATCGCACCCTCTGTTATAAGTCTTCCTTGATGGGATACTTGATGATGAAATTTTCGAACCAAAAGCCTAGATAAGTAGTGATTCTTAGGCATGATGATAGGGTGTCGCTCACTATACGGTAAGTCGTTATCTCCTTTGACCTTGTCAAGCCTTCCGCCGACCCTTAAGATTCCTCGTTCATCGATGATGGGAGAAAGTGACAGTAAAGAATGTCCCTTGTGAAGTTGATTTCCCTCCTGAATGCATCGGATTGCATCTCCAAATGCTTCCTTCTGAATGACCTTGATTACGTAAAGTTCGGCTGCGTTGTATAATTCAGTAGCACATTTTGGTTCCGAATTAGAACGGTTATACAGGTATCGTTTAAAGTATGCAATGGCCCGTACAGCCGACTCCCACGTAGAGAACCTCGAAAATCTCTCAGATCCAATGTCATACGATTGATGTTGTGCTTCGCAAACAACGACCTTGTCACACTGAACTGTGACCTCCGGATGCACTTCTTTATCGTTCAATGGGTCCGTCAGAGGGTAAGTGTCTTGCAATGAGTCTACTTGAAGTAAGTTTAGAGAAGGCCCTTTAAGCCAAGTGCTGTCTTTTAACTGCGCGGCATCCATGGGTCTCGTAGCTAAATCCCCAGGATTGTGCTCGGTAGCGATATAGGCCCATTGTGTAGTAGGCGAAAATGAACGAATTCGGTTCACCCTGTTTGTAACATACACGTAAAATCTACGACTAGTGTTTGTGATATAGCCCAGTACTATCTGGCTATCTGTGTAGAATCGAAAACAGTCCGTCTGAATGTGTAGTTGTTCCTTGATAATGTTAGCGACTTCAATTCCTAAAACAGCCGCACATAACTCCATTCTGGGAATTGTATTTCCTCCTAAAGGCGCAACCTTACTTTTGCCGAGTAGAAATGTCAAAGTTGACTCTGAGTCGTCAGATGTTGACAGCTGAAGGTATGCTACGACGCCTATAGCATCCTTTGACGCATCGCAAAATACATGTACCATATGTTTAGTTGCGTTTTCGAATGAGATGCGAGAGTATTGTCTAGAAACACGTAGCTGTTCCAAATAGGAAAGTGATGACATCCACTGCATCCAAGGTTCTCGAAAGGATTCGGGTAATGTATCGTCCCATGACTGTGACATAGTAGCGGATAACATGTCCTTCATGAGTAGTTTGCCTGTCAATACAACAGGTGCAGAAAATCCTATGGGATCATACAATCCATTGATTACGGATAAAACGCCATGTTTTGTAAAGGGCTTAGTGTCATGTGACATGCGGAATATAAACTGGTCTAAATCGATGTCCCACAATAATCCGAGGCTCCTCTGAGTGGGCAAAGCGTCAGAACAAAGATCAAGGTTTCGCAAATCTTTAGCTAAGTCATCCTGCGGGAAAGAGTCCAAAACGTCTCTGCTGTTGGAAGCAATTTTATGTAAGCGCAGTCTTCCATTTTCCTGTAGGGTGGTCTGTGTTCGCTTAATCAAATTTACGGCTTGTTCTGGAGTGTCGCAAGAGACGAGCGCGTCGTCCACATAAAGGTTGCCATGTACAAAATCCTTTACGTCAATGTCTATGTTACTGACAGCTCTACGGAGCCCATATGACGCGACTGCAGGGGACGGTTTATTACCGAATACGTGTACTGTCATACGATGGTCTGTAAGCGGTTTCGTAATGTCATTTTCCCTCATGCCATAGAAATCGTAGGTAATCTCTATGTTCCTCATGAACATGAAAATTGTGAAACATTTGTTCCACATCGGCTATGACGGCTATGGCCTCTCTTCGAAAGCGAAGTAGTATGCCCAGGAGACTGTTATAAAGAGGTGACCCTTTCAGTAACACATCATTGAGAGATACGTTATAAAACTTTGCCGAAGAGTCAAATACCACCCTCAGATTATCGGGTTTCTTCGGGTGATATACGCTAAATAATGGTAAGTACCATCTCTCTTTGTTGTCGTCTATCTGCGGGGCCAATTCTGCATGTTGTTTATCAAAGATTTTCTGCATGAATTCACACACGTGTTCAGCCTTTGACATGTTGTGTTTGAGACTGGTGTCAAAGGAAATCGCCCTTTTTAACGCAGCATCGCGATTATCATGTAATTGCGGCCTTGGCGTCCGAAAAGGTAGTGGGGCAGTCCATTTACCACTATCCGACATACGAAATCCGGAATTCATAACCTCAAAAAACGCTTGGTCCTCTACGGAAAGTCCATATGACTCATCATATGCGGTTTGATTAAATATTGGGTCGTCCTTGACACAAAACGAACTATCGCAAGGCTCAAAATATGTTGGTCGTCCGTTCGGCATTATCGATATTTTGTTTACATTGACAACGGATTGCCGATGCGCGTTACCAAGGCAAGTGTTACCGATTATGGTCCATCCCAGAGGCAGCAGCTGTGCAATAGGTGCACCTTGTTCACCCACACGTTGATCGAGTACAACATGAGCGTATATCAAATCGCGGCCCAAAAGTATCTCAATAGCGACATCATCGTCTATCGGCCGAATAAATTCTGCTATATCCTCGAAATGCGAAAAGTGCGAAGCGACATGTGGAACAGGTATTTCGTTACGATTCTGCGGAATATCATTACACTCTAGAATATCTGGTAACGCAAACACGTAAGAACTATCAAGTGATTCGATCATATAGCCGTGTGCTTTGCGACCACTAGTGTATGATTCGCCGGAACAAGTAGCCAAAGGGTAAGTAATGTCGGAACCATTCTCGTCAAAGCCGTCAAAGAACTCCGAAACTGCCAAAAGGTATGATTGCTCTGATCATCGATAATGCAATAAATGTATTTAGCCAATTCACGCCTTCCTTCAGGATATACTAACGCCTTTACTATTTTAGCACATGACTTACTGCCTGTCATATTTGGCGTCCTTGATCCGTGACTTGACTCCAAATTTTGTTACGAAATTGTCTATGAAAGCTTGCGCAACCGTTTTAGCCTCCATATCCGGTGTGCTGTTGTAGCGAGTAAAGATATAAGACCTGAGTCTGTTCAAACTTTATTGCTGGTAAGACACAAACCTCCCCGGAGACAGAGGGTGGAAACTGAAACAATGAAAATGACAATCCTTAAAAATGATTCCAAAATGATTCAGAGAAAATAACACAATCAATCTACTCACATGAATTAATACACTGAAGTATCATAGAATCAATAAAACAATCATTTCCTTTAAAAAATCACACAGAATCAAATATATGATCACTCAAAATCCATTCAAGGAAATTTGACAGGTGAGCTACGGGTTTACATGCAGGCCCGTGTAACCACTTTGCACGAAGAAAATCTATGAACTCTTATAAAATGATTTACATCAAATATGACCTTAGTATTCAATTGATTACTTATAAAGCATGAAATTTATATGATTACAAGACTGATACTCACTCTTTTAGGGGGCAAAAACATGCAAACAATGTGAAAATATCTTGAGAAAATGGCGTCTAGCTTCGCTACGGAAAAAAACTAATCATTTGTACATTCACAAACCGAAAACGGTCTCCGCATTCCGGAGCCATTACACTCCCCCTCTGGATTCGCAGAAGCCAAAATTGTACAATGTTCAAACACAGAAGAAAAAATCTGTTTGCAAAATGACCTTGACATTACACATTAGAGATTGCCTTCTCACAAATAAAACAGAGAAACTTAAAAGTTATTGAATGTCACAATATGAAAAATTCTCTTGAAAATTTCTGACAAATTAATCAATACTTAAATATCAAAAGCAAGTTGAATATAAATATGTCAAAGTTCACACTTCAAATTGATTGACAAAGTTGATACATGTAATTCAAATTGACAATGTTCAAAATTGACTTGAAAACTGATTGTTTTTCAAATTATATGTACTTAATAGATTTATGCAAAATCATAATTGCTTAATCTAATCGGCCTCAATGAGGCGACACAGCTGTGTAGTAGGACGAATATAGGATGTCCCCGTGCGGCCACAATGTACTTTAACTTCACGGACGCGACCATCACTGCTTTCAAAGATATCAGTTATTACTGCCAGCGGCCACTGATTTCGCGCGAGAGAATCATCTCTTAGAAGGACGACGTCACCTTGCTTGAGTTGTTCACCTTCTGTGAGCCATTTCGAACGCACTTGTAAGTTCTGAAGGTATTCGGAATGGCAACGTTGCCAGAAAAGATCAGCCATGTACTGTACGCGTTTCCAAGCACTTTTGATCGCGTCCTTAGATCCAATATCTTTGGGTACCGCGATATTTCCACATGGCGGTTTCTGATGTATCAAGTGTGAAGGTGTAAGCGTTTCCGGCCTTTCTGGATCTGTAGACATTGGTACCAGTGGTCTAGCATTCATAATAGCAGTAACTTCCATGAGAAATGTTGTTAGAACTTCGTGTGTCAGAGATCCCTTATGATTTAGCAAAAGTGCATCAAGAATTCGTCTTGCAACTCCTATCATGCGCTCCCAAGCACCGCCATGATTGGAGGCGTGCAGCGGATTAAATAACCAGACCATGCGGTTATCTGTCAGGTACTTCTCGGTCATCGGATTCTCGACAAAATTAGCTGGGATGTTAAGTTCGTTGACCGCCCCAATGAAATTAGTTCCACGGTCAGACCTGAATTGTACTACAGGCCCTCTAATGGCTATAAACCTACGCAAAGCGTTGATGAACGAGGCTGCAGATAGCTCCTCAATGACCTCTAGGTGAACGGCCCTTGACACTAAGCATGTGAACATAAGAGCCCACCTATTGCTGTTCGCTGTGTGTCCTCTTGTGCGTCTTTGCGTAATACGCCAGGGTCCGAAAGTGTCGACACCCACGAATGAAAAAGGTTGAGATGGTTTAATCCTATCACTTGGTAAGTCGCTCATTCTTTGCCAACCTAGACTACCTCGCAATTTGCGACACGTTACACATGCGCTTATCTCAGATCGCACTATCCGTTTCATTCCGATGATCCAGAATCCACCTGAACGTATCGCACCCTCTGTTATAAGTCTTCCTTGATGGGATACTTGATGATGAAATTTTCGAACCAAAAGCCTAGATAAGTAGTGATTCTTAGGCATGATGATAGGGTGTCGCTCACTATACGGTAAGTCGTTATCTCCTTTGACCTTGTCAAGCCTTCCGCCGACCCTTAAGATTCCTCGTTCATCGATGATGGGAGAAAGTGACAGTAAAGAATGTCCCTTGTGAAGTTGATTTCCCTCCTGAATGCATCGGATTGCATCTCCAAATGCTTCCTTCTGAATGACCTTGATTACGTAAAGTTCGGCTGCGTTGTATAATTCAGTAGCACATTTTGGTTCCGAATTAGAACGGTTATACAGGTATCGTTTAAAGTATGCAATGGCCCGTACAGCCGACTCCCACGTAGAGAACCTCGAAAATCTCTCAGATCCAATGTCATACGATTGATGTTGTGCTTCGCAAACAACGACCTTGTCACACTGAACTGTGACCTCCGGATGCACTTCTTTATCGTTCAATGGGTCCGTCAGAGGGTAAGTGTCTTGCAATGAGTCTACTTGAAGTAAGTTTAGAGAAGGCCCTTTAAGCCAAGTGCTGTCTTTTAACTGCGCGGCATCCATGGGTCTCGTAGCTAAATCCCCAGGATTGTGCTCGGTAGCGATATAGGCCCATTGTGTAGTAGGCGAAAATGAACGAATTCGGTTCACCCTGTTTGTAACATACACGTAAAATCTACGACTAGTGTTTGTGATATAGCCCAGTACTATCTGGCTATCTGTGTAGAATCGAAAACAGTCCGTCTGAATGTGTAGTTGTTCCTTGATAATGTTAGCGACTTCAATTCCTAAAACAGCCGCACATAACTCCATTCTGGGAATTGTATTTCCTCCTAAAGGCGCAACCTTACTTTTGCCGAGTAGAAATGTCAAAGTTGACTCTGAGTCGTCAGATGTTGACAGCTGAAGGTATGCTACGACGCCTATAGCATCCTTTGACGCATCGCAAAATACATGTACCATATGTTTAGTTGCGTTTTCGAATGAGATGCGAGAGTATTGTCTAGAAACACGTAGCTGTTCCAAATAGGAAAGTGATGACATCCACTGCATCCAAGGTTCTCGAAAGGATTCGGGTAATGTATCGTCCCATGACTGTGACATAGTAGCGGATAACATGTCCTTCATGAGTAGTTTGCCTGTCAATACAACAGGTGCAGAAAATCCTATGGGATCATACAATCCATTGATTACGGATAAAACGCCATGTTTTGTAAAGGGCTTAGTGTCATGTGACATGCGGAATATAAACTGGTCTAAATCGATGTCCCACAATAATCCGAGGCTCCTCTGAGTGGGCAAAGCGTCAGAACAAAGATCAAGGTTTCGCAAATCTTTAGCTAAGTCATCCTGCGGGAAAGAGTCCAAAACGTCTCTGCTGTTGGAAGCAATTTTATGTAAGCGCAGTCTTCCATTTTCCTGTAGGGTGGTCTGTGTTCGCTTAATCAAATTTACGGCTTGTTCTGGAGTGTCGCAAGAGACGAGCGCGTCGTCCACATAAAGGTTGCCATGTACAAAATCCTTTACGTCAATGTCTATGTTACTGACAGCTCTACGGAGCCCATATGACGCGACTGCAGGGGACGGTTTATTACCGAATACGTGTACTGTCATACGATGGTCTGTAAGCGGTTTCGTAATGTCATTTTCCCTCATGCCATAGAAATCGTAGGTAATCTCTATGTTCCTCATGAACATGAAAATTGTGAAACATTTGTTCCACATCGGCTATGACGGCTATGGCCTCTCTTCGAAAGCGAAGTAGTATGCCCAGGAGACTGTTATAAAGAGGTGACCCTTTCAGTAACACATCATTGAGAGATACGTTATAAAACTTTGCCGAAGAGTCAAATACCACCCTCAGATTATCGGGTTTCTTCGGGTGATATACGCTAAATAATGGTAAGTACCATCTCTCTTTGTTGTCGTCTATCTGCGGGGCCAATTCTGCATGTTGTTTATCAAAGATTTTCTGCATGAATTCACACACGTGTTCAGCCTTTGACATGTTGTGTTTGAGACTGGTGTCAAAGGAAATCGCCCTTTTTAACGCAGCATCGCGATTATCATGTAATTGCGGCCTTGGCGTCCGAAAAGGTAGTGGGGCAGTCCATTTACCACTATCCGACATACGAAATCCGGAATTCATAACCTCAAAAAACGCTTGGTCCTCTACGGAAAGTCCATATGACTCATCATATGCGGTTTGATTAAATATTGGGTCGTCCTTGACACAAAACGAACTATCGCAAGGCTCAAAATATGTTGGTCGTCCGTTCGGCATTATCGATATTTTGTTTACATTGACAACGGATTGCCGATGCGCGTTACCAAGGCAAGTGTTACCGATTATGGTCCATCCCAGAGGCAGCAGCTGTGCAATAGGTGCACCTTGTTCACCCACACGTTGATCGAGTACAACATGAGCGTATATCAAATCGCGGCCCAAAAGTATCTCAATAGCGACATCATCGTCTATCGGCCGAATAAATTCTGCTATATCCTCGAAATGCGAAAAGTGCGAAGCGACATGTGGAACAGGTATTTCGTTACGATTCTGCGGAATATCATTACACTCTAGAATATCTGGTAACGCAAACACGTAAGAACTATCAAGTGATTCGATCATATAGCCGTGTGCTTTGCGACCACTAGTGTATGATTCGCCGGAACAAGTAGCCAAAGGGTAAGTAATGTCGGAACCATTCTCGTCAAAGCCGTCAAAGAACTCCGAAACTGCCAAAAGGTATGATTGCTCTGATCATCGATAATGCAATAAATGTATTTAGCCAATTCACGCCTTCCTTCAGGATATACTAACGCCTTTACTATTTTAGCACATGACTTACTGCCTGTCATATTTGGGTCGCCACATATTTGCGTGCACTTGTTATTAACGATGCCTTTAGGTATTGTTCTCTCCCCCTTATGATTTTCTTTAGGAGATGTATTTTCGCCGATGTGAAGAGCAGTAGGGTGATCTGAACTACTGCAGATGGAACATTTGACTGTTTCGTGACAGCGAGCTTTCATGTGTTTCTTGGGTCCGCAGCATGTAAAGCAGTATCCATTTTCTTTGAGATAACGCTTACGTTCATCCATAGGTTTTGTTCGAAACAATCGACAGTCATTTAAATTATGCTTTGCACCTGTGTGAAGCGGACATTCGTACGAGGTAGAAGGTTTACTCTGATCTGCTTTGCCGTCACTTGACTGTTCTTTTAGTTCGGTTTTCTGAACTCTCACGAGCGGAAGTTGTTTCTGTCTCGCGGAACCCTTTGCATCACAAGCGTTGTTATTGACATCCTTCGATGACTCAAACTGTAAACTCGGATCGTTTTTCATTTTAGCCATTCGTTTCAAAAAGGCTGCAAATACGGAAAATGCAGGGAAAGCACTACCTGTCTGTTGTTTATGTTTCGTGGCCTCTGTTACCCATTTCTCCTGTATGTGAAACGGTAATTTAGATACAATGGGATTGACACCCGAAGAAGAGTCATAGTAGCTAAACAATGTTGAATAAACTGGGTTTTCCTTGATCGCTTGTATCTCTGTGACAATATCATAGAGCTCGTACAATTTTGCGTTGTCCTTGTTAGTTAACTTTGGAAAATTCATAATTTTGAATTTAATCGCAGACTCGACCACTTCCGGGCAAGCAAAACGGTCTTCAAGACGTTCCCATATACGCGTTAATCCCTGTTTTGGATTTGAAGCATTCGCATTACGGATGCTTTTCGCCTGATTGGCAGAGGATGTGTCCCCAAGCCACTGAATCAGTAAGTCCAATTCCTCCATAGTACAATACAATACAATACAATACAGTCATTTATAGAGCGCCCTATTATACATACGCTAAGGCGCTTAACAATTATGAAAAAGGCATTTAGTCTTTAAAATAATTTGACTTCTAAGAATAAAAAAAAATTGCTAAAATAGCAGATAAACAATGTCTTATATTTAAGGAGGCTCAATAATCGTTTGACGTCATCAGATATCGAGTGCAGTACTTTTATATTTGGGCTTTTTTTTTTTTTATTTTTCGGTCTTCAAACTCCTCCGTAATTCGCTTGTTTCGTAACGGATTTCGACATGTTTGGTATCGATGGAAACAGAAAATTATCATCTACAATCTGAGTGTAATAAATATTTAGTCAAATGTATCATTTAATTTATATATACAAAAATATCCCGTAAGTGAGACACCCTGGCTAACGCCGTAAACGTATCGTTTTTAGAACGTCATCAGCGGAAATTCAACCGCCTGTTGCCTTTGAACAAATTCAAGTAGTAAACTTCATACTAAAACAAGATATTTCTTGGAGATTTTAGCGATATCATAGAAAAGATATTTCAAGTTTGGTTTCTCTAATAATCTTTGGTTTAAAGAATTTTTCTTCAATTTTGTCAACTTTCGTACTTTGCAACGAGATGTTATCGAATAAAGTTTCCCTATTTGAAAAATTTAAACGAATACATTTTAGTTTTAATCCTGCTTTGTTCAAAGATATATCCATTTCACAGATAACTACACGCATTATCGAGAACGAGGGAGGTTAGTGACGTCCACTTACTGACCTCGAACGTCAAAATGTTTAAAAACGCTTCCGTTTACTTTAGTTCTATTTATCTTATATATATTTCCGTATCTCTAAATAGATTGATGGAATCAGATATGAGATTTTGAACAAAACATTTTTTAAGCTTTGACTTGAACTTGAACTTTATTTGACAAAACTCATTTATCTGACACTAACAAAACATGAAAGGTGAGTTTATAAAAGAAAAGGTCGAATAACGCTTTGCCAAGGATATTTAGAAGTACACATGTTACTTTCCTTTTTTTGTTTATTTTTTCGACAAATCATTTGTAAACTTGTTCATTCTTATTTAATTTCGATGATAAATGACAGTTATGTAAGTAAGTAACTTTCACCGAATGTTGGGAAAGAATAATCTCACCACGGAGTGTCTGATTTTTAGCTCACCTGAGCTATTGTCATAGCGCGCCGTCCGTCCGTCGTCTATCGTCCATCCGACATAAACCAAGTAGATTTTTACAATATGGAAACGAGGTATAACGGAATGTCTTGTACTTTTGTTAAAAGATTAGAGTCTGATCTTAAAAAATATGTCAATTATCACAGTTTTTAACAAATATTTTCATCGTTATAATGTCAACTAAGGGAACAGGGCATTTTAATTTGACTTGTTGCAAATTGTTACAAAATCGTTACTGTGACAACCAAATATTTTAAATCAGAATGAACGATAACATGTACTTTTTTATATTTCTTTTCGAAGGACAGAGTTTGTCATTGAGAAATATGTAAAAGAAAATAACTTCTGACAAAGACTTCTTATCACTTTGATGTCAAATAAGGGTACTGAGAACTTTTTTTAGATTCTCATTTTGGGGTGGCGGGGGTACCCAAAATGTACTTTTCTGGGACAGTTTTAGCTATTTCACTCTTTGAAAGCATTATCTATAAAGAAATATACATATTTGATGATATTATGGTGAAAATGATAACAAGAATGGTTTCAATCTGAAATTATTATCAATATATCATGTTTTTATCTATCAAAATTCATTGTTTTGCGACATATCTCGGGGTTGGTTTACATATGTATATTCAGAGGACCACTGGTCAGTCAAATGGTCGATGATATGTAATCTTAATTACAAATATAAATCATCAGATATCAATGTTAAATAAACAGAATATTTTTTTCTCCTCTGACAAAGAATTCTTGGATTATTGAGCCACCTTAAATATTAAAAGCTTTTTTGAACAAGAATGTTTTAAGATTTCTTTTAAAAACTGGAAGCGAGTCAGTTTTCCGCAGCGTCATGGGCAAAGAGTTCCACAATATAGCTGCCGACCTATCAAATCTTCGTTCTCCATAGGTTTTCGTGCGCACGGACGGGATTTCTAGGAGAAGCGCTGATTCTGACCTAAGCGACCTTGATGGCACATAGGGTTTGATAAGGTCTCTCAGGTATATGGGAGCCATCCCTTTCAAGGCTTTAAACACAAAAAGCAATATTTTATATTGAGATCTAAACTCGACGGGGAGCCAGTGAAGATCAATCAAAATAGGTGTAACATGCGCTGATCTTTTAGTTTTCGATATCAACCGCGCCGCGGTGTTCTGCACCATCTGCAACGAAGCAACGTTTGCCTTTTTTACGCCATACAGCAATGCGTTTCCGTAGTCAAGCCTTGATGTGACAAGCGCATTTACAAGAGTCTTGCTCGCATCCGTCGTCAGGTATTTTCTAATTCGACCAATGTTTCGGATATGATAATAGGATGACCTTGTGATCGCTTTACACTGGTTGTCCATTGTCAGCGATTTGTCAAAAACTACCCCTAGATTTTTGACCACACGTGCATCCGATAAAATGCTGGTACCAAACGAGACAGTAAGATCTGCAAATTGTTCTTTTTTGTTCTTTGGCGCAAACACTATCATCTCAGTTTTGTCATCATTAAGTTTGAGTAAGTTAGAACTCATCCACGTTTTGATTTCCTACATACGGCAAGTTTAGTTGACGTGCTTTGCAGACTATCAATGACCATATAAATTTGCGTGTCGTCCGCATAGCAATGATAATCCATATTATGATTCCGACATATTTGCGCAACAGGTTTTGAAAACATGCAGTAAAATTTGGGGCCCAAAACTGAGCCCTGGGGCACGCCGATGTCCAGCGCATGCGCCTTTGATGATGTCGATCCAATGACAATACGCTGAGATCTGTCGGACAAATAAGAATGTATCCATGCCAGAGCGGACCCAGTAATTCCGTAAGAAAATTCCAATCGACGAAAAAGGATGTCATGGTCTATGACGTCGAATGCTGCGGAAAGATCCAACATGACCAAAACGGCACATGTATTGTTATTTAACACACAGGTGATGTCGTGATGAACTCTAAGTAGGGCTGTTTCTGTCGAGTGGCAAGAACGATATGCAGACTGCAAATTGTCATGCAAATTGTTGTCCGATAAATGTTTCTCTATACACGCGGCCACGACCTTTTCGATCACTTTCGAAAGAAACGGCAAATTGGAGACTGGGCGATAATTTTTTAAGACGTTTTTGTCAAGATTAGATTTTTTCAGCAAAGGGCGAACAATTGTCTCCTTATACACCGAGGGTACCTTGGACTCCGCGAGTGAGGAATTCACTATAGTCGTAATAATAGGCAGAAAATGGTCCAAATGCTCTTTGAGTAGGAATGTAGGGATAGCGTCAAGGTCGCATGACTTAGAAACTGAGTTTGAAATGATTTTTCCTGAGGTCTTCTGAATCTACGGCAGAAAACTCAGTCAGAGCGTTTCCGGTGAATTTCACATCCGCTAGCATCGGGTTTGTTCCATGCTGATTACCCTCTGTAAGAGTACATCGAATCATATGAATTTTCTCAGAAAAGAAATTCGCAAAACTATTCGCAAGTTCAGTCATGTCACCGTGATGACTAGGTAGACTCTGGTCTTTGGTGGAACCAATGAGCGTGTTTGCCAGCTTGTATATTTGTTTTGCGTCCGACTCGGATTCCTTTATTTTTGAAGAGTAAAATTCCACTTTACTACGTGCAAGAAGCTCATTTCTCTTGTAACAAATTTCTTTGTATATTTGTTCGTGAACGTTGAGTTTTGTACGGCGCCAAATGCGTTCAGCTTTCCGTCGTTCATGTTTAATTTCACGCAATTCATCGGAATACCACTGTGTGTTTGGACGGATCGTTACTACCTTACTCTGCAGTGGAGCGTGTTTGTCCAAAATGTTTTTATATCCACGTTGAAATCGTGAACTAACTGCATAATGTTATCCAATTTGCTGCATTTATCCGTGAGTAAATCTATATCTCTGCGCATGTCAACACACTGAATATCACGATAACGTCGGAATGATGCGGTTTTCTGTATTTTTTCGGGTTTCGGTATTTCGATTTCGCAAAGAATGCCTCTATGGTCGCATGATACAGTATTTAAGAAATAATCGCAAGTAGTCGGAGAAGAACGTAGAATATCATTGTGTTCTCGGCAAATAATCACGTCCAGGGTATGACCGCGAATATGTGTTGGTCCAGTAACATATTGCTTAAGTCCAAATTCATTCAGTGTTTCTGTGAACCGGTTAGCCATATGATCGGTTACTTTATCGAGGTGAAAGTTTATATCGCCGGTGATAAGAAGCTCCTCTTGTGACGTCACTTGAGAGCTTAGGTACTGCAACCATTCCTCAAAAAAAATTGAAGACGACAAATTGTTATCTTTTGAAGAAGGGGGTCGGTATACTACGCAAACACGCAATTTCGCATTTTTATTTCCAATAATACACTCAATATGTTCTATATGAGTAAATTCAGATTCTGATTTCAACTGCTCTACCTGAAAAGATTTATTGAGGATGAGGGCGACTCCTCCTCCTTTCCTATCCTTCCTGGGAACATGGTAGATAGCATGGGTATCTGGGACAAGTTCTGATAAAACGCCTTTGTCTATATCACTACCAAGCCATGTTTCCGTGATCGCCATTATGTCTATTTTATTCGATATAATGAAATCGCAGATAGCAAGTGATTTGTTCTTGACGGAACAACAATTTATCAGGTAGAATTTCGCCAAGTTTTTTTTTGATTGCGGATAATTTTCGAATCGGCAGTCATTTCACATACCACTAAGTTATTGACATTCGCACCCATAGGACTTTTTCCGTTTTTGCTTTTTCTGACCCTGGTTATACTCCTGATTTTTCTAATCACCCTACTGCCTGCTTTGGTTCCGCGCCTTGTACGACGTTTTAACCTTGTTAATCCGCGTGTTGAGTTCTCGTTCACTGTCCAAGTTCTACGTGCATATGAAAACAATGGATATACGGTCTGCTGCACACTATGTATACTATGCATATCCAAATAAAAAATCCACATAGTAGACAGGTCAAGTTTACGGACGGCGTTTTGGAACGATGCCTTCCATGTAGCATAATTTTGATGATTATCGTCAAAAACGTGTTTCTTAGAAATCAAATCCTTCTTCGCAAAGACCTTTGCAAACTGGTCGCACATAAGGTCACTAGCACTAGGCTGAGTTTCTGAAATATCATTCTGAGCGCTTGTGGTAACTTGAGTCACATTATTATTCTTTGGCACAAACGGTGCTGCATTTGTGTTCAAAACACCTGGTAAAGTGATATGATCTGGCAGTTCAGCAGCTTGTCTCTCACTTAATAAATGCAAGGGCACCTGTCTCTCACTAAATGTATGTTCGGGCACCTGTATCTCACTAAATGCATGCTCCGGCAGAAGATCATTAATACTATGTACATAGGACTGTACTCGCTTTGAACGAACAGATTCATCCTGCTCAGTCAAACATGTATTGTCATAAACAGCTTCCAGGTTGCACTTAGCCTCTTCAAGTTCGCGTCTCATTTTCAAAATTTTCTTGGTTGCCTTTAGTTCCGCCTCTTGCTTTATAATCGTAGCCTCTGCGTCCGCATACTTAAGACGTGCCTTTGCAGTAGCAACGCGTTGCGAGTATTTTAGAAAAGTAGACGAATGAGAGCTAACACGACTGATTCGAGATGACGTGGAGCATGCCACAGGACGCCGACATGATGTAGAATTGACGGGTAACGAAGATTTCAATAGGTTCATAATTCGTGTCACTTGTGCACTCACTTCAGCAGTAGTATTCATTTGTGAAGTTTCGCACTCCATACCTGCAACAGTTCGCTGGGCTCTTAAAAAGTCACAATATTTTGTTTGCGTCGAAACATATTCATCGTAGTGTTGCTGTAATTTGGCCTGTGTTTCACTAACCTCACCCAAGCTAATTGTATTGCTCTCTACATATTCGCATATGTTGCAAATGTCATTCTTTTGTAAGTGTTGAATGTAACTTCCGATGCGTTCTTCAAACTGGTGTGTTCCCAGCGCTGACATGCTTCTCGATTTCCGAAGGGACCGAACTGGATACGGTAGCCCACCATCAGCCATGGTTTACATGTAAATCCACCAAAGATTTCCACTGTGCTGTTGTAGCGAGTAAAGATATAAGACCTGAGTCTGTTCAAACTTTATTGCTGGTAAGACACAAACCTCCCCGGAGAAAGAGGGTGGAAACTGAAACAATGAAAATGACAATCCTTAAAAATGATTCCAAAATGATTCAGAGAAAATAACACAATCAATCTACTCACATGAATTAATACACTGAAGTATCATAGAATCAATAAAACAATCATTTCCTTTAAAAAATCACACAGAATCAAATATATGATCACACAAAATCCATTCAAGGAAATTTGACAGGTGAGCTACGGGTTTACATACAGGCCCGTGTAACCCACTTTGCACGAAGAAAATCTATGAACTCTTATAAAATGATTTGCATCAAATATTACCTTAGTATTCAATTGATTACCTATAAAGCATGAAATTTATATGATTACAAGACTGATACTCACTCTTTTAGGGGGCAAAAACATGCAAACAATGTGAAAATATCTTGAGAAAATGGCGTCTAGCTTCGCTACGGAAAAAACTAATCATTTGTACATTCACAAACCGAAAACGGTCTCCGCATTCCGGAGCCATTACATCCGGTAAGGGAACTGCCTCTGCCCATTTAGTGAATTAGTCCTGAATCACTAGAATGTACTTATTTCCTTTGTGCGTGACAGGTAACGGTCCAAGGATGTCCATAGCAACTCTCTCGCCAGGTTCTCCTGCTCCTGTGATTTACATTGGTGCACGAGGTGTCTTGCCATGTCTCTTTCTTTTTGCACAGACTTCGCATGATGCATACCAGGCCAATAGAATTTCTGCTTTACTTTCATAAGTGTTCTCTGCCTCCCTAAATGTCCTCCAGAAGGCGCATCATGGCATTGCTGTAGCACAGTTACTCTGAAAGACTGTGGTACAACAACTTGTACTCTCTCTATTTTCCCGTGTTTTGTGTACCACTTCCTGGGCAAGACTTCATCGTTGATTGATAACTGGCCAAACTGTGCCCATAGCGCCTTAAGCGTCATGTTTCGAGTCGATATCTTATCCCAGTTCGGTCTTTTACCACTAGCAATCCATTTCATGACTTCTGCTATTTCAGGGTCGTTGTCGTATGTCTTCTTTCGCTTTACTTAAATTGATAATTGCAACTGTGTCACCTAGTCTGTTCAGTGGTGCTTCATGATCTATTCTGGAAAGTGTCAGCATTTCTATGTATCTTTCCAGCGCGGTGAAGTATCTCAAAGTCGTACTCTGATAAGGAGTCTAACCATCTGGCTAACTGTCCTTCGGGTTCTCTGAAAGTCATCATCCATTTCAAGGCACAGTGATCTGTCCTTAAGATAAAGTGTTTACTGTATAGATAAGGAATACACTTTAATGAAGTGTACTACTGCTTACAGTTCCTTCCTTGTAATGCTGTATTTTCTCTCTGACTTTGTCAATGACCTGCTGCCATATGATATTACTTTCTCTGTACTCTCGATTTCTCGACTCAGCACTGCTCCAATACCTCTGTCGGATGCGTCAGTATCCAGTATAAATGTCTTTGAGAAATCGGGCATCACTAGAATAGGTGCGTTTACGAGTGCTTTCTTCAGGTCTTGAAAAGCGTTCTCGCAATCTGTGGTCCACTTGTACTGCTTGTCCTTCTGCGTTAGACTATGTAAGGGACTCGCTATCTTAGCAAATCCTTTCACTAACCGTCTGTAGTAGACCAAGGAAACTGTGTAAGAGCGGCGCAGCTCGAACGAAGCGAACTTATAGATAGAGAAGTCTGAACCTACATTAAATACAATGTCGCGAAGCGAACTTATAGTTAGGGAAGTCTGAACCTACATTACAATGCTTATTAATGAAAAGATAAAAGTCATAAATAATCCTACATTGCAACCCAATAACTTTCTAAGAAATTGCATATACTGAAATCCATTTTTATGCCCCCGGAATCAAAGATTCGGGGGCATATAGTTTTTGGCCTGTCCGTCTGTTTGTCTGTTTGTCTGTCTGTTTGTCCGAAAAACTTAAACATTGGACATAACTATTGAATGATTGAATGGGAAGTGATAGGGCTTTCATATTTCACATGTGTATTCCTTGTGACAAGACCCTTCCATTGATACCAAAATTTTTGACCTCGTGACCTTGACCTTGACCTTTGACCTACTTTTCAAAAACTTTAACATTGGGCATAACTTTTGAATGGGAAGTGATAGGGCTTTCATATTTCACATGTGTATTCCTTGTGACAAGACCTTTCCATTAATACCAAAATTTTTGACCTCGTGACCTTGACCTTTGACCTACTTTTCAAAAACTTTAACATTGGGCATAACTTTTGAATGGTAAGTGATAGGGCTTTCATATTTCACATGTGTATTTCTTGTGACAAGACCTTTCCATTGATACCAAAATGTTTGACCTCTTGACCTTGACCTTTGACCTACTTTTCAAAAACTTTAACATTGGGCATAACTTTTGAATGGGAAGTGATAGGGCTTTCATATTTCACATGTGTATTCCTTGTGACAAAACCTTTCCATTGATACCAAAATTATTGACCTCGTGACCTTGACCTTTGACCTACTTTTCAAAAACTTTAATATTGGGCATAACTTTTGAATGGTAAGTGATAGGGCTTTCATATTTCACATGTGTATTCCTTGTGACAAGACCTTTCCATTGATACCAAAATTTTTGACCTCGTGACCTTGACCTTTGACCTTTTAACCCAGTGACCTCACATACATGTACTTAACAGAAAATAGTGTTCATACTAACAAAGATGCTACCGGGGGCATTCGTGTTTCACAAACACAGGCTTTATTTCTTACTTTTTTTGGCGCCATTTTTAAAAGTATACTTGAAAGTGAAACGAAGTGAACAAGCTTTAATAGGTAACACGCATATACTAAAAAAAGTGGATACATAATAGAGAAAACAAAGAAAAGATTAATACTAAGCCTCACACAAACAAATTAAACAAGAAAGTTTATTCATGGGATCCGCCATTTTGAAATAGCCGGGTGCTTGTGACGATAGTATTCAAGTATATTACTGAAAGTAATAGTCCAAGTAAATGAACATATAAAGAAATCACCTTTAATTTCAATGCAGTGACAAATTTTCTACCATTTTAATACGGTCAATAAAAATGTCTCTTCCAACGTTAATGTCGTACGAATGTCTGCTCTGACGTCGTCGTGACGTGCGACTCTGCACGTGACTTTCCGTAAACATGTTTAATTTCTAAAGATTGCATGCTGAACGCAATGGTCCCCGATCCAGAAGGGTGTTTGTTCGTCCATGGGGAGTTTGCAGACATACCTCATTTGAAATAGCATCATCTTACGAACATTTTAAGCGATGTTTGCACTCTGGCTGTTGGGGCGTTTATGAGTAACGGACGTTTAGATAACGTCAATGGACGTTACGTAAAGCTATTCTGTTAAATCATGTTTTGTCTAATATCTTGACTAATAAAAAAAATTAAACTTTATTTATTTTACAACGTTTAACAAACAAGTTACACAACTTATATAAATGTCTCATGCTGGCTCAGATGTTGGCGTGAGGGGGTCCAAGGAGCAGGAGGAAACCGGAGTACATTTGTTGTACATGGAGAAAAACCCCCTGCAGAGGCTTGGGTGGGGGACCACCTACCCTCCCACATAAGACCCTTTGCCGAATCTGAGATTCGATCCCGGGACCTTTAATGATATTTATCATATTTGTTTATTTATTTGACTAATATTGATCATAGAAAAGTGAAATTTTTCTGAAATGAAAGCTTAATATGAAATTCTCTTTCACTTAACATATACTTATGAAAAATATCTTATTTGCATTCTCATGAATATTAATGAGTTTGTTGAAAATGTTGGTAATTTCTGTTACTTTTCTTATTATTGTTTCTTTTAGTGTTGCTACTATTGATATAAGAAACTTGCTATATATACTAAAATAAAAAAAAGGACTATAACAAAGCGATTAATATATACGGTAATACACCCCCACAGTTCTTATAGTATATGAGATATGCCCCCTTAAAGATAAATATGTTTAATTACTAAGCTAAGCTGTTAAGGTATTTTTCATCTAATACATGTATCTTAACTAGTATCAACACAAGAAAAATGTTTCTACAACATTAACGAACCAAAAAACGTCACATATGCATGTGCATAAACATATAATACATAACGATGCTGGGAATATAAATGACTTGTTTTTAACTGTACTGATAAGACTTATTCACAGTCCCCATCTTCATCAAATATCTCATCAATGAGATTATTCAATTCAACGTAATCTTCATCGTCATCTGATATGTTATCGTCAGTTTCAGAGGCACATTGTATATCAATAAGCTCCTCTGGTACGATGGCCCCACTTGTCCATTCAAATTCTATCCCATTCTCTCTTCTCTCGAATATCAGGAAGGTCAAGTCTGGTGTCTATAGCGTGTAGCCAAATGTAGGTCTGGTAGTTGTTTCTGCGTGAATGCATCTCCAGAGAACCCCTACAAGGTGGAAGGAGACTCATATCTATGTTGATGTAGGAATTTAGAATGTTACCATGTCCTTGGTTCTTCTTAAAAAAACCCAACCGTATCTCAATTTGTTGATATCCTTGAACTTGGGCTTCTCATAAATT
This sequence comes from Pinctada fucata, assembly GCA_028142955.1. NCBI lineage: Eukaryota > Metazoa > Mollusca > Bivalvia > Pterioida > Pteriidae > Pinctada > Pinctada fucata. The sequence continues at coordinate 21,254,909 of AP027109.1, forward strand.
CACATACAAATTCCTCCACCTTTCAAGCAACTCTTCGCTACAAACATGTTCTTGACAAAGTCTTGATAACACAGATACGAAATTTGGATTCTTTTCAAGAACTTTAAGGGGTACAATTTTGCACTGGTTGTATAACAGCCAGATAGAGCATTGTAGGTTGGAGGTATTTAGCAGATTTGTGTACCCATAAATTATGTTTCACTAGATCTTGAACACTTAAAAGACGACGCTTATTGCCAGAACAATACAGATCTATTAATCTGGCTAGAGAAATGCATGAGTAGAACTGAAACATCTGTGTCTGGTGACCGCACAAGTATTGTAGTATTGTCTGGCTCTGTATCTCGAACATGAACACAATGGAGAATGATACGAGTGTCAGCCTCCTCTTGTGTGGAGGAAAGGGAATCTACTTGAAATACCTGAACTGTTTTGCCATCAGGACTTGTTAGTCTGTAGCATATTTTACCCAAGACAAATGAAATAATCTGCCATGAAGAGTTGGGGCATATTTGGCAGTATTCCATTGATCTAAAAGGAACTTGAGCAGCTGGGTTTTGTTATCATCATTACCCATAAAACCCTTCCAATCCTTTGGAGTTCTAGTCTTTGGACCCGAGATTAAAAAAAAACGTGGGTGCTGAGCTCCCTCGCTTTCGTTCAAATGATTTGATTGAATTCTGACTGTAGGTTTCAGTCACAAAATCTACACGTCCAGATTTATGAAGATAATGGGAAAAATTGCTTTGAACAAACAATGATTCAAAACCATCGGGAATAGCTGAGAGACTTTGAAGAATAGAATTTTCCATCGAAAACGTGTACAACATCTGTATTTGGCCGTGTGAGTTGTGTATCTACGGATGATTCAATAGTGTAACATTTTTGCCTTGTCGGTCTTTACTGGCATTCCGTCTGCTGTAGCCAAAGACCATGGAACTGAACCAAGAGGGTACGAAAGTGTTACCTCAAGATCAATATTGTGCTGCACAGATAAGAGAACAACTTGTCCAAAGGTATTCCGCTCTGCTTTAATCTGAGTAATTTTATTCCTTGAAATTTTGACGATCTTAGTAACTTCCGCAGAAGCAAAGGTTTTCAATTTATTCCGCTTTATTGGGCTGTGGAAAGAGACTGTCTGCACTATAAGCCTATCCTGTATATATATATGAATTCTGTGCTACTGACTCCGAAACACGTGTCTAGTAAAACAAAATTGGTACTATATAGAACATATATTTCAAAACTGACAATTGCATAGTTGTTGTGGTCAAAAACGAAAAACATTGGACAGAGAGCATACAGAGCTGCAACATTGAAATCTAAATCATTTTGTTTGGTTGCTTTGATATGTGTCAACACCAAATTGATGAGATATATGTAATGAAGCCATAATTGCGCTGTTTTCCCCAAATCTCCACAGCAAATCGACTCTTTGAATGCACTGTATTGCTCAAAGTATGCAAGAAACTCATCCTATCCAAGCAATGACCCAAAGCTCTTCTGCAAGGCATTGTATCAAATTTTGAACATCATATGAGATAGTATTTTTCCATCACTTTTGTCATTTGCATTGTCACATTGTTGTAATAAAAGCCGTTCGAGGCCTCCCGCAAAGAGCTTATGTATTCTTAGTGCTCTTTTATAATGTTTGCCGGACATTACTTTCTCCAATGACCCACTGGCACAAATTCCAGCTTCAATAATGATTTCATTGAAGCCACTCCCTTTCAACATCTTACCCAACGCACCAAAGAGTGAGCATATTGTATGGAATACACCCGTTCTTACTATGACTTTTGCTTATTTCTCCGGGAATTGCCAAACCAAATTGTAAGCAATTTTAGCAACTGCTCGGTCAAATGTGACATTTGTATATGCTTGACCAGCTTCTGTGCTTGCTGCCATTGATGTATCTAAAATGTGCTGCACTGTTGGTCTTTCATTTATTGACACATTTATTGGCGTCATATATTCAACAACTGAGTTTTCTTTAAGTCTGGTCTGTTGTGGTTGATAAACATCCTGAAAAACCTGGCACTGTCATTATTCTAAACTCATTTCCAATAATCCAACAGAGAAACCACGTGAATATACCATAACACGATGACTTAAAGTCAGGCACAGATACATAAGTAGTTAGATTTGGCTCAACTTTCTGTTTAGCATAATATGGTTTAATATCGATTTGTATAAGCTTGACAGTTCTTTTCTGAAATGTTTCAATAATACGTCTAGGTATCTGGATGATATTCTGACTATTGAATTATCCTGCTTTCTAATTATATAAGAATGAAATTTATCCACAAGAATTAACACTTAACAAGGCAAACGTTACAAATAATTAAGGAAATGGATTCATATAAGCTGACAGCTTTTTTCAAGATCCTTATTTATGTATTGTATTATGTTAAACATACTTATTTTGAATAAATAAATCTTAAACTAAACGTTACAAATACAGAAACACCATTTTTGGACCTAAATATCAAAATTGTAAACAGAAAGATTCATACAAGTGTATATGACAAAAGGGATGATTTTAGTAAATTTCCCCTGGCTTGACGGTGATGTTCCAAGATTATCGTCATACGGCATTTACATATCACAGCTCATCCGGTACGCTAGAGCATGTACTGATATTTTGGATTTTAAAAGTAGAAATTTACAAATTACCAAAAAACTTTTAGGTCAAGGTTTTCGCTTTCATAAACTAGTTAAGAATTTCTGGAAGTTTTACAAAAATTACAGTCAACTTCTTTTAAAATTCGGATCTATACACGCAACAGAGTACATTACTTTGGGTATTACACAACCTGTCGTTTATGGTGATATGATAAACAAAATTAGAAGGATCAAAGGTAGGCAGCATAACCATCGAAAATGCGTCAGAATCATCAAACGCCTTTTATACCGTGGATATGATTTTAATGTCACCAGACGGACACTTGGCTTGGTACTTGACCCATCTACAGTCTTGTACCAGCGCATCCTTGAGACTTGCACTCTGACTGTGACGACGGGACTCCATGACGGGTCCTGTCCAGACCTCTTTAGAGAAGACAGGGCCCCGCCCACCTGTCCTCTCTGAATGTCAGTCGGACTCCTCGGGTGATTACATACATGAGCTCGCTACAGCCGGCAGAGCACGGACTGTATTACTTATGCCCTCTTTTTATATTCATTTACATATCCATCTGTGTTGCAGGGGCCTCTACGTTTTGCGGTCTTGTTTGTGTGAGGTCATCTTACAGTGAGGAGGTTGTTTTACACCACAATTGTACGTTCTTCGAGACCTTTGGGTAATTGGAGAAGTGAGATGGTTGTGCGCACGTAATCCAGGATAACCACACCATTTGCTACTGGCCGTCCAAAGTCGGCACCGGTTGCCCATTGGTCTTGTCGGTTTATGTGTAGTCTTTTGTGTTTGATGTTTACATGTCGTATGTCTCTTTTTTGTCTCATACTGTGCTCGTCTTTAGTGTTTTTGCATCGGGTGTATCGGTGTTTTGCTGTTGGTGCTGCAACAGGGTCTTGTTGGAGATCCCCTCCCTTCTTTTTTAACCTGTCTTTGGGGCATTGCATTCTGCTACAACCAACTTGGTACTATCTAACACTTCTTGTATTACAATGTCATGAGTTGAATGTGTTGTTCCATATCCTGATGGAGTATCCTCATTCAAATCGAAATTGTCCCAACAGAAATGAATAACCGCATTGTTATCTGCGGATATATTTGGAGGTAGAACTGATTCTGTTGTAGTCACTGCATTACACATTGCAGTCTCAAGTTCCATTGTCTTCATATATGACTGTGCATGTCCAAATCGGTTTAGTGTTGTTACAACCTCAGTATTGCCTGTGGATGTCGAACAGTCATTGGTAACAATATATGTTTTGGCATTACCCATTCTCCATTTGACACGGCATAACAGATATCATCAGAGACTGACTTAGCAACTCTTATTTTAGCACTTCTAATATTTTTGTTCTCTGGCTTACCTGACACCAATTCCAAGACAAAATTAACAAGGATTTCAGGAGCTTTTCTATCACCAGAAAGATGGGGGCCAGGGAATAGAACTTGATGTTTTGCGTGCTTTATAAATGTATCTTCGAAATATCAGTGCAGACTCGTACAGACGTTTTTGATCAGAAGAGGTCATTCAAATGCAGTTTCTACCGCATTGCCCTCAACGCCAGCGCCGTACACCAACTCGGAAGTTGTTCTTGAAGACTCGGGTCTCCAGAACTTATAATTATTTCCCGAAATGTTTTTACAATTTGTCTTTCAGTTTGTAGGTTTTGTAGTTTTCGTTATAAACTGATGCAAAATTTGCTAACAAAAAATTAAGATATCGCTCCCTAAGCATGGTCAATCTTTCAACATTCTGACCCTCAATAATATTGTCTTCAATATATTTGCAAAAGAACTCAAATGACTGTCTGTGAGCAACCTCCGTTTTATAAGCTTCTGAATATGAGTGAGGCATGTGTCTTGTGTCACTTCTTGTATACTTACGGCGACACGTATTGTGGTACCATGCATGTCTCTCTTGCTACCAAATCTTGTTAGCTTTTTGTAAATTTAATAATGTTGTTTAATTCTAGTTTGCATTTACAAATCGCACATTTCCGGACTTTTACGGGGTTTTTTTTCGATTCAAGTGACTGAAAAGTACGAAAATCCTCGATTGTTATAGGACGTATCGGTACAAAGACTTTTCGATGCATATTTCAGAAGAAAATACACTTGTGCGATATGACTTTCATTTTTCAGTTCATCTAGACTCTTAAGCCGACCTAATGAGAGAATCTTATACAGATATTCTGAATTACCTAGACGAATATTTGCATTTTATTCAATTGTCAGCCAATCATATTGCCAAGAGGTATTCTATCCGTGCAAGTAGGTTACGAATGATTACAGTGTAACGTCAGTCATGACTGACGATAGTGAAGCGTACTAATTAATTATATCTTTTCATATAATTCTTAGGAACCTTCTAGTGCTAGTATAAGGTAAAATTTATTTCAGGTAGTCGACTGAGTAAACCATTTATGATACTATAGTACACGTGTGTACCATAGCCGAAAAAGTTAGATTCGCGCTAAAATACTGAGGAGGATCTCTCTGCCAGTGATCAGCGTGAAGTCCTACATTGAGGACACTGGCATAAAATTCCCTAACTATTGGTACTTTGGCCATTTTGACTTTCACCTTTCATAGCAAGATCTCCAATTATCCGTGCCGGGTTCAGTTTTTAAAAGCGAGTTCTGATCGAAGTTTTGCTTGACCTTTGGTGAAATTGTGGGCTTAGACCCTAAAGGTGGATCGTCCTTGTCATTTTAGGGTCAAGGTGAAATTGTCAAGGTCAAACATGACACCGGTCGACAACCTAGTTACTTTATAAATAGTTTTTTGAAAGGTAAAAACCTAAAGTTGACAATTCGCTTGTCAATTGATCGACTTCGTAAAATATTAATCTTGTCCATTTAATTATCCCCGTCCTGGGAGCTGGGAAATATGCACAAAATGATAATAGTGCGTGATAGAGTAATGATTGATCTGTCTCTCGACGTGAGGTCCATTACAGAAAATTACATGCACAATTGGTCTCCATAACACAGTCCATTATCCCTGTCATTTTAAAGTCTCTAATTATTCAAATACAAGTACTTTGTTGAAATGAAAGCTAGAGAAGGAGATTATTTTATTTCATAGTTTGATGCGAAAGAAGAAATATTTTGAATTTGACAGAGGTGCTTCTTTTTACCTTTGTTATAATATTATTGTGACCTGCTTTTTTGAAAAATTTTGAATTCACATAAAAAAAATCAGATTTCGTAATGTTTTGTATTGGCTGTAAACTTCATGTATACTCGATTTTTTCCCTTCCGGCCCATTCCTCAGTATGGTATTTAATAACTTTTGGCTCGTCTGTCTGTTTGTGCGTCTGTCTGTCATTCACATTGTCTAGATAGTATTTATACAAGAGATAACAATGAAGTGACTTTCATGTTCCATATGCTACAGGACTTCTCTATTCTCCTCATATTGGTAACAGGACGGGACATACATGTACTTCATGGGAGGCTCTACAATTTTTTCCACGGTAGTGTGACGCCTAAAAGGGGGGGGATAAAATGCATTATAATATACGTAGAAACGAGAAAAAAAGTTTTTGTCAAACTTCAAAGGGTTCGACCCCCTAACCGCTCTCCAGATGCGTCCTTGTATTTTATCGGTAGCTTGACGAAGTGCCGATGTGACCGTTTTAGTCCTCATGTTCCGAGAACAAGCTCTTTGTGTATTTTGACTAATGTGGGGCCACTTAGTCCTGTAGAAGCTAAAGATGTTGATCCCATTACGCAATTTACAAGTCCCAAATCAACTTTATTTTGTTTTCATTTCATATTTATCAAATGGGATCACAAAGAGCCGAAGAGGGCTTTTTGTGCTGATATCATTATCGGGCCGTCAGGAGCTTTGTAACGTTAATTGATCCACTGGCGGATCTCTTGTCCAGAATAGATTGCTATATATATATATTATATATATATATAGTGTTTTAGTATGCATGTTACATGTCAGAAAGGGAGGAATCTGGCACATCGGAAGAATTACCCGACACCTTTACCTCCAAAAGTATGGAAATAAAATATCTGACCGTCTGTGTGTCCATCTGTCCGTCAGTAACGAAAACTTCAACCATAAGCTTTTGCTTGGCAAGTGATAGGGTTTTCATATTTCACGTGCACAATCCCTGTGGTATTTAAAGCCTTTCCATTTTTACCTTGACAAGTTTAGGAGATTGGTCTATACTTTGTTTTGAACGTAAGATAGAACTTTCATGTTTGATATGTGTATTCCATGTGACAGAATCTTTGAATTTGTGCCTTTTTGCTATTATTTTTTTTTTACTTTGTGACCTTGACCTTCTTTTGTGACTGTTAAACACCCAAAAGCAAGGGATCACAATTCTCTGAATTTGCTTTTTTGTTTGTTTTTTTTTTTTTTTTTATCCAAAGAAAAAAATAATGCAAATAACGTAAATGCACATTCTAAAACGATCAGAAGTGTGTATACATACGCCGAAATCAGCATCCCTTTATCTCTACCGTATTTCTACGCCTCTGCAGTGTGTAGGCATCAATAATGGTTTTTCCAAGAAATATGAAGAAGGATGTCAAATGGACTCAAAAAGCATTATCCCAATAAAGTCAGCTGTAAAGGGCTTATTTGTTTAATAAATATGCTTCTGTGATCCCATTATGTTTGGATGTGGGAGTGTTACAACAATGTTCTCTGTGGAATAGTCAAGAGGTTTTGTTAAATTACTAAATTTCAGTTCTTGTAGAAGCGTGCACAATGGATTCGTTCCACTGCAAACCGCTGTACCTACGACCATTCCCGAACGAAATTTTCAAAAGAGCGAGTAAAACTTTCCCGATTTTTTTCAGATAACGCGAAATGTCAAAATAATGGTGGAGGGCAACCGCTGTACCTACGTTCATTCCCGACCTCGAAAATTGCCAGGTCGGGAGAGAACGGCTCTAAGTCGTATCTTGGTCTGGTACAGCGTATGTTGATCCAAAATCGATCGGTATGAGAGCGGGCACGCTTTAGAGGTCGGGAAAAGTTTCCCGTATTCTTTCAACCGGTTGGAAAAAATACGGGAAACTTTTACGCTCTCTTTTAGCTTTAGATGCAAAAGCGATGTATTAAATATCATCGCTTTAGTGAAAACGGTAACGTTCACGGGAAGGTGAGCGCAGACATGTATGCGCGCAAATTATTTGCTATATAAAGAAAAATATTATACATCCCATTTGTTTCAAGACGACTCTCTTGTGGTCTAAACATAACCTAGGCATGGATAATTTAACCTGTTAATGTCTTAAAACTTGTTAATCCATGTGCATTTGTTTTAGACCCAGTTCTAAACATAAATGACTGCCATTTAACCGGATGTACAATATCTAGTCAATTCGATCTAAGCATATTTCAATCGGAGAGCACCTCTCTTTTGTAGGAGCACTCACACCAAGGGATCAAGGTCGAAACAAGACAACGTATACAAAATCATTCATTCAACTGTTCCAAGTTCTTTCTCTTTCATTTTCAGGTTTACAATGTCAGTACATGCGAAATATATAATCCCATAGAGTGAGAGCACCAACAAAGGAGAGGTTCATACAGATTGAAATGTGCAACGGTCGAATTGAACGGATTTTGTACATCCGGAAAAATGGCAGACATTTCTGTTTAGAACCGAGACAAACACAAATATTCGTGAATTTACAAGTTTTAAAACATTAACAGTTAAAATTATCCATGCCTAGGTAAAGTTTAGTAAATTGATGAGCTGATTTGAAGAATGCAGGGCACAATATTCCTCAAAAAATAAACTTCCAACCAAACGAACCTGTTGCACTAATGCCACCGTTCCACTGCAATCCCGCTGTACCTACGACCATTCCCGACCGCAATTTTCACAAGAGCGGGTAAAACTTTCCCGATATTTTCATTTTTTTCTTGACATCACGCTCTATTCCCGACCGATTCCCGATCAATTTATGACCGAATCACGTTTCATCGCGGACTTACTCACGCTTTACCCGCTCTACTCACGATCATATTGCCGACCAAGTCCCGTTCTATCCGATCAAACTCCGATTTATTCCCGACCAAAAGCCGATCTATTCCCGATGCAATCCCGATCTATTACCGACTGTCCCCGACGCATCCCCGCTCAAAACACAATTTCTAACTTAAACTGATCTTATTTTGTCATCCAAAGATCGTATCGACCAAGAAGAAGCCTGTATTTCTCGTTTTGACCAAGCCTTACCCAACAGTGTCGCGATCAAAATTAAAAATTGGCCTTACTTAAAAAGTGGCATTGGATAGCCAAGAATTGTCGCGGCGACATTTTGATAATAAGTATTTTGAACAAATCAATATCAGTGCGAGAAAATGAATGAAATATGCACAGATCCTATTTGAAGCGTCGTTTGGTCGTAACTTGATCATATAGAGTGTGAATAGGCCGCAAGGTGGTCATGAAAAGGTCTTGGTGAGATCAGCAAACATTGAATCTGTAGTGGATAGATCGTGGTAAGAGCGTAGAATAGACGGGTAAAGATCGGGAACAGGGCGTGATTAAAGCGTACCTGATGCGTGCAGAGAGCGGGGTTAAGTTAAATGCCGATCAGATCACGCTCAAACCACGCTCCTTCCCGACCAGGACACGATAAACATAGGCTGTACCCCCGACTATCCCGACCAAGCGCCGACTATTTCACGACCACAAAGAGAGCGGGAAAGTTTCCCGTATTCTTTCAACCGGTTGAAAGAATACGGGAAACTTTTCCCGACCTCTAAAGCGTGCCCGCTCTAATACCGATCGATTCTAGACTAACATACGCTGTACCAGACCAAGATACGACTAAGAGCCGTTCTTTCCCGACCTGGCAATTTTCGAGGTCGGGAATGAACGTAGGTACAGCGGGATTGCAGTGGAACGGGGGCTTAACGCTCTGTATATTACATCACATACAGTGGCGTTTATCTAGCGCTATCTCTCTTTGTGGTCGTGAAATAGTCGGTGCTTGATCGGGATAGTCCGGGGTACAGCCTCGGTTAATCGCGTCCTGGTCGGGAAAGAGCTTGACTTGAACGTGGTTTGATCGGCATTTAACTAAACCCCGCTCTCTTCACGCATAAGATACGCTTTAATTACGCCCTGTTCTCGATCTTTATCCGTCTATTCTACGCTCTTACCACGATCATTCCGCTACAGATTCAATGTTTGCTTATCTTACCAAGACCTTTTCATGGCCATCTTGCGACCTATTCACGCTCTATATGTCCAAATTACGACCGAACGACGCTTCAAAATAGGATCTGTGCATATTCCATTCATTTTCTCGCACTGATATTGATTTGCTCAAAATACTTATAATTACTACTTATTATCAAAATGTCGCGGCGACGATTCTTGGCTATCCCATGCCACTTTGTAAGTAAGGAATTTTTTTTTTCAATTTTGATCGCGACACTTTTGGGTAAGGCTTAGTCAAAACGAGAAATACCGGTATAGGCTTCTTCTTGGCCGATACGATCATTGAATGACAAATGAGATCAGTTTTGAGCGGGAATGCGTCGGGGACTGTCGGTAATAGATCGGGATTGCATTGGGAATAGATCGGGTTTTGGTCGGGAATAGATCGCAGTTTGATCGGATAGAACGGGACTTGGTCGGCAATATGATCGTGAGTAGAGCGGGTAAAGCGTAAGTCCGCGATGAAACGTAAATCGGTCATAAATTGATCGGGAATCGGTCAGGAATAGAGCGTGATGTCAAGAAAAAAATTTAAAAGTCGGGAGAGTTTTACCCGCTCTTGTGAAAATTGAGGTCGGGAATGGTCGCAGGTACAGCGGGATTGCAGTGGAACGGTGGCTTGAGATTTCAGTCTGCGACGTTGCGACGAGCTTGCCAACAACCGGTTGAAAGAATACGGGAAACTTTTCCCAACATCTAGAGCGTGCATGCTCTTATATCGATCGACTTTGGACCAACATACCAGACCAAGATACGACTAAGAGTCGTCCTCTTCCTACCTTACAATTTTCGGAGTCTGGAATGAGCGTAGGTACAGCGGGATTACAGTGAATCGGGGGCTTGGATTATCAATGTGTCAGCCGACCTTGTAGAAGCGTACACAGGGGATCGTTGCGAGGATTATCAAAGTGTAAGCCCCCCCCCCCCCCCATTTGTAGAAGCGTACACAGGTGCGTGTTGCGAGGATTATCAAAGCTTCACACACACGCACACATACACCCCACCCCCATCCCCACCTGTTTTCCATTTTTCCCTTCAATCAGCTACAATAAATTCCTGTTCATTCATGATATACTACACCGAGAAAAAATTCTCTGTGTAGTATATAATGTATCGGCGGAAATCTGAATGGTGCTGTGTTACTGGTCTCCATCTGATGTCCTCGTACTTCTTAATTGTGCTGTGTTACTGGTCTCCATCGGTTTGTCCTTCGTACTTCTATATGGTGCTGTGTTACTGGTCTCCATCTGTTCGTCCTTCGTACTTCTAAATGGTGCTGTGTTACTTGTCTCCATCAGTTTGTCTTTCGTACTTCTAAATGGTGCTGTGTTACTGGTCTCCATCTGTTTGTCCTTCGTACTTCTGTATGGTGCTGTGTTACTGGTCTCCATCTGTTTGTCCTTCGTACTTCTAAATGGTGCTGTATTACTGGTCTCCATCTGTTTGTCCTTCGTACTTCTATATGGTGCTGTGTTACTGGTCTCCATCTGTTGGTCCTTCGTACTTCTAAATGGTGCTGTATTACTGGTCTCCATCTGTTTGTCCACCGTACTTCTAAATGGTGCTGTGTTACTGGTCTCCATCTGTTTGTCCTTCGTACTTCTGTATGGTGCTGTGTTACTGGAGACTGGTCTCCATCAGTTTGTCCTTCGTACTTCTAAATGGTGCTGTGTTACTGGTCTCCATCTGTTTTTCCTTCGTACTTCTAAATGGTGCTGTGTTACTGGTCTCCATCTGTTTTTCCTTCGTACTTCTATATGGTGCTGTGTTACTGGTCTCCATCTGTTTTTCCTTCGTACTTCTATATGGTGCTGTGTTACTGGTCTCCATCTGTTTTTCCTTCGTACTTCTAAATGGTGCTGTGTTACTGGTCTCCATCTGTTTGTCCTTCGTACTTCTATATGGTGCTGTGTTACTGGTCTCCATCTGTTTGTCCTTCGTACTTCTAAATGGTGCTGTGTTACTGGTCTCCATCTGTTTGTCCTTCGTACTTCTAAATGGTGCTGTATTACTGGTCTCCATCTGTTTGTCCACCGTACTTCTAAATGGTGCTGTGTTACTGGTCTCCATCTGTTTGTCCTTCGTACTTCTGTATGGTGCTGTGTTACTGGTCTCCATCTGTTTGTCCTTCGCACTTCTATATGTTGCTGTATTACTGGTCTCCATCTGTTTGTCCTTCGTACTTCTATATGGTGCTATGTTACTGGAGACTGGTCTCCATCTGTTTGTCCTTCGTACTTCTAAATGGTGCTGTGTTACTGGCCTCTGTCTGTTTGTCCTTCGTACTTCTATATGGTGCTGTGTTACTGGTCTCCATCTGTTTGTCCTTCGTACTTCTATATGGTGCTGTGTTACTGGTCTCCATCTGTTTGTCCTTCGTACTTCTGTATGGTGCTGTATTACTGGTCTCCATCTGTTTGTCCTTCGTACTTCTGTATCGTGCTGTGTTACTGGTCTCTATCTGTTTGTCCTTCGTACTTCTAAATGGTGCTGTGTTACTGGTCTCCATCTGTTTGTCCTTCGTACTTCTAAATGGTGCTGTGTTACTGGTCTCCATCTGTTTGTCCTTCGTACTTCTAAATGGTGCTGTGTTACTGGTCTCCATCTGTTTGTCCTTCGTACTTCTAAATGGTGCTGTATTACTGGTCTCAATCTGTTTGTCCTTCGTACTTCTATATGGTGCTGTGTTACTGGTCTCCATCTGTTTGTCTTTCGTACTTCTATATGGTGCTTTGTTACTGGTCTCCATCTGTTTGTCCTTCGTACTTCTAAATGGTGCTGTATTACTGGTCTCCATCTGTTTGTCCACCGTACTTCTATATAGTGCTGTGTTACTGGTCTCCGTCTGTTTGTCCTTCGTACTTCTATATGGTGCTGTGTTACTGGTCTCCATCTGTTTGTCCTTCGTACTTCTAAATGGTGCTGTGTTACTGGTCTCCATCTGTTTGTCCTTCGTACTTCTAAATGGTGCTGTGTGACTGGTCTCCATCTGTTTGTCCTTCGTACTTCTAAATGGTGCTGTGTTATTGATCTCCATCTGTTTGTCCTTCGTACTTCTATATAGTGCTGTATTACTGTTCTCCATCTGTTTGTCCTTCGTACTTCTAAATGGTGCTATGTTACTGGTCTCCATCTGTTTGTCCTTCGTACTTCTAAATGGTGCTGTGTTACTGGAGACTAGTCTGTTTGTCCTTCGTACTTCTAAATGGTGCTGTGTTACTGGTCTCCATCTGTTTGTCCACCGTACTTCTAAATGGTGCTGTGTTACTTGTCTCCAATGTTTGTCCTTCGTACTTCTATATGTTGCTGTATTGCTGGTCTCCATCTGTTTCTCCTTCGTACTTCTAAACGGTGCTGTATTACTGGTCTCCATCTGTTTGTCTTTCGTACTTCTAAATGGTTCTGTGTTACTGGTCTCCGTCTGTTTGTCCTTCGTACTTCTATATGGTGCTGTGTTACTGGTCTCCATCTGTTTGTCCTTCGTACTTCTATATGGTGCTGTGTTACTGGTCTCCATCTGTTTGTCCTTCGTACTTCTAAATGGTGCTGTATTACTGGTCTCCATCTGTTTGTCCACCGTACTTCTAAATGGTGCTGTGTTACTGGTCTCCATCTGTTTGTCCTTCGTACTTCTAAATGGTGCTGTGTTACTGGTCTCCATCTGTTTGTCCTTCGTACTTCTAAATGGTGCTGTGTTACTTGTCTCCATCTGTTTGTCCTTCGTACTTCTAAATGGTGCTGTGTTACTGGTCTCCATCTGTTTGTCCTTCGTACTTCTATATGGTGCTGTGTTACTGGTCTCCATCTGTTTGTCCTTCGTACTTCTAAATGGTGCTGTATTACTGGTCTCCATCTGTTTGTCCACCGTACTTCTAAATGGTGCTGTGTTACTGGTCTCCATCTGTTTGTCCTTCGTACTTCTGTATGGTGCTGTGTTACTGGTCTCCATCTGTTTGTCCTTCGCACTTCTATATGTTGCTGTATTACTGGTCTCCATCTGTTTGTCCTTCGTACTTCTATATGGTGCTATGTTACTGGAGACTGGTCTCCATCTGTTTGTCCTTCGTACTTCTAAATGGTGCTGTGTTACTGGCCTCTGTCTGTTTGTCCTTCGTACTTCTATATGGTGCTGTGTTACTGGTCTCCATCTGTTTGTCCTTCGTACTTCTATATGGTGCTGTGTTACTGGTCTCCATCTGTTTGTCCTTCGTACTTCTAAATGGTGCTGTATTACTGGTCTCCATCTGTTTGTCCTTCGTACTTCTGTATGGTGCTGTGTTACTGGTCTCTATCTGTTTGTCCTTCGTACTTCTAAATGGTGCTGTGTTACTTGTCTCCATCTGTTTGTCCTTCGTACTTCTAAATGGTGCTGTGTTACTGGTCTCCATCTGTTTGTCCTTCGTACTTCTAAATGGTGCTGTGCTACTGGTCTCCATCTGTTTGTCCTTCGTACTTCTAAATAGTGCTGTATTACTGGTCTCAATCTGTTTGTCCTTCGTACTTCTATATGGTGCTGTGTTACTGGTCTCCATCTGTTTGTCTTTCGTACTTCTATATGGTGCTTTGTTACTGGTCTCCATCTGTTTGTCCTTCGTACTTCTAAATGGTGCTGTATTACTGGTCTACATCTGTTTGTCCACCGTACTTCTATATAGTGCTGTGTTACTGGTCTCCGTCTGTTTGTCCTTCGTACTTCTATATGGTGCTGTGTTACTGGTCTCCATCTGTTTGTCCTTCGTACTTCTAAATGGTGCTGTGTTACTGGTCTCCATCTGTTTGTCCTTCGTACTTCTAAATGGTGATGTGTTACTGGTCTCCATCTGTTTGTCCTTCGTACTTCTAAACGGTGCTGTGTTATTGATCTCCATCTGTTTGTCCTTCGTACTTCTATATGGTGCTGTATTACTGTTCTCCATCTGTTTGTCCTTCGTACTTCTAAATGGTGCTATGTTACTGGTCTCCATCTGTTTGTCCTTCGTACTTCTAAATGGTGCTGTGTTACTGGAGACTAGTCTGTTTGTCCTTCATACTTCTAAATGGTGCTGTGTTACTGGTCTCCATCTGTTTGTCCACCGTACTTCTAAATGGTGCTGTGTTACTTGTCTCCAATGTTTGTCCTTCGTACTTCTATATGTTGCTGTATTGCTGGTCTCCATCTGTTTCTCCTTCGTACTTCTATATGGTGCTATGTTACTGAAGACTGGTCTCCATCTGTTTGTCTTTCGTACTTCTAAATGGTTCTGTGTTACTGGTCTCCGTCTGTTTGTCCTTCGTACTTCTATATGGTGCTGTGTTACTGGTCTCCATCTGTTTGTCCTTCGTACTTCTATATGGTGCTGTGTTACTGGTCTCCATCTGTTTGTCCTTCGTACTTCTAAACGGTGCTGTATTACTGGTCTCCATCTGTTTGTCCACCGTACTTCTAAATGGTGCTGTGTTACTGGTCTCCATCTGTTTGTCCTTCGTACTTCTAAATGGTGCTGTGTTACTGGTCTCCATCTGTTTGTCCTTCGCATTTCTATATGTTGCTGTAATACTGGTCTCCATCTGTTTGTCCTTCGTACTTCTAAATGGTGCTGTAATACTGGTCTCCATCTGTTTGTCCTTCGTACTTCTAAATGGTGCTATGTTACTGGAGACTGGTCTCCATCTGTTTGTCCTTCGTACTTCTAAATGGTGCTGTGTTACTGGTCTCCGTCTGTTTGTCCTTCGTACTTCTATATGGTGCCGTGTTACTGGTCTCCATCTGTTTGTCCTTCGTACTTCTATATGGTGATGTGTTACTGGTCTCCATCTGTTTGTCCTTCGTACTTCTAAATGGTGCTGTATTACTGGTCTCCATCTGTTTGTCCTTCGAACTTCTGTATGGTGCTGTGTTACTGGTCTCTATCTGTTTGTCCTTCGTACTTCTAAATGGTGCTGTGTTACTTGTCTCCATCTGTTTGTCCTTCGTACTTCTAAATGGTGCTGTGTTACTGGTCTCCATCTGTTTGTTCTTCGTAATTCTAAATGGTTCTGTGTTACTGGTCTCCATCTGTTTGTCCTTCGTTCTTCTATATGGTGCTGTGTTACTGGTCTCTATCTATTTGTCCTTCGTACTTCTAAATGGTGCTGTGTTACTTGTCTCCATCTGTTTGTCCTTCGTACTTCTATATGGTGCTTTCTTACTGGTCTCCATCTGTTTGTCCTTCGTACTTCTAAATGGTGCTGTATTACTGGTCTCCATCTGTTTGTCCACCGTACTTCTAAATGGTGCTGTGTTACTGGTCTCCATCTGTTTGTCTTTCGTACTTCTAAATGGTGCGGTGTGACTGGTTTCCGTCTGTTTGTCCTTCGTACTTCTATATGATGCTGTGTTACTGGTCTCCATCTGTTTGTCCTTCGTACTTCTATATGGTGCTGTGTTACTGGTCTCCATCTGTTTGTCCTTCGTACTTCTAAATGGTGCTGTGTTACTGGTCTCTATCTGTTTGTCCTTCGTACTTCTAAATGGTGCTGTTACTGATCTCCATCTGTTTGTCCTTCGTACTTCTAAATGGTGCTGTGTTACTGGTCTCCATCTGTTTGTCCTTCGTACTTCTGTATGGTGCTGTGTTACCGGTTTCTATCTGTTTGTCCTTCGTACTTCTAAATGGTGCTGTGTTATTGGTCTCCATCTGTTTGTCCTTCGTACTTCTAAATGGTGCTGTATTACTGGACTCCATCTGTTTGTCCTTCGTACTTCTATATGGTGCTGTGTTTCTGTTCTCCATTTTTTGTCCTTCGTACTTCTATATGGTCCTTTGTTACTGGTCTGCATCTGTTTGTCCTTCGTACTTTTAAATGGTGCTGTATTACTGGTCTCCATCTGTTTGTCCACCGTACTTCTAAATGGTGCTGTGTTACTGGTCTCCATCAGTTTGTCCTTCGTACTTCTAAATGGTGCTGTGTTACTGGTCTCCATCTGTTTCTCCTTCGTACTTCTAAATGGTGCTGTGTTACTGGAGACTGGTCTCCATCTGTTTGTCCTTCGCACTTCTAAATGGTGCTGTATTACTGGTCTCCATCTGTTTGTCCACCGTACTTCTTAATGGTGCTGTGTTACTGGTCTCCATCAGTTTGTCCTTCGTACTTCTAAATGGTGCTGTGTTACTGGTCTCCATCTGTTTGTCCTTCGTACTTCTAAATGTTGCTGTGTTACTGGTCTCCATCTGTTTGTCCTTCGTACTTCTAAATGGTGCTGTGTTACTGGTCTCGGTCTGTTTGTCCTTCGTACTTCTATATGGTGCCGTGTTACTGGTCTCCATCTGTTTGTCCTTCGTACTTCTATATGGTGATGTGTTACTGGTCTCCATCTGTTTGTCCTTCATACTTCTATATGTTGCTGTATTAATGGTCTCCATCTGTTTGTCCTTCGTACTTCTATATGGTGCTATGTTACTGGAGACTGGTCTACATCTGTTTGTCCTTCGTACTTCTAAATAGTGCTGTGTTACTGGTCTCCGTCTGTTTGTACACCGTACTTCTAAATGGTGCTGTGTTACTGGTCTTCATCTGTTTGTCCTTCGTACTTCTATATGGTGCTGTGTTACTTGTTTCCATCTGCTTGTCCTTCGTACTTCTAAATGGTGCTGTGTTACTGGTCTCCGTCTGTTTGTCCACCGTACTTCTAAATGGTGCTGTGTTACTGGTCTTCATCTGTTTGTCCTTCGTACTTCTATATGGTGCTGTGTTACTGGTCTCCATCTGTTTGTCCTTCATACTTCTAAATGGTGCTGTATTACTGGTCTCCATCTGTTTGTCCACCGTACTTCTTAATGGTGCTGTGTTACTGGTCTCCATCTGTTTGTCCTTCGTACTTCTAAATGGTGCTGTGTTACTGGTCTCCATCTGTTCGTCCTTTGTACTTCTATATATTGCTGTATCCATCTGTTTGTCCTTCGTACTTCTATATGGTGCTATGTTAATGGAGACTGGTCTCCATCTGTTTGTCCTTCGTACTTCTAAATGGTGCTGTATTACTGGTCTCTGTCTGTTTGTCCTTCGTACTTCTGTATGGTGCTGTGTTACTGGTCTCCATCTGTTTCTCCTTCGTCCTTCTATATGTTGCTGTATTACTGGTCTCCATCTGTTTGTCCTTCGTACTTCTATATGGTGCTGTATTACTGGTCTCCATCCGTTTGTCCTTCGTACTTCTATATGGTGCTGTGTTACTGGTCTCCATCTGTTTGTCCTTCGTACTTCTATATGGTGCTGTGTTACTGGTCTCCATCTGTTTGTCCTTCGTACTTCTAAATGGTGCTGTGTTACTGGTCTCCATCTGTTTGTCCTTCGTACTTCTAAATGGTGCTGTATAGCTGGTCTCCGTCTGTTTGTCCTTCTTACTTCTATATGGTGCTATGTTACTGGAGACTGGTCTCCATCTGTTTGTCCTTCGTACTTCTGTATGTTGCTGTATTACTGGTCTCCATCTGTTTGTCCTTCGTACTTCTATATGGTGCTGTATTACTGGTCTCCATCTGTTTGTCCTTCGTACTTCTATATGGTGCTGTGTTACTGGTCTCCATCTGTTTGTCCTTCGTACTTCTATATGTTGCTGTATTACTGGTCTCCATCTGTTTGTCCTTCGTACTTCTATATGGTGCTATGTTACTGGAGACTGGTCTCCATCTGTTTGTCCTTCGTACTTCTAAATGGTGCTGTGTTACTGGTCTCCGTCTGTTTGTCCACCGTACTTCTAAATGGTGCTGTGTTACTGGTCTCCATCTGTTTGTCCTTCGTACTTCTAAATGGTGCTGTAATACTGGTCTCCATCTGCTTGTCCTTCGTACTTCTAAATGGTGCTGTGTTATTGGTCTCCATCTGTTTGTCCTTCGTACTTCTATATGTTGCTGTATTACTGGTCTCCATCTGTTTGTCCTTCGTACTTCTGTATGGTGCTGTGTTACTGGTCTCTATCTGTTTGTCCTTCGTACTTCTAAATGGTGCTGTGTTACTGGTCTCCATCTGTTTGTCCTTCGTACTTCTAAATGGTGCTGTGTAACTGGTCTCCATCTGTTTGTCCTTCGTACTTCTAAATTGTGCTGTGTTACTGGTCTCCGTCTGTTTGTCCTTTGTACTTCTATATGGTGCTGTGTTACTGGTCTCCATCTGTTTGTCCTTCGTACTTCTGTATGGTGCTGTGTTACTGGTCTCCATCTGTTTGTCCTTGGTACTTCTAAATGATTCTGTGTTACTGGTCTCCGTCTGTTTGTCCTTTGTACTTCTAAATGGTGCTGTATTACTGGTCTCCATCTGTTTGTCCTTCGTACTTCTGTATGGTGCTGTGTTACTGGTCTCCATCTGTTTGTCCTTCGTACTTCTAAATGGTGCTTTGTTACTGGTCTCCATCTGTTTGTCCTTCGTACTTCTATATGGTGCCGTGTTACTGGTCTCCATCTGTTTGTCCTTCGTACTTCTATATGGTGCTGTGTTACTGGTCTCCATCTGTTTGTCCTTCGTACTTCTATATGGTGCTATGTTACTGGAGACTGGTCTCCATCTGTTTGTCCTTCGTGATCGCCCGAGGAGTCCGACTGAAATTCAGAGAAGACAGGTAGGTGCTCGGGACCTTGTCTTCTCTACAGAGGTTTTGCCATGGACCGTCTTGGAGTCCTGTCGTCACAGTCAGTCATTGTGCAATTGTTAAGAATGCGCTGGAACAAAGCTGTAGATTGGTCCAGTACCAAGCCAAGTGGTGACATAAGGTTCATATCTATGGTATAAAAGGCGTTAGATGATTCTAACACACAATCAACCGAAGTTGATTGTGCAATTGGGGACTCCTGGTCCATCAGCGAAGTGTAGAATCCTTTTTTGCGGCTTTGATTGAATCTTGGCCAAATTCCATTCGCATATACTAGTAACATGAGGAAGAAACCTATACATCTTCAATGTCACGATAGAAAATGTTTGAAATCTGTGTATAAAGCCTAGAGAGCACAGTTTTTAGTTGATCTTAACCAAACATCATACACATATTACTAATAAGTAGAGTTACAACTCATCTTGTGTTCAAGGTCATAAGTACACAGCTCACATATTGATCATATGTAAAATCCTTCTTCACAGGATTGGTAATGACCAAATTCATACAGTTTAGTGCAATGACAAGAGGAATAACACATCGCTTCACAGGTCAAATATCAAGATCTTAAATCATCTACTAGTATATCGTCTAGTACACTCTGTTATCCCAATAAGGGTTTCGCATTGCCGAATGCTAATGTAATGATTTCTTTAATGTAATGAAATGATAAATACCTGCAGATTGTGATACTTGAAGGTTGTCGGTCAATTGTTGTTTGTTTTCTCATACATTTTACACCATTTCCGCAGAAGGTGTGACGTCCGACAAGAGTCTTGCCTAACTTCATGTACTTCTTCTTTTTATTACATTATGATTTTTTTTACATTATAGGTTTACATTGCCAACCCATGATGTAATAATATCCATAATGTAATAAAAATATCATACAAGTGTTGCATGTTGTATTTCTTGCAGGTTTTGGGTCATATGACGTTTGTTTTCTCATGATGTGAGATAATTTGATCTCATTTTTATAGAAGGAGTTATTTCCATCGATTATCTGGTCCTAATTAATGCATCTCTTCTTTTTATTACATTATAAAGTTTTATTACATTATAGGTTTACATTGCCAACCCATGATGTAATAATATCCATTATAAAATAAAAATATCATGCAAGTGTTGCATGTTGTATTTCTTGAAGGTTTTAGGTGATATGTTGTTTTCTCATGAAGTGAGATAATTTGATCTCATTTTTACAGAAGGGAGTTATTTCCATCGATTATCTGATCCTAATCTATGCATCTCTCTATTTTATTACATTATGAAATTCTATTACATTATAGGTTTGCATTGCAAGCCCATGATGTAAAAATATCCATAATGTATCATAAATATCATATAAGGGTTGCTTGTTCTATTTCCTGAAGGTTTTGGGTCATTTGTCGCCTGATTTCTCATGATGTGAGATAATTTGATCTCATTTTCATAGAATGATTATTCCCATCGATCATCTGTTCCTAATTCGTGCATCTCTCAATTTTATTACAATATGAAATTTTATTACATAATAGGTTTGCATTGCCAAACCATGATGTAATAATATGCATAAAGTAATAAAAATATTACACAAGTGTTTCATGTTGTATTTCTTGAAGGTTTTTGGTCTTATGACGTTTGTTTTCTCATGAAATGAGATAATTTGATCTCATTTTTACAGAAGGAGTTATTTCCATCGATTATCTGGTCCTAATTCATGCATCTCTCCTTTTTTATTTCATTATGAAATTTTATTACATTATAGGTTTGTATTGCCAACCCATGATGTAATTATATCCATAATGTAATGAAAATATCATACAAGTGTTGCATGTTGTATTTCTTGCAGGTTTTGGGTCATATGACGTTTGTTTTCTCATGATGTGAGATAATTTGATCTCATTTTTATAGAAGGAGTTATTTCCATCGATTGTCTGGTCCTAATTTATGCATATTTTCTTTTTATTACATTATAAAGTTTTATTATACTATAGGTTTTCATTGCCAACCCATGATGTAATAATATCCATAATGTAATAAAAATATCATACAAGGGTTGCTTGTTCTATTTCCTGAGAGTTTTTGGTCATTTGTCGCTTGATTTCTCATGATGTGAGATAATTTGATCTCATTTTCATAGGATTTGTTATTTCCATCGATTATCTGGTCCTAATTCGTGCATCTCTCTTTTTTATTACATTATGAAATTTTATTACATTATAGGTTTGCATTGCCAACCCATAATGTAATAATTTATAATGTAATAAGTTATTACATTATAGGCGTTATTACATTATGGGTTGTGACAACGCAAGAAAAAAATTAAAAATGCCTGTTGCAAAAACGTTAAATTTATCTGCGGCAAAAACGTTAACCATTCTCTGTGATTAATAACCTAATATTGTCTGAGACAAAAAGTTTGACATTATCCGCAGAAAAATATGTAAACATCATTATTGGCAAAAACGTTAATCCTCGGAAGGATGGATAAAACGTCAACATTGCATGCTGCAAATAAAACCCGATAACACTTTGTGTTGCAAAATCGTTTACATCATCTTTAGCAGAAACGTAAAATACTACCTTAGTATGGAACGTTATTGCTGTCTTATGTTGGGTCTCGTTATTATGTGGTGTGGTTTCATCATGATGTTATGATACTTCGATATTATATGGTGTGGTTACATCATTATGTGGTGTGGTTTCATCATGATGTTATGATATTTCGTTATTATGTGGTGTGGTTTCATCATGATGTTATGATACTTCGTTATTATGTGGTGTGCTTTCATCATGATGTTATGTTACTTCGTTATTATGTGATGTGGTTTCATCATGATGTTATGATACTTCGTTATTATGTGGTGTGGTTTCATCATTGTTATGATACTTCGTTATTATGTGGTGTGCTTTCATCATGATGTTATGTTACTTCGTTATTATGTGATGTGGTTTCATCATTTTGTTATGATACTTCGTTATTATGTGGTGTGGTTTCATCATTATGTTATGATACTTCGTTATTATGTGGTTTGGTTTCATCATTATGTTATGATACTTCGTTATTATGTGGTGTGCTTTCATCATGATGTTATGATACTTCGTTATTATGTGGTGTGGTTTCATCATGATGTTATGATACTTCGTTATTATGTGGTGTGCTTTCATCATGATGTTATGTTACTTCGTTATTATGTGATGTGGTTTCATCATGATGTTATGATACTTCGTTATTATGTGATGTGGTTTCATCATGATGTTATGATACTTCGTTGTTATGTGATGTGGTTTCATCATGATGTTATGTTACTTCGTTATTATGTGGTGTGGTTTCATCATTATGTAATGGTACTTCGTTATTATGTGATGTGGTTTCGTCATGATGTTATGTTACTTCGTTATTATGTAGTGTGGTTTCATCATGATGTTATGATACTTCGTTATTATGTGATGTGGTTTCATCATTATGTTATGAACCCTCATTATCATGTGGTGTGGTTTCATCATTATGTTATGATACTTCGTTATTATATGATGTGGTTTTATCATTATATTATGATACTTCGTTATTATGTGATGTGGTTTCATCATTATGTTATGATACTTCGTTATTATGTGATGTGGTTTCATCATTATGTTATGATATTTCGTTATTTTGTGATGTGATTTTATCATTATATTATGATACTTCGTTATTATGTGATGTGATTTTATCATTATATTATGATACTTCGTTATTATGTGATATGGTTTCATCATCATATTATGATACTTCGTTATTGTGTGATGTGAATTTATCATTATATTATGATACTTCGTTATTATGTGATGTGATTTTATCATTATATTATGATACTTCGTTATTATGTGATATGGTTTCATCATCATATTATGATACTTCGTTATTGTGTGATATCACAGTGGTTTCATCATTATAGTATGATACTTCGTTATTATTTGATGTGGTTTCAACATTATATGACGAATTATCATAACATCATGATGAAACCACACCACATAATGATGAATCATACTGAATCACTTAATATAATTATTTACGAATGTATAGATTTTACGTCATAAAGGCGGCTTAGAACAAAAAAGTAAGGCTAAAACGTGTTTTATTTGCTTATTAAAAGTTATATCTACTATTAACCTCCCCTCATGCCATATTGGATGTTAACCTCCCCTGTAAGAAAATTAAATGACGTGTTTCGAGTCATATATGCTGTTTGTGCATTTAAACGGGACTTAACCTTTTATAATAAATAATCATCATTTGCAACAGAGTATATAATTGTAATATCGATATTAATGGTAATATGCGTTGTCGAAGACCGAAAGTTGCTTGACCAGCTACACTGTGCACGACTTTGCTCGATGATGCAGCAATTTTGGGTGCTTTGGTCTTTTTGTATCAATATGTGAATATATTACGGGTTCCGTGACGGCTTTAGATTCTTCGAATTATCATATTTAGAGTGAAAAAATCAAAGTTACAGCATCCCAGTTGTATATTTCAGCCATTTTTTTTTATTAACCGGGACTGTTAGTTTCTTTTAACCTCCCCCAACACTATTAACCGACTCAAACCCTCCACCAGTGTGATATTGTTGGGTCCCTGTAAAGTGCGAAACGAAACAAAAACGAAACGAAACGAAACGAAACAAATCGAAACGAAACGAAACGAAACAAATCGAAACGAAACGAAACAAATCGAAACGAAACGAAACAGATCGAAACGAAACGAAACAAAACGAAACGAAACAGATCGAAACGAAACGAAACAAAACATAAAACTTAAAGAAAATGAGAAAAAGAGGAAAAATCGCCGAAAACAAATATTTCAAGACAAGATCTTATTGAAGGGTCAGGGGGTACCACTCTCCTCCTGCCGCCCCCCCCCCCTCCCCCTGGGGGGAGGGGGTCTTGGGCAGTCAAGACAAATGTTTAAACTTTAAAGTGTAAATTGGTGCAATAGTGAAGTTATTTGTGTTATTTCCTTTTTTGAACCTTGAAAAAAGAAATAGATCTATTTAGATGAAAAACTAAGGTGAGCGAAGGGAGCCTCAAGTATTTGAATAAAGCCTGTGTTTGTGAAACACGAATGCCCCCGGTGGCATCTTTGTTAGTATGAACACTATTTTCTGTTAAGTACATGTATGTGAGGTCACTGGGTTAAAAGGTCAAAGGTCAAAGTCATGAGGTCAAAAATTTTGGTATCAATGGAAATGTCTTGTCACAAGGAATACACATGTGAAATATGAAAGCCCTATCACTTACCATTCAAAAGTTATTACCAATGTTAAAGTTTTTGAAAAGTAGGTCAAAGGTCAAGGTCACGAGGTCAAAAATTTTGGTATCAATGGAAAGGTCTTGTCACAAGGAATACACATGTGAAATATGAAAGCCTTATCACTTCCTATTCAAAAGTTATGTCCAATGTTAAAGTTTTTCGGACAAACAGACAGACAAACAGACGGACAGGCCAAAAACTATATGCCCCCGAATCTTTGATTCCGGGGGCATAAAAATGAATTGAAAATTGCGGCGAGCAAAGACCAGTCGAGCTTATGCGATACCATGTTGTCCGGCGTCCGTCCGTCCGTCCGTCCGTCTGTCTGTCTGTCTGTTAACAATTTTTTTGTGAGCGCAACTCCTCTGAAACCATAAATGATAGAAAGCTAATACTTTTTGCATTTAGTTTGGTCCATGGTGTAGTTGTGCACCTGATATTATGTTTGAGCCTCTGACCCCCAGGGTCTTCAAAAATGGGTGTGGTCATTTTCTCCTATATGTAATCTAGTGAGCACCAATTCTCAGAAAGTATAATTGATAGAGAAATAATTCTTTTTGCAATATAATCAGTCTCTGGTCCAGTTGTGCATCTGATATTTTGTTTCAGCCTCTGATCCCCAGGGTCTTCAAAAATGGGAGTGGTCATTTTCTCATATACGAGTTTATGTAATCTAGTGAACACCAATTCTCAGAAAGTATAACTGATAGAGAAATAATTCTGTTTGCAATATAATCAGTCTCTGGTCTAGTTGTGCACCTGTTATTTGTTTGAGTCTCTGACCCCCAGGGTCTTGAAAATGGGTGTGGTCATTTTCTCCTATATATGTCTATGTAATCTAGTGAACATCAATTCTCAAAAAGTATAATTGATAGAGAAATAATTCTTTTTGCAATATAATCAGCCTCTGGACTAGTTGTGCCCCTGATATTTTGTTTGAGCCCCTGACCCCCAGTGTCTTGGAAATGGGTGTGGTCATTTTCTCCTATCTATGTTACCTTGTGAACATCAATTCTCAGAAAGTATAATTGGTAGAGAGATAATTCTGTTTGCATTATAATCAGTCCCTGGTCTATTTGTGCCCCTGATATTTTGTTTGAGCCCCTGAACCCCAGTGTCTTGGAAATGGGTGTGGTTATTTTCTCCTATATAAGCTATGTTACCTTGTGAACATCAATTCTCAGAAAGTATAATTGATGGAGAGATAATTCTTTTTGCATTATAATCAGTTTCTTGTCTACATTGTATGTGTGTGCCTGCTATTTTGTTTCAGCATCTGAACCCAGGGTCTTTGAAATGGGTGTGGTCATGTTCTCCTATTTAACTCTGCAATCTAGTGAACACCAGTTCTTGGAAAGTATAATTGATACTGTAGAGAGATATTTCTTTTCCCATTTCCATGAGTCTGTGATCTGACTGTGTGCCTGAGATTCTGTTTAAGACTTACCCGTCTTTGAAAATAGGTGTGGTCATTTTCTCCTGTATAAGTCTTTGTAATCTTGTGAACACCAGATCTCAGGAAGTATACCGATTATTCATGGAGAGTAAATTCTTTTAGCACTACATGTATTATGTGTCTGTGGTGTAGATGTGCATCTGATATTTTGTGTGAGCCCCTGTCCCCCAGGGTTTGAAAATGGATGTCAATTCAGTGAATTTAACAAAACAGCCAGTAGAGCTTCAGTCTCATCAGAGACTTCTGGTTTTGGGTTACTGTTACCCTCCCAATCATCTGTCCCTCCTCTCGCCCCCTTCTTCCCTCCTCCCGCCCCCTTTCTCTCCCCTCCCTTTGTCCCTGTCCACCCCCTCATTATTGCCTTCAACCGTTAGTTCTTGTGGCTGGAGGGTTTTTTAAAGAATCAAAGTTGACGATTAAAACATAATATATACGGTATATAGCACAATTGCATTTTAAAGGAGAGTGATTGGGATGAATAACCTCGTCACAGACGGAAAAATATTATTTAGCAGGGAGGAGTCTAGCGCACAGTAAACGGAACTGTTCCGTTATGTGTATTTGAAAATTTTATCAGAAAAATGAAAACAATTAAAAACTGGGGGGGGGGGGCACATTTCGTTTGAAAAAGGATAAGATTTCTTTTTTCCTGAAATGTGCCCCCACCCCGTTTTATGATCTCATTACGGTGTCATAGCGTGGTTTTCTATCCCCTCCCTTTTATTCCTCTTAAATACATGAATGGCATTTGACATTTACTTTTTTTAATTGTCAACTTTGACTCTTTCAAGAAACCCTCTCGGCACTAGTTTCAAATGTAGAACTCTTGGATTAAGGCAATATTACATGCTGATCTTGTCTTGAAATATTCGTTTTAGGCGATTTTTCCTCTTTTTCTCATTTTCTTTAAGTTTTATGTTTTTTTTTTTTCGTTTCGTTTCGATCTGTTTCGTTTCGTTTCGATCTGTTTCGTTTCGTTTTGTTTCGTTTCGTTTCGATCTGTTTCGTTTCGTTTCGATCTATTTCGTTTCGTTTCGATTTGTTTCGATTTGTTTCGTTTCGTTTCGATTTGTTTCGTTTCGTTTCGATTTGTTTCGTTTCGTTTCGTTTTTGTTTCGTTTCGCACTTTACAGGTACCCGATATTGTTCGCAGCAAAAACGTTAACATTGTCAAGACAAAAAAGTTAACTTTATTATTTTGCAAAAACTTCAACATTGACACAAAACGATAAACATAATTTGTGGCTACAACGCTCACACTGCCATTAGGAGAAGGGAGCTGGTTTTCATCTGTCCAAAATTAAAGCTAGTCTGATAGTGTGACGTTCTCATGGGCTCATTTGACATAACTTTATATGATATTTATGAAATAGATTATTTATGGTTCTGTATAACTTTTATCAGGAAAAAATTAAATGTAAAGAAGATAATATGTGTTTGACAACTCATTCTATTAGCATTGCCTAAGAAGTACGAATATTACCAAGAAGGTGACGCTAGATGCAAACATTAATGGATATTACAACGTGCAATTTCTAAAAAAAAAAAAAAAAAAAAAAGAATTGAACACTTAGTTTAAGATGAATGAACTCTGTGCAGCTATGGGGTTGTCTTCTTTGCATTTCAGATTGTATTTTGATAAAGAAAAATAAATGCGGAGTGTTCCTTCAAACTTCCTTGGACATAAAGGATAAATGAAAGGACAAATAAATCTTATGTTATGACTGAGTACAGTGATCATACTGAATTACTTCCCGTAAGTATTATATGTATGTGTGCTATTCACTTTTTCACTGTCTATAAATGATAATATTAAGTTGAATTGATGGATGAATATCACATATCTATAACTTGAATTTTAATTTGCATTGTTAGATTATTCGATTGTCCATGGAGCACTCGATAGATACTTATTATGAATAAGATCAATAGCCAGTCTTTGGAAGTGGTCAATGGTATTAAGATGATAAACTTTTCGATAATTTGAATTAATCAATTCTACTCGAATGTGCTGAAATTAATTTTGATCTCGTAGCAAAAGCCCCCCCCCCAAACAAGAAGTCAGGCCGAAGTTCAAAGAATGTTTAAAAATGTCTAAATGTAGAGTTGATAGGTATGCTGCAACCCCCCCCCCCCCTCTATCTCTCTCTCTCTCTCTCTTTCATGATCTGCTTATGGCATTTTACCATAATCTGTGAAAATTGTAGGGAAAAGACTATAGATGCATAGCATAACACGTATACGGACGGACATACAGCCAGATGGACGAAGAGTACATGAAAACCCCAAAAGAATTATTGTAAGTCCTAGATATGATAAAAAGAAGAAAATAACAAAGAGAGGGATTAGGGGTTGGGTTAGGGTTAAATTAATTCACTTCATACGAACTTATTAAAACGTGGTAGGAATGAAGAAATACTTGAAATAAATAACTACATACTCTAAATATTTTAATTCACATCTTTAATCCGACCATTCCCCAAGGAGTATACGAACGGAACTAATATATATATATACGTACATATAATATAGCTCATTCTATTAGCATTGCTTAAGAAGTACGAATATTACCAAGAAGGTGACGCTAGATGCAAATTTCTAAAAAATAAAAAAAAAAAAAAAAAAAAAAAAAAAAATTGAACACTTAGTTTAAGATGAATGAACTCTGTGCAGCTATGGGGTTGTCTTCTTTGCATTTCAGATTGTATTTTGATAAAGAAAAATAAATGTGGAGTGTTCCTTCAAACTTCCTTGGACATAAAGGATAAATGAAAGGACAAATAAATCCTATGTTATGACTGAGTACAGTGATCATACTGAATTACTTCCCGTAAGTATTATATGTATGTGTGCTATTCACTTTTTCACTGTCTATAAATGATAATATTAAGTTGAATTGATGGATGAATATCACATATCTATAACTTGAATTTTAATTTGCATTGTTAGATTATTCGATTGTCCATGGAGCACTCGATAGATACTTATTATGAATAAGATCAATAGCCAGTCTTTGGAAGTGGTCAATGGTATTAAGATGATAAACTTTTCGATAATTTGAATTAATCAATTCTACTCGAATGTGCTGAAATTAATTTTGATCTCGTAGCAAAAGCCCCCCCCCCCCCCAAACAAGAAGTCAGGCCGAAGTTCAAAGAATGTTTAAAAATGTCTAAATGTAGAGTTGATAGGTATGCTGCAACCCCCCCCCCCCCTCTATCTCTCTCTCTCTCTCTCTTTCATGATCTGCTTATGGCATTTTACCATAATCTGTGAAAATTGTAGGGAAAAGACTATAGATGCATAGCATAACACGTATACGGACGGACATACAGCCAGATGGACGAAGAGTACATGAAAACCCCAAAAGAATTATTGTAAGTCCTAGATATGATAAAAAGAAGAAAATAACAAAGAGAGGGATTAGGGGTTGGGTTAGGGTTAAATTAATTCACTTCATACGAACTTATTAAAACGTGGTAGGAATGAAGAAATACTTGAAATAAATAACTACATACTCTAAATATTTTAATTCACATCTTTAATCCGACCATTCCCCAAGGAGTATACGAACGGAACTAATATATATATATACGTACATATAATATAGCTCATTCTATTAGCATTGCTTAAGAAGTACGAATATTACCAAGAAGGTGACGCTAGATGCAAATTTCTAAAAAATAAAAAAAAAAATAAAAAAAAAAAAAAAATTGAACACTTAGTTTAAGATGAATGAACTCTGTGCAGCTATGGGGTTGTCTTCTTTGCATTTCAGATTGTATTTTGATAAAGAAAAATAAATGTGGAGTGTTCCTTCAAACTTCCTTGGACATAAAGGATAAATGAAAGGACAAATAAATCCTATGTTATGACTGAGTACAGTGATCATACTGAATTACTTCCCGTAAGTATTATATGTATGTGTGCTATTCACTTTTTCACTGTCTATAAATGATAATATTAAGTTGAATTGATGGATGAATATCACATATCTATAACTTGAATTTTAATTTGCATTGTTAGATTATTCGATTGTCCATGGAGCACTCGATAGATACTTATTATGAATAAGATCAATAGCCAGTCTTTGGAAGTGGTCAATGGTATTAAGATGATAAACTTTTCGATAATTTGAATTAATCAATTCTACTCGAATGTGCTGAAATTAATTTTGATCTCGTAGCAAAAGCCCCCCCCAAACAAGAAGTCAGGCCGAAGTTCAAAGAATGTTTAAAAATGTCTAAATGTAGAGTTGATAGGTATGCTGCAACCCCCCCCCCCCCCCTCTATCTCTCTCTCTCTCTCTCTTTCATGATCTGCTTATGGCATTTTACCATAATCTGTGAAAATTGTAGGGAAAAGACTATAGATGCATAGCATAACACGTATACGGACGGACATACAGATGGACGAAGAGTACATGAAAACCCCAAAAGAATAATTGTAAGTCCTAGATATGATAAAAAGAAGAAAATAACAAAGAGAGGGATAAGGGGTTGGGTTAGGGTTAAATTAATTCACTTCATACGAACTTATTAAAACGTGGTAGGAATGAAGAAATACTTGAAATAAATAACTACATACTCTAAATATTTTAATTCACATCTTTAATCCGACCATTCCCCAAGGAGTATACGAACGGAACTAATATATATATATACGTACATATAATATAGCTCTTTCCTTCATTTTCATTTTGATGTTGACAAGTATGTATGAAGAAAAGATAAATTTACATATTCTCAACGCTATATATACGTGACCTTACACTTAAATGGAAAGTTCTTTATGTTGTGAAACCCCCATCGTATTGATTCATCGTATGTTGAATGGAGAGGCAAATTTATCGGATGCAATCTCCTCCTATTTGAGATAGAACGGACATATATGAACAACAAAAATGCATTTTTTTGTATTTTCTTCATTTATTTCCTTCAAGTGAAGATTTCAGTGATCTATACTAAACTCTCACGGTATGGTAAAGCTAGTGTGTTGATTAATGGGACACGGGGACGTATAACGTATTGTAACGTATTCAGAGGACGGTACGTCGGCGTATAGGACAGTATAGGACATAGGTACGTAACGTGTCAAGTACTCGTGTGAAAGCGATCTGTCTTTTATCGATGTTTCATTTGTCTGTTAATGATGTAACCAATAAAACGAGACACTTACAATGGTTTATATAGTATATGACTGATCTACACCTTATTGTCCGTGTGATGTCTCTTTCGCAGTCGATATTATATATACATGACATAAATGTGTAGGGGTTTCGAATTTTCCAATACCTAGTTGTTAGGGAATTGATTTATAAATCTTTAAAAAGGTAGGTAGATCCTTCTTCTTTTTCTGTGTCTTTCTCAGATTCTTGGAAAAGGTAGGTAGCCCGCTCTCTCTCTCTCTCTCTCTCTCTCTCTCTCTCTCTCAATTCATAATAGGTTACATTTTCCCTGGTAATACATTTGTGTCTTCCCCTTCTAATCCATCACAATTTCTTCGTCACGTTAT
Source organism: Pinctada fucata (assembly GCA_028142955.1). Lineage (NCBI taxonomy): Eukaryota > Metazoa > Mollusca > Bivalvia > Pterioida > Pteriidae > Pinctada > Pinctada fucata. The sequence goes on from AP027109.1 coordinate 21,286,609, forward strand.
TCTTGCACTTTTAACCATCTCTTAAATCAACAGCATGATTAATTTGGACGTCGTCAATTCTTCCCTACATCGATTCATAATCATTTTAATAAAACAAACGTGTGGTTTGTCGTGGAACCACTAGGAAATGATGGAATATAACTTAACATCACTAGACAATATATTGACAAGGCGACCAAATAAATGGGGCCATATTATCCTTGCATGCATAAAAAGCGCGCATTTACATTCCTACAATATCGATCTGGTCCTTGTGGGAATGCACTGATTTTCCCATGTGTCCGCACATTTTGGTCATTTTTTTTTTGTGACTATATCATAAATTTAATGTTAGTGGTTTTATATCAAAACATAGTCTGAAGGATTTATTACATTTTAGGTTGAGGTGGTCAACCTAAATGTAATAACATAAAATGTAATAAATCCTTCAGACTAAGTTTTGATTTGCATTTCACTTCATTAATCCGACTTTATTTGTGATTGAAAGTCCAAGAAATACAAGTAAGTCTTAGTGGCACCTTCAAATGTAAGGAATATCAAGATATTTTAGCAAACATCATCCGTAAAGGAGGAATAGAGAGTAATGCAGCCTTATACACAGAGCACAGGGATTAATCGCGCTTCCCGGTTGCTTGATGTACATTTGTACTATTGGTTATGTAAAGGTATCTTACTCGGAGTCTATCGAAAAAATCGACAAGTCATCGTTTCAGTCTTCAGAAATAGGCTAATCAATGTCAAAACCCCCTTTCTTTGTAGGGCTGGGACGATACTCCGATTCATCGATGCATCGCGATATTTTATTTCGCGACCAAAGTATCGATACACCCCGACGATACCTAAGTTAATATTTACAAAAAATATGTGTTCGAATTTTCCGATTTTTTTTTGTCTATCATACCAAAAACAATAATAACGTTTGAAGTAAACAAAAGATAAGTTTCGAGAAAGCTAGTGTTGAATAAATATAACATGTTACATAAAAAAAAACTACTTGTATTATAAATAAGAATTCTATCAAATAGCTTTTTGAGAAGATTTTATCAATTTATTTAGTATCACGATAAGAAGTATCGTATCGGATGTCAGGTATCGTGATATATGTATCGGATCGGCTGGGTGCAGTATCGTCCCAGCCCTATTTCTTTGGTATATTTAGATAAATTAACTCATACTGAATCTTCATACAAAATTTGACATCAGTATCTCCCTTACAAGCCGAGATATATATATGTACTCCCTACCGCATCTCTTACAACGCCGCATGGTGATAATCAGGCAGTAGCGACCAAGTGTTGGCACTGCTCGACAAGCAACCGGGAAGCGCGATAAATCCCTGTGATACATAGTAACTTAGATCTCACGTTTATTTAATTTCTATGGGCGTCTTGAAAAAAATATTACACTTACTTAAGGTTTGGACGGTCAACCTTAAATGTAATAACCTAAAATGCGATAAAATTGAAATTCAATAAAATTATGATCGCTTAGCGATATATAACTCCCCTACCAGCATAAATTCACTGATGATGTTCTGCAACTCTGCCTAGAACTCTTCAATTAAAGCTCACTTCAGAAATGAAACTGTTGTTTTATCTCCTTTATCGATTTTTTTCCAATACAAAAATCATATAGTGCATAGATCCCGAACTCTCGTAAATAACGGTACGCTTACAGTCAAAGAAAATGGTATTAGATGGGAGAGTTTCTATGTTAATTTCTTGAGTGCAACGTAGTTGACTTTCTCCAAGCTGTGTTTCAAATGTCACCTGAATATCTCATTTGTTGCAGAGCAAAAGCCCGTGAAACTGAATTTTTTAAAAGTCATCAAGGGGCATAACTCCTGAGAAAATAGGTCAAGCGTGATAAAAGTCAGACTCGCTATAGATCTGTCATTATCCAAGACTAAGCTGTGTATCAAATTTTACCTGAATATCTCTACTTTAGTCTTATTGCAGAAAAAAAAGTCCGGAAAACTGACAAAAACTGAATTTTGTAAGTCATCAAGGGGCATAACTCTTCGAAAAATTGGTCAAGTATACGTATGACGAAAGTCAAACTCGCTCTGTAACTATCCAAGACCAAGCTGTGTATCAAATTTCACCTGAATATCTCTATTTGTTGCAGAAAAAAAAAATCCGGAAAACTGACAAAAACTGAGTTTTGCAAGTCATCAAGGGGCATAACTCCTCGAAAAATAAGTCAAGCGTGACGAAAGTCGAAGTTGCTCTGTAACTATCCAAGACCAAGCTGTGTATCAAATTTCACCTGAATATCTGTATGTGTTGCAGAAGAAAGCCCGGAAAACTGAAAAATGTGACAGATGAACTGACTGACAGACAGACCGAGAGGAAGCTACATGTAAGAGTCCCCTTCTGCGTTGTCGATAGGGGACTATCATATAAAACTAGTGGGCGCTTCTAAAATACAAACGATGGTATAAGATACTAGCCCCCTCCCCCTCTAACGATGGTATAAGATACTAGCCCCCTCCCCCTCTATATCTGCACTGTATAATGGAACGAAATGATATTACCGAGATTTTACGGTCCGAACACGAGTTGCAGCGACTGATACTGATACACGTTGTGACTAATTGCATATATTTTGTGCTAAATTCATACCTTATCCGCCGAAAGTTTCGGAATAAAATGTGTTATCAACAGGCAATACAGCATGTATTTACAATTTTCATTACAATTACATTCACATAACTTTCTCGACGAATCACAATTTTGAACTAAAAACTTCTTGCAGTAATTGTCAATGTAATTGATATAACCAGGTGTCAGGAGTGGGTCATGACCCCGCCAATGCCCCTCTAGATCCGCGCTTGGTTAGACTTACTTCCTGTTTTGATAATGTAACTTGAAATAGAGTGCATGTGTTGGCTGAACATCATCAATCTTAGATCTGCCTTCGTTTCTTTAATTCTTATACTACATTTTTTTATATTTTGACAGTATTCTAGATGTCATCATAGTGTCGTAGTCCATGAAGATAAGCACTTGATCACTTAATATTTTGTTAACCATGTAAACTGGCCATGCGAAACGAATTTAAATTGAAGTTACTTAAGTCAATATGACCAAGTTTAGAGGGGCAAGTGAACGTAAACATAATTTACATTTATTAAAATATAAATGAAAAACTCCGGAGCCGCCAGTGTCTTGAAGAAAGTCGTAAAGGTAAGTGTATATTTTGATGGGATCAAAGAAAGCTGGGGTGGGATGGAGGACATGGAAGTAGTATCGACTTATACATGTCAGAGTACAAACTGCATGTGTACAGTGTACATGCTACATGTATAAATAAATGAATTAGAAATTTAAGGCATTTGTACTGAAGAGCAGTACCAAACCCAAAACGTACACTAGATCTGGTAATGTGTATGATAAGGGGAGTGGTGTTAAATATCAATTTTGAAATCTGTAAAAAAAAATTCTCCATTTATATTGATTGATAAATGATTTACTAAATTCATTTTACTTTAGATTGTGAGAGCAGCATAATGTAGCTGTGTATATTTTTTGGCTCCTTTGGCACGCTTGTTTTCTTATTAATGTAAATGATTCAAATGAAAATTACAAATGAACTTCAAGAAAGAAATGTTCATGCAGTTTCCTTGTGAGTTGAAGATAAATAGTCTGATCATGAATTTCTAGAGAGTAAATGTATATACTGACCCCCCCCCCCCCCCCAAATTAAAAATACCAGATCCCTAGCTCCCCTCATAATCAATTTCAAATGGTCTTAATTAACTTTGAATTGCCCCTCCGTCAGGAAAACGAAAACAATAATGCCTATAAGTTTTGACGTAGTTTAAAGTAATGATTTCCAACCCCTGACCCTATGTGTAACCCCCTTTCGCCCGCTCTCTCATTTCCAAATCTGGATCTAGAAATGTTTTTTTTTTTTTTTTCGACAGGATCTCAGTCCGATGTGGATGGGGAGTCCAGCCTTTAATATTATTTAAATTGGTCATAGTTCATCTCTTTGATCATTGTAACCCACATTTCACAGATGAGTACGTGATTTAAAAATCCTTTTATAATACAATATGGTATGACTTTGCACAGTGACACAATACTTGTCAAGTAATTTATACCTTTGATTTAGTTATCGTTAAGGTAGTTCAGCTTGTCCGATAACGCTGACCGCAGATTACAGGTAATGTACATAGTACTTCCGGCAACGTGGAGACCTAGACCACCCCCGCCAAAACAATAACATTGTAGCAATAGGCATAGAATGGGGGGATAATAAAACCTGTGTCAAGGGCTCTCTACAAGCAGTGTTTGCTGCCTTCAATATGGAATCTGAAACAACCGTAAGTTTGATCGATTTCTCAAGAATTATTATTCGGAAATTTCTATCATAAATTAGTAATTGCTCTTTTAACACAAGTTCGATCTATATCTATTATTTGCCTGGGGAGAGGATAACAATCTAGATTGTTGTGTGTTGTACAGTTTATAATCGCCTTAGCCATATTGGCAGTGATTTTACACTAGTGGTTGTAAACTAGCAATAGTCATTGTACTGTTCAGAGTGAAAATATCTGGTGATCTACCTACTTGCTGCAATATGTAGTTCTTGTTTTTATAACATAACCTTCCCATTCTCCCTCCTTTCGTACCTTCCCCTTAGACTGGATCCCAAAACGTAGGTTATGCAAAGATCTGATTTTCTATTGAAGATTAAAAAATGAATGGGGGAGGGGGCACAGCGATTGCTAGGCGCCACGTCCCATTTATATGTATTTGAGCGATGTCCCATTTTCATGCTAGTCAGTGTACTTTCTGAAGAAATGGCTCACTGAGATTGTAGAAAATCATGGAAAATGGCCCATTCACAAAATTTTCATCCCTATCACAGGGGGGGGGGGGGGGGGGGGGGGTTTACAATGTATCAGCATTTTTTATGAATTCCATGATGTAGGCGGTCCCGAGCCCCTCCAACCCTCTTTTTTGCACTAAGATATTATAAAAATCAACAAATTGACACTGACCATGTTGACAGTTTGACAATGAGTAAATAGATCTCGCAATACATATATTGTCGTTTTATAAGTCAACTGATACCATTTGTTATTTAGAATGTAAACTAATCTACAAGGCTTTATTGTGTTTATAGGTCGTGACATGATGGGGAATGTAAATAGTAGCTTTAATACAGCAGTAGGACAAATGGACCACACTGTTTGTATCAGGAGTGGCAGGACCAAGTTATTGAGTCGAAACCCCCCCCCCCCCCCCTCTCTCCCCTTTTCCCTTGAGAAATTGCTAAAATAAAAATTAAGATTTTTCGTGGGGTTTTTTTTTGTATTTTTCAAATAAAAGGTTGGACCCTTTTGACAAACTTGATCCCTAATAGAAATGTTTTCGAGATCCGCCCATGAAAAAACTCAGGAATGAATCCCCCATCCATGTTCTCTAAGTTTTAAAGGAGTAGAAGGTATGATAAGTCGGGAGGGTGTGTTCCCCATACGCCTACTCGTTTAAAATAACATTATGTTAATTGGGTGTGAATGGGGCCATCAAAAGGGTATGCTTTGCACTAATTAGTTACATGTATTAACCTCTGTTTGTATTACATGTAAAGCCTAAGGTATTCCAACTTCAAGTGTATATATGAACGACTTCCATTTCAAAAATTCAAAATTGAGGGGAATTTGACGCCCTCTCCTCCACCGGAAGATAAAGGTTATCTTCGGCACAGAATACTAAATACACCCATAAAAGAATTTGAAAAGCTTGTTAAGTTGTGGTGTCGGAGTCTTCATAATTTCATAAATTAAGTTTTTCCAATGTTTCTGATCGTTTTCTGGACTAAATATATCAATTAAGATTCAGATTAGATATATTTGGATAATGTGTTGCCATGGAAACCATTTTGATAGCTTTACACTTAGACATATGTAACTCTTTAAAACAGTGACTTATATTTTCTTAAGATGAAATGCACCTGAACCCCATCTACCTGATCTAAAATTACATGCTATAAACTAATCAAAATCATGCAAAAATAGGCACTTTTCGAGTCAAAAGTAGGCACTTTTCAAGTCAAAAATACATGTATGTCCCTTTCTGAAATTGTTTTTCCCTCTCCTATACCACTTATATGAAGAGTATAGATTAATGGAGTGGATTTCTTTTCTTACATATCCACACAAGAGGATACAATGATTTAATAAAGAATTTTACAGTTGACTGATATACCCGTTTCCATGGAAACAAGTCGTTTGAAAATGCTTTGTTTTCAATATTTTCAAAATTCTAAAAAATTTAGACATAGATGCTGGAAACTTAAATTGCAAAAATGATGTTATTGATTTATACCTATGTCTTTTACCAAGAATCTTTCAAATTGGTGACATGCCGGTCCTATGGATTTTTTTTTTTTTTTTTTTTTTGGTCCTTACAGAGAATTGGTATTAAAATCTTGTGACAAACATGTCGAATCATGCAGTTGCGAGGGGATGCTGCGCATTCGTTATTGTCTTGATAGCGAATGTCTTGAGTTATTGCCTCGTTTGCGTGTAACCTTCGCAAACGAATTTGGACGTACATATACTACTTTCTTCCCATGAAAAAAATTGTAGTCTAAACCACATGTAGTACATGTACAAAAAAAAGCAGAAAAAAAAGAAAACGGTTGGATATATATTTTTTGTGTAAAAAAGTCAATCGTTAAAACATAAATATGAAGTTCACGTAAATGCATGTATAAACATGTATATTATATCTTTTAAGTTAAACTATAACTTTGCTACAAAACTTTAAAGATAACTTTTTCTCAGATTCATTCTTTTAGAATGAATCAGAAATATTTTTCATCATTTTTCACGTGTAGCACAATGTTGATAGAGATAGAGAAAATGAATATGTATGATTTCTACTTGTACAGGTAAATCAGGTAACTAATTAGTACACATGTACCCTTTTTAGGACCCCATTCACACCTAATTATCAAAATGTGATTTTAACCGAGTAGGCGAATGGGGAATAAACCGTCGGGAGGGATATCTACGAAAGCTTTTTTCTTTATAAAGACCACGGATGAAAGTTTTACGTTATACATACGTGTAATTTATATCATTATTTTTTCCTGGATCAATTATAAATGTCGGTATACTATGTTAAAAAAGAATCTATTTGAACGGGAAATAAACATCCGGTCATTTTCCTGAATGTATAGAAGAAAGAATGATTACAAAATTAACACTGTATGAGGGAAAAAGTAGGATTTTCTGAACCTCGCATAATCATTACAAAGCTTACCTTGTGGCAGGATGTTATAGTGGCAGTAAAATTCATTTTGGGGTGATTTTAAAGGCAAAATCACTAAAGCAGAAAAAAGTAAGTCAAGGTCATTTTATGAAAGTTTGATTAAAGATAAATCCAATTTGCAAGTTTGGTACATATAGCACTTATATACTTTGCTCAATATTGGCTTTTAAACGCAAAATCACTTATTCGGAAAAAGTAGGTCAAGGTCATTTTATGAAAGTTTGATCAAAGATACATCCAATTTGCAAGTTTGGTACATGTAGCACTTATATTCTATGCTAAATATTGGCATTAAAAAGCAAATAAACTCAAGAAGAAAAAGTCGGTCAGATGCTTCATCCAATGCATAGGTCCATCTCAGCATCCTAAAATGAATCTATTGTGCAACTTGCCAAGTTTATTTACTGTAGCATCACTACTTTGTGAAATACTGAGCTACCCTAAACTTCTTTGACCATGTCACTCATGTGGAAAATGTAGGTCAGATGCAGCATCCGATGCATGGGTTCACCTCACCATCCCAAGATGAATCACTTGTGCAAGTCTGGTCCTTGAAGCATCAGTACTTTGTCAGATATTGAGCTACCCCCAAAAGGAGCTGATAAGATAAGGGCCGTTGTTAGCCCTAAATCTCGTGCCATATTTCTTCCACATGACGGTACATTTACAGACAAAAGATAATCATTACTGAAATAAAATGTATATGAAGATTTTTTGTATGTTTTACTTTTAGGTGAAATACTCCCAAGGTTTTAATATGAAGGTCCAAAGAGGTGGGGGGAGGGGTACTCGGGTTATAAAACTGATAATATCGACCATAAACGTAGAAATTTTAGAATATTTTACCTGAAATGGATAAATATTAACTAAAAGATATCAAATACATCTACATTGTATATCATAATATATTTCGAAAGTTCTATTTCCTCTAATCGGTAAACATTTACAGAACAAAAAATCACAAATCTTGATTTACAAATTTAGAGATGCAATGATAGAACTGCAGAGTTGCAATGTCAGAAATGTACATTTACAGAACAACAAGTCACAAATCTTGATTTTCGAATATACAATTGCAGAGTTGCAACGTTGCAAACGTACATTTACATAACAACAAATCACAAATCTTGATTTACGAATATGCAATATCAGAGTTGCAATGTTAGAATTTGGACCCTTTTGGCTTTCCATACAAATGCACCCCTTCCTTTTTATGCCCCCGGAATCAAAGATTCGGGGGCATATAGTTTTTGGCCTGTCTGTCTGTTTGTCTGTCTGTTTGTCCGAAAAACTTTAACATTGGACATAACTTTTGAATGGGAAGTGATAGGGCTTTCATATTTCACGTGTGTATTCCTTGTGACAAGACCTTTCCATTGATACCAAAATTTTTGACCTTGTGACCTTGACCTTGACCTTTGACCTACTTTTAAAAAACTTTAACATTGGGCATAACTTTTGAATGGTAAGTGATAGAGATTTCATATTTCACATGTGTATTCCTTGTGACAAGACCTTTCCATTGATACCAAAATTTTTGACCTCGTGACCTTGACCTTTGACCTTTTAACCCAGTGACCTCACATACATGTACTTAACAGAAAATAGTGTTCATACTAACAAAGATGCCACCGGGGGCATTCGTGTTTCACAAACACAGGCTTTATTATTATTATTTTTTTTTTGGTTTTTCGTCTCTGGGGTAGTGTTTCCCCCCCCCCCCCCCCCGGAGATACAGAACCCCATATTTCCAGAAAATTTGTATCCTGGATATACACCTCCAGTATAAGTGGCGTTCTGTATCTCCGGGGGGGGGGATGTTAAAAAAAACTTCGTTTTCTATTGATTTCTATAAGAAAAAAGCAAGTTTTGACCCAAATATTAGCAATATCATGCATAATAGATCTAAAATAACTTCAGAGTTTGATGGGATACTGTATTTGTATTAATTTAACGAACGATTTGTCTTAAAATTTCCATATTCAAAATTCCACTTTTTAGGGCAGATTTTATGTTTTATCTTATCAGCTCCTTTCTTAACCGGACTAGGACGCCCGGGGATATAGCATAAGCTCACTCAGCTTCGTCGAGGTGAGCTAAAAATTGGGGACAGGATGAGGGGTTTATACATATAGGAATCAGTCCATCCATTGTGTCCAGGGAAGTGAATTAGTGATTTCTATGTACATACCTTGTATGAATTTTGATTATATTCATATAGAATTCAAAGGATATTTGGGAAAAAATGTACCTGAGCTCGACGCCAAGGACCCTCAATAAAAACGCCTTTCAATATTTTCCCTTAATTCACAAAGAACGATGCTAGTATGAGTCCCTTGTGGAAAAGGTCACAAAGGAGGATGTCAGTATGAGTCCCCTGTGTAAAAGGTCACAAAGGAGGATGTCAGTATGAGTCCCCTGTGGAAAAGGTCACAAAGGAGGATGTCAGTATGAGTCCCTTGTGGAAAAGGTCACAAAGGAGGATGTCAGTATGAGTCCCCTGTAGAAAAGGTCACAAAGGAGGATGTCAGTATGAGTCCCATGTGGAAAAGGTCACAAAGGAGGATGCCATTGTGAGTCCCCTGTGGAAAAGGTCACAAAGGAGGATGCCAGTATGAGTCCCCTGTGGAAAAGGTCACAAAGGAGGATGCCAGTATGAGTCCCCTGTGGTAAAGGTCACAAAGGAGGATATCAGTATGAGTCCCCTGTGGAAAAGGTCACAAAGGAGGATGCCAGTATGAGTCCCCTGTGGAAAAGGTCACAAAGGAGGATGCCAGTATGAGTCCCCTGTGGAAAAGGTCACAAAGGAGAATATCAGTATGAGTCCCCTGTGGAAAAGGTCACAAAGGAGGATATCAGCACGAGTCCCCTGTGGAAAAGGTACATGTAACGAAAGAGGATATCAGTATGAGTCCCCTGTGGAAAAGGTCATATCTGAAAGGCCAAGGACAGAGTAAAACTTGACTGAGTCATCTTTTTTAACCTCTATATGAGTGCGAGTAAAATTTTGACTTAAAGACCTGTCCAAGCCCATGATGTCATTGTTAAAAATTCTCCTTGTCTTGGTCTTATTTTTCTGAAGTCTGCATGGATTAAAAGAATAGGATATTAGTGCCCTGTTACACTTTTTGATTTTTGTGATTCTTACATGTGTGTAACAGTAACAAGCATCTATATATATATAACTATATAAAGATGGGTAAGAGATGCAGCGAATAACCTGAAGATATCCAGGACAAGTCAAACAGTAGACCGAAACAGGCCAATAGAGATGCAACGAGTCGGGAACTTCTCGATTCGGTTCGATTTCGATTTTTATGTCTCGATTCGGTTTTTTTCGGTTCGAGTTTTTTTTTTTTTTTTTTTTTTTTTTTTTTTTTTTTTTTTTTTTTTTTTTTTTTTTGCAATGCAATATAATTTTCCAAAGAATTTTTTTTCCCTTTTATTTGAAAAATTTCGTCTCAATCTAAAAAAGACAACATGTGCATCACTATATACCCCCACCATTTTATGGCGGGGGTATAAAAATGCATGAAATACCCAGTTCATGTGAAAGCACTGTATGAACTATGATATATATGTTTATGTATCATGTGGAAATATTATTCAAGCCACCCCCCCCTCCCCCCTCCACAGAACGGCCTTCTGGGGATATAAATTTGTACAAAAGATATATGATAACTAACCAGTTTGCACAAAGAAGAGCATAGGTAAAATACTTTAAAAGAGGCAATTTTCAATTTGGGGTAGCACTCACGCGCTCGTTGAAATGCGGTAAAAGTCGCCGTTTCGAATTTCCTCTGACCCTGTATTTTCTTACGAATTGCTAGGTAAATGCTCTTGAAAGGTTCGCTTTTTATTCTAAATCATCACCTTAAATCATTCTCATTGGGAATACTGCGATTAGTGAATTAGAACGTTTTTCTGCATTATTTAGACTATTCGACTCGAATCGTTTCTGACCACTACGACTCGCGATTCGAGTCAGAGCTAAGAATCGCGATTCTCGGTGCACCGCAGTGAATCGTTGCAGCTCTACAGACCAACTTAATTTGGGGGGGGGGGGGGGGGGGTGTTGGCCTGTTACGTTATAATGGAACAGGTGAAGTGGGATCCCATGACGTTCCAGTCCAAGATTTCGAAAGACAGATTTGCACATTAAAATTAAAAATTTGAAAATTAAGCACATTAGGCAAATTTTCGAACGGGGGGCCTCAAACCTTATTCTTGTCCCTCTACGTCCGTTCTCTATGTTCAAGAATCGAATTCTATCTTGTCCTTAAAATGTATGCCCGCTCTGTTCTCTTAAACGTTTTTCTGTCGCACCATAATATGCTTGTTTAAAAAAAATCAACAGTAGATTAAGCAAATAGTATTCATCGCCATTTAATACGGCCTTGATCTCTCTATGGATGGGGTTAGTGATTCCATAAATAAATCATTTAGCGGTCGTAAAAGCTTTCTGCTTTCATTTGAACTCATTGTCGGTTGATTCGACCATTATCATTGATTGTCGAGTTTTTTTTATGCATGTAGATGCATATGTTAAATTGGGGCATTATTGTCTGACATTTTGCATTTATTTAGCCTGTAAAATTAACCGCGATCAAGGAATTTGAGGAGAAATATGTTGGGGAATTTTAAACCGAATAATTGGTATGTAAATTTTTGAATTTTATGAAAAATATACTAGGTTTATTGGGGTGAGTTATATAAAGGTGAATGGCTGGTGAGATGTGGTTTACATGAAGAGGGGTTCAGATCAGCTTAGTTACCGTACCATACTTCGGGGATGTAAATTTTTGTTATATTTGATATTCATTTTCTATTTTTATTTCAAAGCTTTCTTCATTTGGGTCATTGATATTGTAGGATTTCTATTCGAATAACTCCACAAGTTATTATATATATCTATCATGATTACATTTTTGATTCACCTAGGGGCTTAACCAAAAATGTAATCATGATAACTACATTTTTGGTTAAGCCCCTAGGTGAATCAAAAAATGTAATCATGATATATCTACTACTTTCGTTGCAGCTGTAACTAAGCTGATCTGAACCCCTCTCCCTGTAAACCACATCTCACCAGCCATTCACCTTTATATAACTCACCCCAACAAACCTAGTTATGCCCCATCTCCCATCATTATGCCAAAGGGGGTCCAGTACACTGGGGGAGGGGTTTAGCCTTTTGGCTTTTTGTAAGAATTAGACTAAAATCGGGGAAAACCAAAATTATTTACAAATCCTAGGAGTTCCTTACCCCTACATCCGCGCTTGAGCATGTGAATTTTTCAACATGAAACATCATTAGAAATAGGGGGTGTTGTTGGGGAAGGTTTATGTCAACCTATATTATAGGGGGTGTTGTTGGGGAAGGGTTATGTCAACCTATATTATAGGGGGTGTTGTTTGGGAAGGGTTATGTCAACCTATATTATAGGGGGTGTTGTTGGGGAAGGGTTATGTCAACCTATATTATAGGGGGTGTTGTTGGGGAAGGGTTATGTCAACCTATATTATAGGGGGTGTTGTTGGGGAAGGGTTATGTCAACTTATATTTGAATAAAGGTGATGGCTTTAAAATGTATTGCGATATATTGCCAGTTGTGATACAAGTGACATATTAAAATTAAAATTTTAAACATGCATTATGCATGTTTAAAATTTTAATATGTCATAGGACACAAGATTTCATTTTGTAATTTATTGCAATCCTTTTAAAAATTTCATTATTTTCACAGAAAAAAACCACTAAAAGAATACACGGCTTATATGTTTATTGCTTAATCTGTCTTTTGCCAAAGTTTGGGATCACAAAAAATAGAGAAATAAACAAATAAAAAAAAAACAAAAAAAAAACTTAAAGTTGTGTCTCTTTCACAAAGTCAAACTTGAAAAAAAGTTAACTGCCTAGCTTCATCAAGCATAGATGTGAATATAATGATATTGAACGTAAGAAAAAAATCATCAGATGCAGAGGAGGCTGAGAACCATTTTGTTTAGAAAATCAATTATGAAAATTATTATGAAACAAGAGAGACCGTCATAAAGTCGGCGGTATTTTCCGTACAAACTTTTATACTATGATGGTAGGTAACAGAAAAAGGATTTTTTAATAGTGTCAGTTTTAGGAGTTATCTCCCCTTGATGGCGAAAACCTCTAAAAATTAATTGCGAAATATCTAAACGGTGAACTTGAAAATTTCCAGTGAAATTTTTAGAATTTTTCCATCCAAGCTCCCATAATTTTTTTTTAAAATATGGCTGAAATATTAGTTTTTCCACAGACTTAATGTAAACTTTGAGGTCCGATAAAACTTTTTTTCAAAAACACATTGGTGGAAATTCTCAATAAATCTTTTCTATTATAACTTATCACAGGCACTTAGATCTGAGAAAATAAATTTTTATAACATATTTCTATATATTCAGTTTTATTTTGTCACTCTTCGATCACTGTGACAACCGCCGTGGAGAAAATCCCTTATTTTCTCCACGGCGGTTGTCACAGTTATCGAAGGGTTATCGAAGGGACAGAATATATAGAAATATGTTATAAATATTTATTTTCTCAGATCCAAGTTTAGAATTCCAAACTCAATAAATGGATGAACCAATTATCCCTCATTATACATCTAATTCCGACGCCCGTAATATAACATATGTTTTATTGAAATAGGCAAAAAATTAGATTTTTGCTCGTCCGTTCTTGACCAGAACGATTTACAAAGTAAAATATTGAACCCGAACCGGTATCTTGAAAAACGTACCACGGTGCGTATTGGAAACGAATAAAACCACATAGCCCTACTTATGATGTGTCAAAGGTTCTGAAAGCAACCAGGAGGAAAATGTCATTGAGTTATTCTGAAGATGACGGTTACGTAACGTGTGTAAAATGGTGCTATACCCCCATTACGTCCAGATGTGTATTTTCGATTTCCACGAAAAGTGAATAGTCTCATTATTGTACCGTTGCCAACTATGTAAGATGCAGAACATCATTCTGAAATTACATTGGTAAAGTTCAATTCGTACAAAAATAAAGGGGGGTCAATAAAATATTGGTTTTACTCATCAATACAAGACGTTTTATTTTCAAGTCAGAGGTCATCTAAAAAGGGATGGAAGAAATTCTACTTGAAGTGTTGTTCACTTGAGAATATGTATCTACATAAAGTGCAAGTTGTATAACACTAAGTAAACATACTATACCTTTTGATCGCATTGCGAAACTGCTTAAATTGAAGATTGAAAAGGATAGAAAGTGCTTCGTATAAAAAGAAAATTCGCGAAAACCAACTATCTGTGAATTGTGACTTAATAAAAAGTATTATGAACAAAATGAAATCTCGTGATTGTGCTTTACTCGACGACACCTTAAATTTTAGATTTGTTTTCTGATATAAGTAAGCATTCATCGAAGGAAGATTTCGTTTCGTTTTGAATAGTCATTGAAGTGGATTTGTAAACTTTTTAGATCAGCGTTTGCTTTTTATGGAATGAGTTTTTGTTACCGATTTGTGAATTTCAATTCTTATTGAACTCGCAATGTAGACTCGTAGTAAATCGCAATTTGCGGAAATGGAAACGTATTAATGACGTCATACTGACAGACTTCATGTATATTCTTTCAGAATTTCAAGGGGAGTGCATATCGAGCTGAATCAAAAGATGCAGTTGAAGATGACGAATTAGTACCGCTGCACGAAGCAGACGACACCGGCTGGGAAATGACGGAGGAAGAAAAAACTAATGGATTTGTCGATGCGAAAGATTCCAATATGACGATCAGACCACAACGACTTCAAGAGGACGCCAGCGAAACACCCACGGTCTCCAACCCTGAAAATATCAAATGTGGCTTTGGGTCATGCAAACCGAATTTCCTCCAGAATTTCAACAATCCAAAAGCTTTACTGTTTTTCCTTTGTGCCTTCTGTACAGTTCAAGGTATGTACTGAAATAAGCGATTTCAAATGTCTTATTTGTCAACATGGTCAAACAGATTTCAATACTGCAAACTTTTGTCAATCCGAAAGAATTTTTGTCAGACATTTCCTTCGGACTGACACTTTTCAACACCTATGGATATATAAATATAATTACATGCGCACTATCTGTGGTTCCTATTAAATCGTCAGCCTTATAAGTCAAAACTTATGGCAGTTATTATAAAACAGGTCAGTACCAATGAGAGACGTTCCGTACTGACGTTGACGGTACTTTTCAACAAGATCTACATATTAGTACTTATATAAAGACATGACAAGGACGGCAGATCAAACAAGACTATCGAGCACTCCACTGGAAAGATGAACAAGAAAAACCCAAAACACCAGGGTATATCATGCCGTGCATACATGAAATACAAGATGTGAACAAAAATATCAATGCAAACTTGAAATACAGTGTCAATAGGAAAGACAAAACAGAATAGTAAAAAACCAAAAAGCAATGATGACGGATCATTGAGAATAGGAGAGACAAATATAACAGGAAAGACCAAAGATAACCGAAAAACCCTATGTGAACCGGAAATACGAATGTTAACAGGAGGGACAATACTAAAGAGAACTGGAAAATTGAAAGAGATCTTTGATGTTAGAAAACCAAAGAACAACGGGAATAAACATACAGGAAAGAACATTTGAGGAGAATGTAACTTAAAGACAAGACAAATCAGTAAGCCAGGACCGCAATGAAGGCGATTTATGCCGAGCAATGCAAAGTCAGTATCTGACAAACCAGTTAGAACAGCAAAGACCTATGTAAACTGGAAAAAAACTCATTTCAACAGGAAATTCTAACGCCAAGAGAAAAGGCCACATAGAACTCATTGCAGAAAAAGGATATGATCAAGGCTTTTTCTGCTTATTTTTGGTCCGAAATTCGGCCATATTCCCAATGGCAGATCATATCTTTTTCCCCTAATTTGTGGCCATAAATTCACAATTATCAACATGAAAAATAATTAGTACAAAATTAGACAACGATAGAAACTCCTGCAAAAATTAAAAACAAAGTCTATTCAATCGTTGTAACTTTCAATATCCTGTTCCTTGCTTAAATTTCCCTATTCTGAGCAAAACGACGTAAAATCCCCAATTCTATCGCCATGGCCTTGATCTCAAAAGATAGAGAAAAGGCCCTGGTGATTGACGCAGTGAATTCTGTCGAATGGAATTCCTATAGGGATTGTTTGACCTTGCTTCTTCTTGCTTCTGTATCGATACAAATCTTAATAAACATGCATTTTTACATGCATACGGTATTCCCGAGCAGACGTCAAACTCTGAATGATGTATCTTACATTATCACGTAGGCCGTAGGACTTTCTTGAATTTCTGAAATTCTTGTCTTAACCTTGATCTATTTGCACGAAGAATTCGGAGAGCCATTTTATGTGTCAAGGATAAGATTTGGTTCATCTTTCCAGTGAAAATAGTGGTTCCTTTTAGAACATCGTGCGATATGGCCACAGGAGCTGGACGCCTGAAACTCTCATAGAAATTCGCCTTTTCTACTTTCCCTTTATTGCTTCACAGGATGTCATAAATCCGTGTCATCCCTGGCCCATGGATACAGCTTCAGATGAATTAATAATATTTTGCTGACTATATATCTTTTACTTTCAATCTTTACACTTCCATCTTATTGTTACCCCACAGGGCTCTCGATCAGCCTTATTTGGGACCCATATTGGGCCCCAGTCCCAATGCAAAATAGTATCTTTTTTCCCAATTTATTAACAATTTTCCCCAATTTGAACCTCATGGAAAATTCATTAAAATGACTTAAAAATTCTCATTTTCTAGTTAAAAGGCATCCACACTTATTCAAAATATTTCCCAAATTTTGAGAAAATTGTAGCCATATGGCCCCTCCCCCACAATAATTATACAAAATAGTTATTCTGATCTTTAATTTCTTTCTATTTTGTATATGGGATATTTCCGATCGTACAAAATGTCTAGGAGAAGATAACTCTAATTCTAAACGTTAACTTTGCGATCACTTGCTAAACTGATGTAATAGAAATGATTGTCATTCCCGCCAGTGTGTACCCTATGTCTGTCAATACGAGGTGTTCTTACGTCAATTGACAGCAACAGAAGCTATAGTAGCTTGCATGGTGCAATAGACGAAATGGTGAGGGTTTGTTCTAAATTGAGGCAACTCTGTTTATACGTCTGGATTCCAATTTAGTCATGAATTTCGATGGCGACTTCCCTGTGAATGTGAAATATCCCATGCTCCCAATATATTCTACGCGCATAATTTTATATGTTAGACTCTTGTAGAACGATTCTCATACAACTATAACCTACATGTTACTTTCGTATGTTAATAAACCGTAAAACTTAGCCAGGACTTTCTATTCGAAGTTAGAAAATGACAAAGTAAAATTCACACCCACGGATAAGGCAACAAAATGCCGCTAATTTTCCAAATTTCAAAGGTCCCGGGCCCGAGTACCAAAAATGGGTGTGAAAGCCCTGCCCCGTATTTCTACTGCATGTCACTGAATGTTTTCTCAAACAAAGATTTTATTTTAAAATTAATTTTCATAGGTTTTGTTGTGAATGGTGTAAACAATGTCAACACGACGTCATTGGAGCGTCGTTTTGGACTGCCTAGTTCCAGAGTAGGAATGATTTCAAGTTTCTATGACATCTCGGCGGCCATCTTGGGACTCATCGTCAGTTATCTAGGGTCTGGGAAGCATAAGGCCCGATGGGTTGCGATGGCATGCCTGTCGATGGCGTGCGGTTCCTTTTTCATGGCGCTTCCACATTTCACAACAGGTCTTTATCAGTGGGGCCAAAACATCGGCGAAGCTTGTAGAGGTACGGTATACATACAAAAATTGGTATTTGTGTAGATTGGAGTAAACTTTTGGTGAATAAAAAAGTGTTTATCATAATTGTTTTGCTATTGGACATAGTAAAAACACAGGGATTTATCACGCTAATACCGGTTGCTTTGTTTACCATAACACATATAGTAAATAGAGAAACCGGTCTTAGCGTGGTAAATCCCTGTGAGTAAAAATTTTATATACATGTATTGTATACATAAGCTATGGAGATATATACGGTAAATCAAATCAAATTGAAATCAAGAATACGCTTTTGATTAGCTGAGTTGCAAAACTCGACTCTTAATTTGATGTGAGACGGGCGGGCGTGCGGGCGGTTGGACCGGCGTCTGGGCGGGCGTCAACAATTGGTTTCCGGAATACAAGTCAAGTAAATTCAAATTCAAATTCATTTATTGCATTAACTCAATATAAAGTCATCATGCATGTAAAAGTAACAACACATTCATATACTCATACTCACATCGTGATCTATATGTGCACTTGAACCTCCTGGGGAGCTTCTTGAATTTAATTTAATATATCGTGTACAAAATGACCCAAACTATTTATCAAATTCATGTCACCATTATTGAAAATAAAACTCATTTTACTTTCTTCGTCCAGATAATTAAGATTTGGACATTTTTCAAAAAGTATCAAGGAATTTCTTTCTTTGTTGTTTATACGCAGAACAACGTAAAATTACATGTTTTTCATCTTCAATCTCTCAGGCATTACACTTGTCACATAACCTGTCATTTAGTGGAGTAACCGGCCTTGTATGTCTTCTGGTTTCAACTTTGAGCTTATGGGCACTTATACGGAACCGTACAAGGTCACGCCGTACTTTAAATGACATATTTGAATCCAAATACTCCTCAAGCTCGAAACGTGTTTTAAAGTTACAGTAGTTTCTTAGTTTACCATTTCTATTTTCACAGAGTTTTTCTTCCCATATTTCTCGATAATTAGCTCTTAATTCTTTACGTAATTTCTTAGTATCATAAGACTCTAAGTTATATTTCAGTAAATTATCAATTGTTTTAATCCATGTTATCCATGATCGTCCGCCTTTGTTATCAATATATTCAGCTTCTAGCAAACGATTTTCCAGTAATAGTCTATTTTTGCATCTTACTTTCACACGTTTCCAGTAATTAAAGGAATTTATTACAACGTCAATGGCCATGGGATACTGAGCTAAGTCCCCCATTACAGCTACATTTGATGCATACTTGTGAACACCAAGTATCCACTTCATATAGGAAATATTAATCTTCTCTATTGGTAGAGAATTGCAAATTTTATCAAGAGAAACTTTAGTGTTCGAACTCAGATCTTGGCGATTGATTTTTAGCTCACCTGAGCCAAAGGCTCTAGTGAGCTATTGTCATAGCGATCCGTCCGGCGTCCGTCGTCCGTCGTCTGTCGTGTGTCGTCTGTCGTCTGTCTGTCGTAAACTTTTCACATTTTCAACTTCTTCTCAAGAATGGCTTAAGGGATTTTGATGAAACTTGGTAGGTATAAAGTACTAATGATCCCCTACAAGTGTTGTTGTTTTTCGTCCGGATCCCTCAACAGGTGGCGCCACCACAGGCAAAAGTAGGTCACGGGGGGTACCCTCCCTTGACAAACTTCTTCTTCAGAACGGAAGCACGTATCGACAAACTGAAAGCATCAGGATGATCTACAGAGATGTCTTAAGAAGTGTTGTTATTTTTGGTTCCACACCGAAGTCAAATTTTTGACGCTTTTTTGACGTCTCTTCGGACTTAGCCAGAAATGCAAATTTTTGCACTATTTCTTTAAATAACTCAATAAGTGTATGATTTTACACACTCATTTACTGCATATTTATCATATATAACTTACTTAATGCTTTGATATGTATTTTATGCTTAAATTTTATTTTTTTATTTTTTTATGAATTTTTTTCTTATGTAAAAAGGAAGGGGGGGGGGGGGGTGATTTTCATACATTTTCTGCTTCT
Organism: Pinctada fucata; assembly: GCA_028142955.1. Classification (NCBI taxonomy): domain Eukaryota; kingdom Metazoa; phylum Mollusca; class Bivalvia; order Pterioida; family Pteriidae; genus Pinctada; species Pinctada fucata. The sequence goes on from AP027109.1 coordinate 21,306,761, forward strand.
TTTCTATAACCACTCTTCAGATTGTCATGACATTTTGTAGGTATGAGGTACTCATGCATGGTACCCTTCAAGTGAAAGAATTTTGTCAAGATATCCACTTTTGGATTTTTAAGGAATATTTTTTAAGATTGTACATAGGTATAATGTATGTTTTCTTACCAAAAATAGGAGAAAAATTCTCAAATCGCACCGGGTTAAACACATTGATACTACTTTTGAATGAAGAAATTTTATTTGAATCACAAAAAAAAAATGCCGTAAAGATTAAAAGTACACAACTTTTTAAATATTTTTTCAAAGCCATGCACCTGGTTCCGGACCGGAATTATTCGAATTTTATGATCTGAGGACCCATTTTCACACGCATTCTTCCACACATGTAGATGTCTCACACACTTTAAACTATATTCAAAATTTTATTTCATCTACATGTATCTAGTAAACAATCACGGGAAGACAATTCAAGATAAACATTGTGTGTATTTTCCACCAATTGTTGAAAATAATAAGAAAATAATCGGAACTATTTGACAGGACAATGACCTAGATAATGACCTAGATATGCATTAATTCATCTTCGTCCCCAAGACGCATCGTATTCCGCTAGGCGCTTCATTGCAATACAAACCGCAAAGTAGTACTGCGATACATTTCAGGAGATGCAGTGCAAACGGAATAGATTTTTATACTTGGAACACTTTCATAATGGTTACCATTCATGTACTTGGAACACTTGCATATACTTGTTATCATGTATAAAGTTTGCTCGAATTTCCTCTGTCTTAGACTCCCTTAGATGAAGTAATTTACGGACTGATTTCTTGAAGAAACGTCTAATGAGTAATCTCTTCCTCTGGATTTTGAGAATGCATAGGACATTTAATATCTGAAATTCTTGAAAATAAATAATTCCGTTCAGAGTTCCTGAAATGTTGGACCACAGAAGCTGTTGTTTTAATAGAGAAAATAAATTATTATTCACAACTTTAAGCCACTGTGTTCGTCATCTTGTATGTATAATATTTCTAAGAGGAACACAGAGGCCTGAGGTTGTGAATACTAAAACATTTTCTCTCATAAAACGACAGGATCCTGTGTTAAGACATTTGGGAATTTTTATCTGATCAAATAATAGATACATGATGAGTTTTTATCGGACCAAATAACTTCTTGTCGGCAAATCCAATGCAACCGATACATTTCATGAACTCTCTCCGCTAACAACTTGTCCGTGTACAATTTGTTAACAGTAAATAACGATGTCGTAGGTCTGCTAGTTGGACAAGCTTAACAATTTCATGGGCCTTTTAATTTGTTTCAAACTGCGAAACCTAGAGAAACCACTTGAGTTGTTGAACAGCGTATGCTGAAATGCGACGCTCCTTCTCGCCTGTTGAAATATGCATAGGCAAGAAGCGTCGCATTTCAGCATATTTACTGAAAATTATTTGTTCAAATGGCTTCACTGGGTCATGAGGTATGATACAACATACACTGCTTTTTTGGAAAACAAACTCACGGGCAGGAACATGTTACGTCGCCTTACAGTACCGTTGTCAGAAGTATTTAAAGTTCTGCACTTAAAACCGTCCGTTGACATTATGCCACAGGTAAGGATATGAAGGAATCCATCCGTTGTCGCGACAATGAGCATGTGTGGAAAGTATGATTTTCTAATAAACGTTGAAATTTTAGAAGTAATACACTCGAAAATTCAATGGGGGTAGTCATAACACTAAGCTTTTGGTTTATATGCTTTTCTGGTACTTATATACAGTTTGAAAAGAGGAGATCGAGTTGGCGTCCTTTGATCACCACGTCCTGCACATGTGTTATTTTTCCTTTTTCTTGAAATCTTTGAATATTCAGGTTATGTTATTCCAGAAATATACTAATAATAAATATCAAGTCTATATAATGCTCCTCTGGTAGTGTCATGATGACGAATTCAATTTTTGACCACTTTTAGGGGACTTTTCTAAAATTAGTCCGTTGTCAATCCATGTTGTGAAAGTTCTGTCCGTTGTCAGATGTCCGTTGTCTGCTTTTATATTTTAATGGATGGAATGAGACTATGATACCTGTACTAATCATTAAAATTCATCAATCAATACGCACAATTTAATTTTCAACCAATTTAGAATGGAGACTGATTTGCCCAGAATTGAATTCGCCGAATCATCCGTTTTGTTAAGATATCCTTAACATTAAATTTTATTCGTCCCGTCTTAAATTCATCTTCTGGGCTATGCGTGAAAAGGGTAAAATATAAATGGAGGCGAAAATTTGAATGTATACAGTATTTTACTTTATAAGTGTATTATAAACCGGTGTAATGCAGTAGTTTTCTCGTAGGAAAATTTGCTAAATAAGAGGTTTCTTCTCCTTGGAGATATTCCGCTATATATTAGACTTTCCTCATATTAGCATGGATTTTCCCCATAGAGAAGAAGAAAGGAGGGGATCTTCAACAACACTAGGTTGCAGCACCCACAGCAATATCCCAAAACACTCATGCAAAAAACACAGAACAGACACCCACAGAAAGAGACTCAAAAGGGACAAGGTCTTACATATATATTTATTGCACACATGTCTCCTCTTTACCCACCAATAGTCTCTATCACTCTTGAAAAGTTGAGACTTTATAATTTGATTTTCATCATCGGTTCTGCAGAACGAACGCCACATTTTGAAAAGTTTACAGACTGGCGGAAGACAGATGGTGTGCTGTAATTAAAAAAATCACAAAACTTCAACAGAGCAGGATATAATTACTCTTCCCGGACACTTGACCCTATTCCTATTTTTTCTTTTGTAGAATATGTAAGAGGTTTCTGGGAGGGGGAGGGTAAGACACTCACACATATATGGGGTTTTAGACAAATTCATATATATTCAGACAAATACATATATACAGACAAACACATTCATCAACAGACACACTCATACAGAAAGATATGCATAGGCAGACGGATAGACAGGTAGACAGACATACACAGATGTACTCACCCTCACACACAAACAAAAACATATATTGACTTTGATTTCAGTAAATCCACAGTTTATCACAGCATGCAAGACAGACGACAAATCGGACTAGGCCAATATCTCTTTCTTGACAAAATACCTTTCATAAAGTCAAGCAGATATACACACATAGTCAAAACAGACACAGGGAGAAACAAAAAGAGATTCACACAGACAGACTCAAAGACAGACTCAAAGACAGTGACTGATCAAAACACAGACATGAACATCCTGAAAGGAACATCCTGAAAGACATACACAGACATGCGCAAAACGACAGACTGACAGACACAGGGTATACACAGACATACGCAAAAACAAACGGACAGACAGGCATGTATATAGACAGACATACACACAAAAGACACAGACAGATGCACTGTCTCACTCACATACAGACACACATGCTAACAAACGCGGACAAAAGAATTCACTCGCAGGCAGACGGAGACACTGATATCGACGCTGACATAAAAAACAACAACACGAACTTACACACAGACACACACAAATGTAAATAACATATCAACTATAATTTTCATCATCACCTGAGATATACATGTAAGGTCTATATCATACCCCCATCGAAGATCTCTATTGAATGCAAAACTATAAATTTAATGTTTCAAAGAGAAAATCCAAACCATTAATGGTAGGCGAGGGAAATCTGCTTTAGGGGACTTCAAAGACTACAGTAAAGTTGTTTTTTTTTTCGCGGGGGGGGGGGGGGGGTCTCAAGTAAGTGTATAGCAGTTATAGGGAGCTACTATGGGCAAAATTATAATGGCCATTTATTACAAGTATTTTATTACTTTGTATGTTTATATTCATTTTTGTGCATTTGATATTATTTTGTCTCTTCGATAAAACGGTGCCTAATAACCTATCCGTAGGTAAGAATTTTATTGTTTCTGGGAAAAAAAGCATGCGAAAATTTTAGATCAAAGAGCGATTTCGTGTTTAGAACGTTCGGAACAATAACGTGATAAAGGCTGAGGCTATCAAAATGTCTTCAATGACCGATATTTGATGTCTTTGTTTTTAACGCTATATATATGACTTCAAAATCCCTTTAACAATTGTTGTTTAATTGATCAATGTATAAATTCATGAACTCATCCTACACCTCTTCAAATTCATGAATCATATTTTCAATTTTAAATCTATTCTATACGATCTATGTTCATATAACCTGAAAATTATATGATATCCTCCTTTAAAGCTTTACAAAAAAAAAGAGAGCTGAATACTTTAAGAATTAACTAAGCTAATTTAATTGCTCGGCGTTAGATTCGAAATAAAGATTGCAATATAAACGGGTGCAATATACAGGATAGTTTTCCTGTTCAATTCCATTCCCTATTCATGCCCAAATACCGTTAAGAGTCATGACAACGGACCATATCTTCTTGTCTTGTCATAACAACGGACATTCTTTATCAAATAATGAAAGTATACAATAAATATACAATGTAAAAGACGGTCATTCACATATATTGTTTGTATAATGTTGTCGATAATTTTCTACATAAAATTGGTATATAAAATCAAATAATTAAGGGACAGGATATTTTTCCTGTTCAAATTTCCGTTTTCGTTGCTGACAGTAGGTCATCGCCAATTAGATCTCCTCATAACATAAAAGGAGTTTAATTCATTTCATGGTAATCATGTATTACTGAAGCGTGTGGCTACCCCCCGTTGGCTTTTTAAAAGAAATAGCCGGTTACCTAATGATTTATTTGTGATTTTACTGAAATTTTGTCGATAATTTTCATGACAACGGATGGTTTCCAACATATCCTCACCTGTGGCATAATGTCAACGGACGGTTTTAAGTGCAGAACTTTAAATACTTCTGACAACGGTACTGTAAGGCGACGTAACGTGTTCCTGCCCGTGAAACTGGCACACTTTCTGCACAACTCACTTGAATTGATGAATATTGGATCAAAACGATTTTAACTGTACGTTTCATGTATTTGAGATGAAATCAATACTATTCAAAAGCATAATTCATAGATTTCAGTGAATAAAGGCAAAACTGAAAAATCTTTGTTTTTTATGCCCCTGGAATAAAAGATTCGGGAGCATATAGTTTTTGGCCTGTCCGTCTGTCTGTTTGTCTGTCTGTTTTCTGAAAAACTTTAACATTGGGCATAACTTTTGAATGGAAGCTGGTGATAGAGGTTTCATATTTCACATGTGTATTTACCAAAATTTTTGACCTCATGACCATAACCTTGACCTTTCACGTACTTCTCAAAAACTTTAACATTGGGCATAACTTTTGAATGGTTAGTGATAGGGCTTTCATATTGTACATGTGTATTCCTTGTGACAAGATCTTTCCATTGATACCAATATTACGCTGACCCTGACCTCTCACATACTTAACAGAAAATGGCGTTTATACTAACAAAGATGCCGCCGGGGGCATTCTCGTTTCACAAACACAGGCTTTATAATTTCTGGCATGCTAGCTATCAATAATGAAAGGTTTTGTGTTCAATTTTAAATAAACTTAATTTGTGAAATCATTTCATTGTTTTATTCTTTTTCTGCTGCACATTAATGTGGAATTTTACAATATGATTTTATTTTTGATGTTGCATAATTGAACTATACTAGCTGGGCATATGACGTTGGACCACTTTATCCGTTTTTTTCAAATCAGTAAAAAAGTTATTGTTTTGAAATGTGACTATTTTTTTCTTTTTTGTACTTTTAAAGGTTGTCTGAAAAAAACACTTCTCTGCATCCGGCAAAAATCGTTTTAGAAAGGTTGTGGGCTAAAATCCTGGTACTGGCACTATCAGTATTCAATGTCAGTATGTCAATTAGAGCGTGCATGGGTATCAGGTGAGCGTTGTGCCCCTTGGGGCTCTTGTTAGTGTGCTTGCCCACATTTCACTTCCATACAGACATACTGGTTTAACAGTTTTATTAAACAGATCAAAACTAATTTTTGGCGACATTATTTCTCTATCAATTACTGACTTAGTTTATATAGTGATTTGGCGCCTCTGTCATACATGTTCTTTTTAGCTGGAAGAAAATTTCCAGTGGAATCAAATATTACACCAAGGTATTTGTATTTACTAGTGTTTGTCAAAACAGAATGCTTAAGCTTAATAGTATCTGAAGAAATTCGTCCATGTTTTGACACTTGCAAGACCATTGATTTTGATTCATTTATTTCAAGTTTCCAGCGGTCGCAGTACTTCGTTAGATTATCAAATTTCCCCTGCAATCCTTCAAAAGTAGAAGACAAAATAACTAAATCATCAGCATATAAAAGACAGTCTATTACACTCTCATTTAAGACAGGACTATCAATATCACCCAATATATCGACCACATCATTAATATAGATATTAACTAGCAGTGGACTTAAAACTTCACCCTGTTTGACACCGACATTGTCTTTGAAGAAATCTGTTCGTTTTCCGTCAACTTTTATACATGTTTCCGATTTTGAATACATATCCTTTGTAACATTGAATATTTTACCATTTATTCCATTTTTATTAAGTTTATACATTAATCCACCTCTCCAAATGGTGTCATAAGCTTTCTTAAAATCAACAAATCCAAGGTATAATTTCTTGTTTTCAAACTTATACTTGTCAATTAATGTTTTCAAGACAAACATGTGATCTAAGGTCTGACTTTTTTCACTAAATCCAATTTGTAATTTACTAATGATACCTCTATCTTTTGTAAACTTATTAAGCCTTTTATTTAGAATTGATGTAAAAACTTTTCCGAAACAGCTAGTTAATGCCAGTCCACGGTAATTATTTGTATCGTGGCAATTGCCCGCTATATGTAGAGGCACGATTATGCTTCTACTCCATTCTAAAGGAAAATTTCCCGTTTTAAGAATCTTATTAAAGAGTTTCGTAAACATATTTGCGAAACAATTTGCTGCAACTTTCAACATTTCATTCTTGATAATGTCTAAACTACCTGATTTTCCACTCTTTAAAGCTTTAAAGTCTGCATATTCATTCTTACATTCAAGTATGATACATGCTAGTGCAATGAAACTTCATACACTTACTCACCATGAGTCAAAGATGACCCCTATTGATTTTAAGGTCAAGGTCATAGGACTCAGATGATTGAAAATACTTTCCAGACCATATTAGAGCCTGTATTGCACTTATTATCATGGAACTTGCCATAAATATTTCCAATGAGTCAAGGATGACCCCTATTGATTTTGAGGTCCAAAGGACAAGGTCATAGGACTCAGATGATTGAAAATGCTTTCCAGACCATTTTAGAGCCTGTATTACACCTATGATAATGAAACTTGCCAGAAACATTCCCCATGAATCAAGGATGACCGCTATTGATTTTGGGGTCAAAAGGTCATAGGTCAAGGTCATAGGTCTCTGATGATTAAATATTGTTTCTGGACCATATTTGAGCCTGCATTGCACCTATGATCATGAAACTTGCCAGAAATGTTTCCCATGAATCAAGGATGACTCCTATATTTATTTTGGGATCAAAAGATCAAAGGTCAAATTCATAGGACTCAGTCTGGTGTCTGAACTATAAGTGAATGTGAATCGACCTGAAACGTGCTTGTAATGTTTCCCATTTGTCAAGAGCATATAGTTATACAATTCATGTATATTTTAAGTCTGCATATTCATTCTTACATTCAAGTTTTGCAACTCGGCACTTTGCATCTTTGATGCATTTTAAGTTTTTTTATATGCTACATGCAGTACTTTATATATAATATGGCTTTTACATACATTTTTCAGACCATGCAGCAACGGAAGTCCAATGTGCACAGACAGACGACACTTCCCATCTCCAGAACTACCTGTATGTCTTCCTGTTTGGTCAAATTTTACACGGGGTAGGGGGAACAACTCTGTATATAGTGGGCGTGGCTTTGATTGATGACAGCGTGCCAGCTAGTTCCTCCCCTATGTACTGTGGTAAGTTATATTTGATACAAGAGGGAAATATTGGAATCAGAGCACTCACACACCCTACCCGAAAATGCTTATTTTTCACGTTTTACGTATAATTTTTATGCCCCCGTTATCGGATTTTTGGTCTGTCTTTTGTCTGTCTGTTTCTCCACAAAACCTTAGCCATTAATGTATCTTTTGAATGGTAAGTGATAGGGGTTTAATGTGTATTCCTTGTGACAAGACCTTTCTGTGGATACCAATTTCTTTAACTTGTGATCTTGACCTTTGAATTTGACCTTTTTTATGTCCCCGGAATCAAAAATTCGGGGGCATATAGTTTCTGGCCTGTTTGTCTGTCTGTCTGTCTGTTTGTCCGAAAATTTTTAACATTGGACATAACTTTTGAATGGGAGGTGATGATGCTTTCATATTGTTGACCTCGTAACCTTGAATTTGACCTTAGACCTACTTTTCAAAAACTTTAACATTGGGCATAACATTTGAATGGTAAGTGATAGGGCTGTCATAGTTCACATGTGTATTCCTTGTGACAAGACCTTTTCATTTATACCAAAATTTTTGACCTCGTGACCTTGACCTTTGACCTACTTTTCAAAACCTTTAACATTTGGCATAACATTTGAATGGTTAGTGATAGAGATTTCATATTTCACATGTGTATTCCTTGTGACAAGACCTTTTCATTGATACCAACATTTTTGACCTCGTGAACTTGACCTTGTCCTTTGACCTACTTTTCAAAAACTTTAACATTGGGCATAAATTTTAATGGTAAGTGATAGGGCTTTCATATTTCACATGTGTATTCGTTATGTTAAGACCTTTCTACTGATACCAAAAAAAAAATGACCCTGACTTTGACCTTTGACATACTTTACAAAAACTTTAACATTGGGAATAACTTTTGAATGGTAAGTGATAGGGCTTTGATATTTCACATGTGTATTCCTTGTCACAAGATTTTCCCATCGATACCAAAAATTTCACAGTGAACCTGACCTTGACCTTAAACATACATGTACTTAACAGAAAATGGTGTTTATACTATCAAAGATGTTACCGGGGCATTCCATTCGTGTTTCACAAACATAGGCTTTATTGGTAAAACTTTTAAACTTGGTCAAAACTTTTGAGTGTATCCCTTGTGACAAGACCTCTCCAGGGATACCAAAATCTTTTACCTTGTGATCTTAACCCTGGGAGTTTGACCTACTTTTGAAAAACTTTAACCTGACCATAACTTTTGCATGGTTAAGTGATATTGCTTCCATATTTCACATGTGTATTCCTTGTGACAAGACCTTTCCATAGATACCAAAATTTTGACCTTTAAACCTTGACCCGGCATATCATATAGTTTTTTGGCCGGATTGCAAAGCAATTCCGGTCTATGGATTGACGATGTCCGTCTGTCTGTCCGTCTGCCGTCAACATTTTGGTTAAAGTTTCTGGTTGAGGCAAAATCTAAGGAACTATATGCAGTAGAAACTTTATATTACACATGAAGGTTGCCCATGACAAGACCTTTCAATTTATGCCGTAACATTTGACCTTGTGACCTTGACCATGGACTTTGACCTAGTTAAAGATTTTGGTTAAAGTTTCTGGTTTAAGCAAAATCTATGGAACTGTATGCAGTAGAAACTTTATATAATACATGTAGGTTGCCCATGACCAGACCTTTCAATTTATGCTATAACATTGGACCTAGTGACCTTGACCTTGGACTTTGACCTAGATAAAGATTTTGGTTAAAGTTTCTGGTTTAAGCAAAATCTAAGGAACTGTATGCAGTACAAACTTTATATTATACATTTAGGTTGCCCATGATGAGACCTTTCAATTTATGCTGTAACATTGGACCTAGTGACCTTGACCTTGGACTTTGACCTAGTTAAAGACTTTGGTTAAAGTTCCTGGTTTAAGCAAAATCTAAGGAACTGCATGCAGTAGAAACTTTATGTTATACATGTAGGTTGCCTCTGACATGACCTCTCAATGTATGCTGTAATATTTGACCTAGTGACCTTGACCCAGTTAGTGACAAAAACTTACTTTGCAATCCGGCCATACCGTCTTTAGCGGTGTTTTATTTCATTATGTACAGCTGTTTCGATGACAAGATGCCGACGTGGGGGGGGGGGGGGAGGGAGGGAGAAGGCATACATATGATTTTTGTGTCGCATGCGAAGCATAGCGACACTTAGGGATCACTTTGTCCGTTGTCCGTCTGTCAGTCAGTCCGTCTGTCTGTCTGTCACACTTTGGGTGTCAGCCCATAACTTTTAATTGGTGAGTGATAGGGCTTTGATATTTCACATGTGTATTCCTTGTTACAAGACCTGCCTACACATACCATAATTTTGACCTTGTGACCTTGACCTAGATATTTGACCTACTTTTGAAAAAAAGATAAGATTGGCCATATCTTTTGATTGGTAAGTGATAGGGCTTTGATATTTCACATGTTTTTTCCTTGTAACAACACCTTTCTACACTTACCATAATTTTTGACCTATTGACCTTGACCTATATATTTGACCTACTTTTCAAAAGAAATAAGATTGTATATATCTTTTGATCGGTAAGTGATAGGGCTTTGGTATATTTGACTGTTTGTGTTTTCGTGTCGCCTGCGAAGCATAGCGACACTTAGGGATCACTTTGTCCGTTGTCCGTCTGTCCGTCTGTCTGTCTGTCACACTTTGGGTGTCACAGCCCATAACTTTTGATTGGTAAGTGATAGGGCTTTGATATTTCACATGTGTATTCCTTGTTACAAGACCTTCCTACACATACCATAATTTTTGACCTAGTGAACTTGACCTACATATTTGACCTACTTTTCAAAAAAATTAAGAATGGATATATCTTTTGATTGGTAAGTGTTAGGACTTTGATATTTCACACATGCAATCATTGTGGCAAGACCTTTCTACACATACCATACTTTTGACCTTGTGACCTTGACCTAGATATTTGACCTACTTTTGAGAAAAAGATAAGATTCGCCATATCTTTTGATTGGTAAGTGATAGGGCTTTGATATTTCACATGTTTATTCCTTGTAACAACGCCTTCCTACACATACCATAATTTTTGACCTAGTAACCTTGACCTACATATTTGACCTACTTTTCAAAAAGAATAAGAATGGATATATCTTTTGATTGGTAAGTGTTAAGACTTTGATATTTCACACATGCAATCATTGTGGCAAGACCTTTCTACACATACCATAATTTTGACCTTGTGACCTTGACCTAGATATTTGACCTACTTTTGAAAAAAATATAAGATTCGCCATATCTTTTGATTGGTAAGTGTTTCACATGTTTATTCCTTGTAACAACGCCTTTCTACACTTACCATAATTTTTGACCTATTGACCTTGACCTACATATTTGACCTACTTTTCAAAAGAAATAAGATTGTATATATCTTTTGATTGGTAAGTGATAGGGCTTTGGTATTTCACATCTGTATTCCTTGTGAGAAGACCTTTCTACACAGACCATAATATTTGACTTTGTAACCTTGACCTAGATATTTGACCTACTTTTCAAGAAAAGTAAAATTGGCTATATCTTTTGATTGGTAGGTGATAGGGCTTTGATATTTCACATGTATTTTCCTTGTAACAATACCATTCTACACATACCATAATTTACCTTATGACCTTGACCTAGCTATTTGACCTTCTTTTCTAAGAAATTAAGGTTGTATATATCTTTAAATTGGTTGGTGATAGGTGTTTAATATTTCTTATGATGAGACCTTTTTGTAACCAATTTTTAGCTCACCTCGACGAAGTTGAGTGAGCTTATGCTATAACCCCACGCGTCCGCGTCCGCGTCCGCGTCCGTGTCCGCGTCCGTGTCCGCGTCCGCGTCCGGTTAAGAAGTTTGGGGTAGCTCAGTATCTGAGAAAGTACTAATGCTACAGTAACCAAACTTGCACAAGTGATTCATCTTTGGATGCTGAGGTGAACCCATGCATCAGATGCAGCATCTGACCTACATTTTCCGCTTGAGTGACTTGGTTAAGAAGTTTGGGGTAGCTCAGTATCTGACAAAGTACTAATGCTACAGTAACCAAACTGGCACAAGTGATTCATCTTTGGATGCTGAGGTGAACCCATGCATCGTATGCAGCATCTGACCTACATTTTCCGCTTGAGTGACTTGGTTAAGAAGTTTGGGGTAGCTCAGTATCTGACAAAGTACTAATGCTACAGTAACCAAACTGGCACAAGTGATTCATCTTTGGATGCTGAGGTGAACCCATGCATCATATGCAGCATCTGACCTACATTTTCCGCTTGAGTGACTTGGTTAAGAAGTTTGGGGTAGCTCAGTATCTGACAAAGTACTAATGCTACAGTAACCAAACTGGCACAAGTGATTCATCTTTGGATGCTGAGGTGAACCCATGCATCAGATGCAGCATCTGACCTACATTTTCCGCTTGAGTGACTTGGTTAAGAAGTTTGGGGTAGCTCAGTATCTGACAAAGTACTGATGCTACAGTAACCAAACTGGCACAAGTGATTCATCTTTAGATGCTGAGGTGAACCCATGCATCGGATGCAGCATCTGACCTACATTTTCCGCTTGAGTGACTTGGTTAAGAAGTTTGGGGTAGCTCAGTATCTGACAAAGTACTGATGCTACAGTAACCAAACTTGCACAAGTGATTCATCTTTGGATGCCGAGATGGACCTATGCATCGGATGCAGCATCTGACCTACTTTTTCCACTTGAGTAATTTCGCTTTTAAAAGCCAATATTGAGCAAAGTATAAGTGCTACATGTACAAAACTTGCATATTGGATGTATCTTTGATCAAACTTTCATAAAATGACCTTGACCTACTTTTTCCGCTTGAGTGATTTTGCCTTTAAAAGCCAATATTGAGCAAAGTATAAGTGCTAGATATTCCAAACTTGCATATTAGATGTATCTTTGATCAAACTTTCATAAAATGACCTCGACCTACTTTTTCCGCTTGAGTAATTTTGCCTTTAAAAGCCAATATTGAGCCAAGTATAAGTGATACATGTACCAAACTTGCATATTGGATGTATCTTTGATCAATCTTTCATAAAATGACCTTGACCTACTTTTTCCGCTTGAGTGATTTTGCTCTATAAAGCCAATATTGAGCAAAGTATAACTGCTACATGTACCAAACTTGCATATTGGATGTATCTTTGATCAAACTTTCATAAAATGACCTCGACCTACTTTTTCCGCTTGAGTGATTTTGCATTTAAAAGCCAATATTGAGCAAAGTATAAGTGCTACATGTACCAAACTTGCATATTGGATTTATTTTTGGTCATATTTCATAAAATGACCTCGACCTACTTTTTCCGCTTGAGTGATTTTGCCTTTAAAAGCCAATATTGAGCAAAGTATAAGTGATACATGTACCAAACTTGCATATTGGATGTATCTTTGATCAATCTTTCATAAATGACCTTGACCTACTTTTTCCGCTTGAGTGATTTTGCTCTATAAAGCCAATATTGAGCAAAGTATAACTGCTACATGTACCAAACTTGCATATTGGATGTATCTTTGATCAAACTTTCATAAAATGACCTCGACCTACTTTTTCCGCTTGAGTGATTTTGCATTTAAAAGCCAATATTGAGCAAAGTATAAGTGCTACATGTACCAAACTTGCATATTGGATTTATTTTTGGTCATATTTCATAAAATGACCTTGACCTACTTTTTCCGCTTGAGTTATTTTTCCTTTAAAAGCCAATATTGAGCAAAGTATAAGGTCTTCATGTACTTAACTTGCATATTGGATGTATCTTTGATCACACTTTCATAAAATGAAATTGACCTACTTTTACCGCTGGAATGATTTTGCCTTTAAAAGCCAATATACATGAACTTAGAAATATGTTTGAATTGAATTTTGCTGCCACGAGGTGAACTTCGTAATCTGTGATTACCTATGTTTACGTAGTGACCTTGACCTAGATGATTGACACTCTTTTCTGAAAATTTGAGAATGACCATATCTTTTAATTTGTAATAAAGAGGTCTGATATTTCAAATGAATTTCATTTGACAAGACTTTTCTACTGATACCAATAATTTTGATCCACTTTCTAGAATAATAATCAAACCGCTTCGCAGGCGACACAAGCATTCCTTGGATTGCTATTTTTTCTTCTAAACCTTATTCTGGGCCACCTCTCCTCCTCGAAGGCTTAGACCCATGCCCCAGATTCGTCCATGTATATATGTTACCGTATCGTATCTTGCGGCCAATGCTGCCATTGTAAGGAGGAGACTAGCATTCCGAATCCGTTCCGCTTTTCACCTTTATTGCAATCCTGTGCCGCTTATGTCCTTGTCTACAAGTTGAAGGGAGGCCAACATATAGCTCTTATCTGATTATCTGTGAATGCACAATCTGGAATTTTAAATTTGCAGAAGAGTGTTTTTTTGGGGGGGCGGAGTCGGCAATTCCTCCTGGCCAGGGGGGTTTATATTTTGATTTTAAATTTAACAAATTTGAAATCATTTTGTTGACAAGACCAGTAACTCAGGGAAGGAGTAAACCGTCAAGTCAAGGAGGGAGTAAACCGTCAAGTCAGGGAAGGAGTAAACCGTCAAGTCAAGGAGGGAGTAAACCGTCGAGTCAAGGAGGGAGTAAACCGTCAAGTCAAGGAGGGAGTAAACGGTCACATGGACGGAGTAAACAGCCACATGGACGGAGTAAACCTTCACAGGGACGGAGTAAACCTTCACAGGGACGGAGTAAACCTTCACATGGACGGAGTAAACCTTCACATGGACGGAGTAAACCGTCACAGGGACGGAGTAAACCTTCACAGGGACGGAGTAAACCGTCACATGGACGGAGTAAACCTTCACAGGGACGGAGTAAAACTTTTTCGTGTTTTAATTCATAAGCAGTATCGAGACATCATCCTTGTGACACAACAATCTACTGTATAAAATAGAATCAATAATATCTGAAGTTAGAAGGAAGCTGAGGCGGTTCTAATACTTCATTATGATCAGATATGTACCATGAAACTTTCATCGCGAGTTGAGATTGCAATTGTTATTGAGGAAGTATCTTTTTGAAAAATATAACTATCAACATCACTTAGCTTTCCACTTAACAACAAAATCTTTTGAGTTTGTACGTCTACATGATCTAAATGTGTACGTCTACATGATCTAAATGTGTACGTCTACATGATCTAAATGTGTACGTCTACATGATCTTAATGTGTACGAGCTTTTCTATTTGAACATACATCTAAAGTTGAAATCAAGGTATTTCCTGTAGGTACACGAGTACACGTGCACTGTAAATTTGTTTTGTAATATACATGTCAATGTCAAAATAAAAGTATTATTGCAGTAGATTGAAAAAAAAATTCCAGAGGGAAGGGATGATAACAAATAAAAACACTCTCAAATACACAAATTTTCGGCCCCTTGGCCTTTATATCAAGTGTAAAAAACGACGATCTATAACAATTCTAAGTAAAATCCATCCTTGCTTCTCTGGCGTTCATTGCAAAATCAATTTTGCAATGATCGACAGAGAACTTTTTTTTTTTATTTTGTTTAAAAATTTTAGAAATTTTGCAATGCACAACAGAATCAATTTTGCAATGAACGCCAGAGAAGCAAGGATGGATTTTACTTAGAATTGTTATAGATTGTCGTTTTTTACACTTGATAAAGGCCAAGGGGCCGAAAATTTGTGTATTTGAGTGTTTGTGTTTTCAGTAGTTCAAGTATTAGTTTCAGAAGAAAATTGCACTCTAGAGCACTCCTGCCTGTCCAAACCATTGATACATGGACACTTAGATAGATCGAAGGTCGGGGTCAGGTCAAAGTTCAGGGTCTCGGTAATTTACTTTCATTGATGGTTGTTGTAGAAAGAACTTTTTTAATATAAGGAAATGTTCTTTTCTTTTGTAGGTATTCTTTATGCCTTTGCCACCTTAGGGCCGGCTCTAGGGTATATTGTAGGGGGACAGATGCTGGACATCTACGTGGATTACTTTGAAGTGGACGGGTAAGATTTATATTGATATTCATGTGTAATTTCTTTTACCAGATAATCTAAATAAGTGAAAAAAATCCAATTGATATAAATATCCATAAAAATTGTCGGCGCCATGGTGTAGTGATTAGGGCGTCGGGCCAGTGACCGAAAGGTTGCAGGTTTGAGCCTCAGTAGTATCATGGGTCAGCCGACATATATAGTTTACATGTTACACTGATACAAAGTAATGCCCTATTCTATGTAATGTTTACATGTAGGTGGGGTTTTTTTTTATTCCATAAAAAATCAGTTTTCCATATTTTTCATTACAGAATAGCATTAACACCCGAGGATCCCCGTTGGGTTGGGGCGTGGTGGATAGGATTTGTGGTTGCCTTTGTCCTTTTTCTAGCCGTCTCTGTGCCTTTGTTTGCTTACGGAAGTGAACTTCCCAGTAAGTCTCTCTCTCTCTCTCTCTCTCTCTCTCTCTCTCTGAATTTTGCAATTCCAAGGGCGAATATAGAACGGGGTAATGGATGCCTCATGATCCAAAAGTATATTTTCCCCAATTTCCATGTATTAAGCTTGATTGGTTCTCTCCCATTTAAAAGTCTAGATTTGCGCATTTGTTTTCTTCATGCTCACATATGTAAGAGTCAAATATAGAAAAATTCAGTCCCATATTATTACACAATTACATATAACCGGTATGAATAATTGGGTCTATAAAGTAATATTATCTTCAAAGACTGCCTCCGTAACATTAAGTACATGTATTGTAAGAAAACACCCTTCCTTTATTTGAGTGGTGAACGTAGTTGGATTTTACTTCAATAGGAGTTCTCCCTAAAAGTACATGTAGACACTCTGATATTATTTCGCAATATTACCGCCTACGTTTTATATTTCATTGTGGTTGTGTCAATACTAATAAATGTTCCATACTTTCTTTCGATATTATTCCCAACCTACGCTGCTCCTAATAAAATCCCTTTCGTCTCTGAGTGTGACAGCTATATTGTTTGCCTTATTAGTGCAGCCTGCAGGGAAACTATCTACTTCGTCTGTCTTTCTGTCTGTCAGTCAGAGTTCACATCAAAAGTAAGTAGACTTATCGAGCTATTGAAGTAAGCTTTGTTTTAGTGCTTACAGATCGATTCTAGCTTGATCTAGGACGCAGGAGTCCGACACCTTGATCATTCCTGAGGTTGTATTTGACCCACATGGGTTAATGGACAGTGTGTCCGACTCCTCTTGTCTTGGTTGCTCTCATAAGCTCATACAGTTAGAATGTCTAACATGAGAAGCCTCGATCTGATAAGCTCATACAGTTAGAATGTCTAACATGAGAAGCCTCGATCTGATAAGCTCATACAATAAGAATGTCTAACATGAGAAGCTGTGGTCTGATAAGCTCATACAGTTAGAATGTCTAACATGAGAAGCCTCGATCTGATAAGCTCATACAATAAGAATGTATAGCATGAGAAGCCTCGATCAGATAAGCTCATACGGAAAGAACGTCTAACATGAGAAGCCTCGGTCTGATAAGCTCATACAATAAGAATGTATAACATGAGAAGCCTCGATCAGATAAGCTCATACGGAAAGAACGTCTAACATGAGAAGCCTCGGTCTGATAAGCTCATACAATAAGAATGTATAACATGAGAAGCCTCGATCAGATAAGCTCATACGGAAAGAACGTCTAACATGAGAAGCCTCGATCTGATAAGCTCATACAATAAGAATGTATAACATGAGAAGCCTCGATCTGATAAGCTCATACAATAAGAATGTATAACATGAGAAGCCTCGATCAGATAAGCTCATACAGTTAGAATGTCTAACATGAGAAGCCTCGATCTGATAAGCTCATACAATAAGAATGTATAACATGAGAAGCCTCGATCTGATAAGCTCATACGGAAAGAACGTCTAACATGAGAAGCCTCGGTCTGATAAGCTCATACAATAAGAATGTATAACATGAGAAGCCTCGATCTGATAAGCTCATACAATAAGAATGTATAACATGAGAAGCCTCGATCTGATAAGCTCATACAATAAGAATGTATAACATGAGAAGCCTCGATCAGATAAGCTCATACGGAAAGAACGTCTAACATGAGAAGCCTCGGTCTGATAAGCTCATGCATTAAGAACGTCTAACATGAGAAGCCTCGGTCTGATTAGTTCATACGGTAAGAACGTCTAACATGAGAAGCCTCGGCCTGATTAGTTCATACGGTAAGAACGTCTAACATGAGAAGCCTCGGTCTGATAAACTCATGCAGTCTGATTAGTTCATACGGTAAGAACGTCTAACATGAGAAGCCTCGGTCTGATAAGCTCATGCAGTTAGAACGTCTAACATGAGAAGCCTCGGTCTGATTAGTTCATACGGTAAGAACGTCCAACATGAGAAGCATCGGTCTGATTAGTTCATACGGTAAGAACGTCTAACATGAGAAGCCTCGTTCTGATTAGTTCATTCGGTAAGAACGTTTAACATGAGAAGCCTAGGTCTGATAAGCTCATACGGAAAGAACGTCCAACATGAGAAGCTGTGGTCTGATAAGCTCATGCAGTAAGAAGTCTAACATGAGAAGCATCGGTCTGATTAGTTCATACGGTAAGAACGTCTAACATGAGAAGCCTCGGTCTGATTAGTTCATGCAGTAAAAACGTCTAATATGAGAAGCATCGGTCTGATTAGTTCATACGGTAAGAACGTCTAACACGAGAAGCCTCGGTCTGATAAGTTCATACGGTAAGAACGTCTAACATGAGAAGCCTCGGTCTGATAAACTCATGCAGTCTGATTAGTTCATACGGTAAGAACGTCTAACATGAGAAGCCTCGGTCTGATAAGCTCATGCAGTAAGAACGTGTAACATGAGAAGCCTCGGTCTGATTAGTTCATATGGTAAGAACGTCCAACATGAGAAGCATCGGTCTGATTAGTTCATACGGTAAGAACGTCTAACATGAGAAGCCTCGTTCTGATTAGTTCATTCGGTAAGAACGTTTAACATGAGAAGCCTAGGTCTGATAAGCTCATACGGAAAGAACGTCCAACATGAGAAGCTGTGGTCTGATAAGCTCATGCAGTAAGAAGTCTAACATGAGAAGCATCGGTCTGATTAGTTCATACGGTAAGAACGTCTAACATGAGAAGCCTCGGTCTGATTAGTTCATGCAGTAAAAACGTCTAATATGAGAAGCATCGGTCTGATTAGTTCATACGGTAAGAACGTCTAACACGAGAAGCCTCGGTCTGATAAGTTCATACGGTAAGAACGTCTAACATGAGAAGCCTCGGTCTGATAAACTCATGCAGTCTGATTAGTTCATACGGTAAGAACGTCTAACATGAGAAGCCTCGGTCTGATAAGCTCATGCAGTAAGAACGTGTAACATGAGAAGCCTCGGTCTGATTAGTTCATATGGTAAGAACGTCCAACATGAGAAGCATCGGTCTGATTAGTTCATACGGTAAGAACGTCTAACATGAGAAGCCTCGTTCTGATTAGTTCATTCGGTAAGAACGTTTAACATGAGAAGCCTAGGTCTGATAAGCTCATACGGAAAGAACGTCCAACATGAGAAGCTGTGGTCTGATAAGCTCATGCAGTAAGAAGTCTAACATGAGAAGCATCGGTCTGATTAGTTCATACGTTAAGAACGTCTAACATGAGAAGCCTCGGTCTGATTAGTTCATGCAGTAAAAACGTCTAATATGAGAAGCATCGGTCTGATTAGTTCATACGGTAAGAACGTCTAACACGAGAAGCCTCGGTCTGATAAGTTCATACGGTAAGAACGTCTAACATGAGAAGCCTAGATCTGATAAGCTCATACGGAAAGAACGTCTAACATGAGAAGCCTTGGTCTGAAAAGCTCATGCAGTAAGAACGTCTAACATGAGAAGCCTCGGTCTGATTAGTTCATACGGTAGAACGTCTTACATGAGAAGTCTCGGTCTGATTATATGGTAAGAACGTCTAACATGAGTAGCCTCGGTCTGATTAGTTCATACGGTAAGAACGTCTAACATGAAATTGGGAGGTATCGAGTTCGATTCCTGTCCGGTCATTTGTTTTTTCCTCGCATGTTACAAAAATAACTTGAATAAATGAAAATATTGAACCTTTGCATTTCATCTTCTTTTATCTTTTGGGAATACATTAAGGGGTTGGTTTATTCATTGAAATGTCGATATTATGCAAAAAAAAAAATGGTAGAAAATTACCCTTTTTCCTAGTAAACACCTAGGTATGACCTTCAAGAAGAGAAATGTCAATTTTATGTAACCTATTCACAAGTTATCTATTTCTTTTACATTAAGGTTTTAAACATAAAGTGTTAATAAGTTTTGACGTCGATCCGATGAAAGTCACAATCAACGTAAAGGTCATAGTTATACAATAGTTACAGAACACCGTATGGTCTAGAATGACCACACGTGTCTAATGCAACAAATACATGTTTTGTAATCTCAGTCTTGAATTCAAAATTATAATAGATTTTGTCATGTTTGTGCCCCCGGAATCAAAGAATCTGGGCATATATTATCCTGGTTTGTCCATCTATTTGCATATCTGTTTGTCCGCATGGCAAAAACTTTAACAGTGGGCACAACTTTTCGATAGTGCTATCGTATTTCACATGTTTATTCTTTTCATTGTCATTGATACCAAACTTTGTTACCTTGGCCTTGACCTTTAGTCTACTTTTAAAAAATTTCAGCATCGGGCAAAACTTTTGAATGGTAGGTGATATCCTTGCGACAAGACTATTCCGTTGATACCAAAAATAACCTCGTGGCCTTAACCTTGACCTTTGATCTACTTTTTAAAAACTTTAGGCAACAATGGTTGGTGATACATGTATGCTTTCATATTTCACATGTGTATTCCTTGTGAAAGCGACATTTTCATGTATACTAAAAGTTTTGACCTCGTGACCCTAGAGTTTGGCCTACGCTTTAACATTACAGAGAGCTTGACCTACGTTTTTATATTGCAGCTGTTTTAATAACAGAAGTATCGACGGGAGCATTCGTGTTTCACAAACACAGTTTTTTATGCTCCAGGAATCAAAGATTCGGTGCATATAGTTTTGGCCTGTCCGTCTTTTTGTCTATTTCACATGTGTATTCCCTGTGAAAAGACCTTTCCATTGATACCAAAATTTTTGACCTCGTGACCTTGACCTTTGACCTCCTATTCAAAAACTTTACATACGGCATAACTTTTGAATGGTAATTGATATAAGCTTTCATATTTCACATGTGTATTCGTTATGACAAGACCTTTTCCATCGATACCAACATCTTCAAGTCCAGTGATCCTGACCTTGACCTTTCACATACTTACAGAAAATTGTGTTTATACTAACAAAGATGCCACCGGGGGCATTCGTGTTTCACAAACACAGGCTTTATTTTTATCACAATTCCTGATGTAATTATGAATATGATTGGCATGGGCCCTTGAGTCCGAGAATAATGGGAAAATCATTTGGCTTTGGTCAAAGTCCGGGAATGATTGACATGGAAACGCCCTTTGGTTTCGGAGGATAATGCTTTGAAAAAATGCACACACACCCTCACACAATTACACCTAATTAGGTTGACTTGTTTTAAAATTGGACATGATAGGTTCGGATCTGTTGCAAAATTAATTTGAACATTATATGATTTTAAACAATAAATATTATTTTCTTTCAGCGGCTGCTCATGTGCGAGCAAATCGTGTCTCTCAAACTCACAATGACAGTTTGAACGAGAAAAAAGAGGAACTGACTTCACATAAACTCAGGGATTTACCCAAGTCTTTCATACTCCTCATGAAGAATCCTGCCTTCCTGTTCATCACATTAGCCGGAACTGCGGAGGGATTTGGCACTTCCGGTGTATCTACATTCCTCCCCAAACTAATACAGAATCAGTTCGGCGCTACGGCAGCATGGGCGTCCATACTGGCGGGTAAGTAATCTTTTCGGATCACCATGCAGTTTTTTTTTTTAAATGCGAGGGGATCGGAATGGTAACTGAGAAATGCTGGAGGGCAAATCTTTACTGTTTTGGTTCAGTCTCTTTGCTCTGTTTGTATCTTATTTAATTGAAATGCTCTTTTACTTTAATTGCTTATTTATAATATTTATTATCGTTTGAATTCCGTCGCCCACGCAAGGTTGGTATTCTCTCAACTTAGTATGAAATCTATCAAATACATGTAAATATACTCTGCTATGCACACTGGTTTATTTTCGCGAGGTCACGGAATTGTTTAAACTGCATAGTTTTTTCAGCAAGTTTCATCAAATTTTATTCTAGAACAAGTGATGATGGTGACCCATTTTTACCTGACTTTTATCCTCCCACATAATTATGCATTTTTCGGTCCTCATTTTAAACCCATCTTCTTTCTTAAGGAATAATAGCAGTGCCAGGGGCTGCGGGAGGCCAATTTGTGGGCGGACTGATTTGCAAGCGAATGAACCTCAAAGTCCAGGGAATGATTCGTCTTAACATTATCGTCTGTTTTGTTGCCATGGTGCTTGACGCCGTAGTCTGGGTCAGATGCGACTTAGAAGATATTGCAGGCGTAACTGTACATTATTCCGACCCGTAAGTAAAGTTACAATTACCGTATATATAAGGCTTAGCAGAAATTTCGTTGTGCACAAATTTTCGCGAGTGATTTGAGTTTGCGTGAAAATCCAATTCCAAAATTTTTTATGAAGAACATTTTAATGTCGCCTGCAACGCAAGAGCGACCCACTGTCCGGGGTTCACGTTATAAGTGGCTATAACTTGACCGATATACATTGACCTTGCAGGGATGGTCAAGCAGGATGAGAATCAACACCCAATGAGGGTCAAGGTCACATATTTAGGGTCAAACAGGCGACAGGCGACATACCAGCTCAACTCTAGTATCTAGACCACATTTATATTTACATTTTTTCTGTTATAGGGTATCGTTACCCAATGTGACATCCTCGTGCAACTCCATGTGTTCATGTACTACAGAGTATTACGAACCGGTGTGCAGTGAACATAACATCCAGTATTTCTCGCCCTGTCATGCTGGATGCCAATCGAAAGTTGGATCGGTAAGATTAACATTATTTATGGGATACTATTTTGCGTCGACGTATAAAAGGATTTTTTTCTTATATATATCTTACATATATAACTATATTTATTTTGTCGTGTCGTTGTGTCTGTATAATACTATGTACTTGTTTATGTCACGTATCCTAATCACTGCATGCTTTTGTAAAAAGAAAAAAATATATATACGTATTTTTTATGCCCCCGTGATCGAAGATTCGGGGGGGGGGGGGGGGTATGATTTTTGTCTTGTCTGTTTGTCTGTTTATCTGTATATCAGTTTTTTTCGCAAAAACTTTAACTTGGCCATAACCATTGAATGATAAGTCATAGGGCTTTAATATTTCACATGAAAAGATCTTTCCGTGGATACCAAACTATTTGACCTCAATTGTGATGTGACCTTGGACTTTTACCTACTTTTGAAAAAAAAAACTTTAACCTTGGCATAACTTTTGATTGGTAAGTGATAGGACATTTATAACATACAAAGTGACAACACCTTTCCATTGATACCCATTTTTAGCTCACCTGAGCCAAAGGCTCAAAGTGATCTATTGTCATACCGGATTGTCCGTCGTCCGTCCATCCGTCCGTCCGTCCGTTAACTTTTCACATTTTCATCTTCTCCTCTGAAACCGCTTGGAGGATTTTTATGAAACTTGGTATGCATGAAGTACTAAAGGTCCTCTACCAAGTTTGTTCATTTCGGCTCGATCCCTTCAGGGGTGGATCCAGGGCGGGGTCAAATAGGCCCCGGAGGGTACCCCTCTTCAAAAACCTTCTTCTCCAGTTCCACTGAATGGATTGAAAAACTAATTGTATCTATGTGATCTAGAAGGATGTATGATTCAAGTTTATTCATTTCGTTAAAATCCGATAACTAATTTTTGACGCGTTTTTGACGTCTTTCTTGACATTGTATTTTTAATGCAAAAATTGATATTTCTCTTAATATTTTCTTTCTTACTGAAAAATTCTGCTCCAGTTTAGTTTAATTTAGCCATTTTTAAGCAGAGGAATGCTTTAGTGAAAGAATTTTGCTGAAAAGTTTATATTTGAATTTTCAATGATTTTTTTAACACTGTGAAAAAGGAAGGGGGGATGGTCATTTTCATCATTTTTGGCATTTTATGGTTCTTCCCATGAATGATTGTTCTAACATCTATCAGAATTATTATAAGGAATGTAACAGTGATGAATTTTTTTCAATATCTGGACTTTTGGATTTTTAATGATTTTTTATTACTTTAAATAGGTATGTTTTCAGTGTGTCAATGAGTCCCAAGGTAGCGAGTTCAAATCCCAACTGGGGCATAAAATTTTTTTTTTTCTTTATTTTTCATTTTTCCTCCACTTTTTAAGCTTTGAATGCAATTTTTAACTTTTCTGAATAATTTTAATGCCAATTTGGCCATTTTTTTTACTTCGGCATTTTTTATGAAGTTTGGCATTATCTCCATATTAATTCCCCTTGGGTTCATATTGATATATTAAAAGCTATATTCTAGGTAAAATTAAATTAATAAATGTTTGTGTGATAGCATTTTTGATTTACAACATGTACAATTTGAATTTATAATAATTCTTTTATTGCAAAGATTATAAAAAGAGGGGGGGGGGTTCAAAATTTCTATAACAACATCTGTTGTCAATTTTTTTTTCAATTAGAAGATAGGAACCGGACAAAATATTGTCTTTTTAGCTTGAGCCAAAGGCTCAAAGGGAGCTATTGTCATACCGGATTGTCCGGCGTCCGTCGTCCGTCCGTCCGTTAACTTTTCACATTTTCATCTTCTCCTCTGAAACCGCTCGGAGAATTTTTATTAAACTTGGTATGCATGAAGTACTAAAGGTCCCCTACCAAGTTTGTTCATTTCAATAGACCATTTTCGAGTTACCGATCACGTTCGGATATTATACTCCGCTTCGACGTTTTGTCAAGATGCCTTACTTCCGGTTTACATTGGAGTCTAAAAATAACACTAACGTCAAGCTAGCCAGCAGTTCTAGCCAGCACTTTTAAAAATTTATCGACTAAAATACGAATCACTTCCTTTTAACTTTAGATAGAGTTATCCTTCTTTGAATGATTATTGGCTTCATTTGCAATGTATATGGAAAAATTGAACCCCCCTCCTAAGCTCCAGAGGGAAGAGGAGGGGGGGGGAGATCTCACCGCTCTGGAAGCATCTATTTCATTTATCTTGATACAGCAGTGGAATTATACTTATTTTACAATCAAATACTGCTTACATTTATTTTCCCAAATTAATGGGGGGGGGGGGGGGGGGGGCGGACAGGGGTATCTCTACCCCCTCCCACCCCCTTACCTCCCCTCCCCTCCCCTTCCCGCCCCTCACCCTCCCCTCCCTTTTCACCCTTCCCTTACCTCCCCCTTGCGCCCTTTTCCTCCCTCCCCCGCCCCTCCCCCCCTCCCTCGCCTTTCTCCCCGGCCTTTCCTCCCTCCTTCCTGTGTCCCTTTCTGCCTCCTTCCTGCCCCTATCTCCCTCCTTCCGCCCCTTCATCCTCCTCCCTTTCATCCTGTCCATCCCCTCAGTTATAGGGTGTTCCAGCACAGCGCGGAGGAGACGGTTTAACGAGAAGGGCATGGGAGGAGGAGGGCTACTTCCATTAAAAAGATATACAGATGTATTTTGCATATTGACAAGCTGCTGGGATGGGGTGCTGTTTTATAAAGATCTAGGATTGATTTTAGAAAATGGACCCAACGTCCACTTACAGGGGGGGGGGGACCCCCCCCCCATCTCTTCCTCTCTCCTTTCCTTTCATCTTTCCCTCCCTTTCACCCTTAATTCCCTCCATTTCCATGGGACCCTTCCCGAGCTCCTCCCGCCCCCCCCCCTCCCCTCCGCCTTCCCCTCTCTCCCTCCTCCCACCCCTTTCTCCCCCTCCCTTTCACTCTGCCCAACACCTCTTATATAGAAATACTAGAAGTATAATTATACAGATTAGGGGTATAACAATA
Source organism: Pinctada fucata (assembly GCA_028142955.1). Classification (NCBI taxonomy): domain Eukaryota; kingdom Metazoa; phylum Mollusca; class Bivalvia; order Pterioida; family Pteriidae; genus Pinctada; species Pinctada fucata. The sequence goes on from AP027109.1 coordinate 21,332,907, forward strand.
TACATCGATATAAGGGCCGAGTATTGCGAGTCAAATTTGTATTAATTACGATATAATGCGATATTTGGAAAAATATTTGATTTTTATTGGGGGGGGGGGGGGGGGGGGGAGGCAGGAAGATTTTTGCCAGCCGGATTTTTTTTTCGGACATTTTAAGAGCCGGAATTTTTTTTTCGCCGGCCCTTCGGACCGGATATTTATTATTATTATTTTGTTATTTCCATTGTTGAAAATTTATACTCTAAAAGTTTAAATCATTCAGCGTGATTTTTCGGCCATATCATACACCAAACACAGAATTAGTTCATCTCTAATGCCAGCAGATCACTTCATTTTAATTTCTTGAAAGACATTATGAAACCTATAATCTATTTACTTATGAAACGCAACGGAGACATGCTATATGGTGCTAAGTTTGACTTTTGAATTTGATTAATTCATACCAAATTGCATAAAGTTTGTTTCATTTATATTTGTGCTTAGTTTATGATACTCACAAAAGTGTTTAATGGGCATGTGGAAAGGTCGGAAGAGAGGGGTGAGGGGCAATTCCATGATCCGGAAATCCTTTTTGTCCGGCCATTCGGGCCGGAAATTTTTTTCCCTAAAATTTCTATCCAGATTTTTTTTTTTTGCAAAGTCTTCCTGCCCTTCCCCCACCCCCGCCCATAGAAATCAAATGGTTGCTCCCTAAATACAAAATAAAACGGTTTTCAGTTTTGAATCAAAACATTAAACATTTTATGGAAAATGTGGAAAATGCATTTTTTTTTTTGTATCTTTTCGTTCGCTAGTTGACGTTTTCAGACATTGTTACCCCCTGCCTATTCCAGCCGTAAATATCAAACTTAAAATCAATTTTTTTTTAAATAGAATACTTATGAGAAATCTTCTAATACATTATATTTTTTTCCCGAACAACCTTTTCCTTCAAAGGAAGGACAGCACACCAGAAATATTATTACAGCTCCTTTGATTGTGTCAGTCTTGAACATGGTGAGCGGTAGCGTTCCAGCAACTTTTTATATCAAAACCAAATTTTCAGCAGCAGAAGAGTTAGTCAGACCCGCTGAACCTCTCTAGATTCGCTAGTAATATAAATTATAAATGCAAAGAAAACAGAAAACAAAGTTAGATGAAGGTATTGATCACTTCTCTAATAATTTAGTGCATTTCTCCCGGGGAAAAACCAGTGATGGATTTAGAGGGTCCCAGGGAGGGGGGGGGGGGGGGGACGGGCACATCTTTTTCATCCAAAGTTTTTGATTCAGAATACCCTTTTTTTAACCCCCCGCAAACGAAGTTTAGGGGGTATATAGGAATTACCCTGTCCGTCTGTCTGTCTGTCCGTCCGGTTAAGAAGTTTTGAAAGCAAACTTCTTTTATACTATTAATGGTAGGCCTTTCATATTTCTTACACACATTCACCACAAGGAGTACTACATTTTGGTACCATGACTTTTGACACTGTGACCTTGTGACCTTGATATTCACCCTATACAACATTTTATGTTAAGAAGTTTTGAAAGCAGTTTTCTTTTATACTATTAATGGTAGGCTTTTAACATTGCATTATAAATGGTCCCATTCATAAAAAACGTCCCGCGGGGGGTATAATTCGTCCACTTTAGGGCAGTTCTAGTTTATGCTTTAAATCTTAACTTTTGGGAAAAAAAAAATTGATGTGAACAATTTTCTTTGAAACTGGACTTCGCCCCCCCCCCCCCCACTTCCTGAAATCCCCGGACGGATGGACGCACGGACGCACAGACTCACTGACGGCTCCATACTATAATACGTCCTCATTTCTCGTTAATACGACTTTTTTCTCGTTATTGCGACTTTTTTCTCTTAAATTCGAGAAAGTTTCTCATTATTACGACTTTTTTTCTCGTAATAGCGAGACAATTTTTTTTTTCCACTACTACTTAAAATGAGCCCAATCGGCTTTCGTGTGTAAGCAACATCGAAGAGAATAACTTCTGGAGTAGATAAAGTCTTAAGAATTAGACAATTGTCAACTCACACCGAGTCCCCCTATATTCTTTTGAAAGATCCTTCCTGCTAGGAAAGATTTCATATTTACGTGAAAATGTAGAAGGAAAAATATCTAATCTCGTCTCAACATCGATATTGCGCAAAGAATTCATAATGTAAAAAAAAAAGCAAAATGCACGTTATAAGGAAATATGTGAACTCGAAGAATATAATCTTCGTAGAGAAATTTTGCCCGGTTCGTAAAATCTGTTTACCCGGTGCGGCGTGATCCAAGACACGGGAATTATACGTGATCGAAACGTAACATACTTATCTTGCATCCGTAGACCAAGTGCTCGAATGTTCTCAAAAACTTTGGTAGAAAATAAGGTTTTTTTTTAAATCTAAAAAGTCAAATTATTTAATCGAGAGCGCGATCATCAACATCATCATCATCAGCATCATCATCATCATCGTCGTCGTCGTCGTCGTCGTCGTCGTCGTCATCACCAATGTACCATTATCATGACTGATGTTTAAAAGCTGTCAAGGAGGGAAAGGTTTATGAAGGAATGATAAGAAAGTTATTGGGTTGACTAATGTTAAACGTCTTAATGCTAATTCTCTGTAAGGACCAAAAACATTCAATGGGACCGTGGCACGGCATGTCACCGATTTTAAAGATTTTTGGTAAAGGACATAGGCCCACTATGATGAAAATTGGCTTCATTTTTGCAATTTAAGTTTCCGTCTGAATTTTTCGGAATTTTGAAAATATTGAAAACACAGCATTTTCAAAAGACTTGTTTCCATGGAAACGGGTATAGCAGTCAACTGTAAATCTCTAAATAAGATCATTGTATCATCTTATATGTGAATATGTAAAAGGAAATGCGCTCCATCAATCTATATTCTTCATATAAGTTGTCTAGGAGAGGGTTAAAACAAGCTCAGAAAGGGGCATTTTTTTTCTTGAAAAGTGCCTATTTTTGCCTGAATTTGCTTTGGTTACAGCATGTAATATTCGATCAGCAGGCTTACCTGGAGTTCGGTTGCATTTTATCTAAAAAGTATCATCCTTGGCCCTAAAAAAATGAAAAATCAGAGAGGGAAAATTTCTCATTTTAACAGATAAGAACATAAAAAAAAAATGGTTACTATGGCAACATTTCGTTCGATATTACTATACATGGAGTATATTTTTGTTCCATTTCTAATTGTTTTGAGTTAACCATGCATAAAAAACTTAATGAGTGTGTCAATAATAGACATTTCAATAAGAATTGACATTGAAAACATTTCAAGGTCATTCGACCTTGTGTCAAGGTCAATGTTTTGTAAGTGACCCAGTTTTACAAAAATAATGTGATTTTTATGAAAATAGAAAGCCATACTTCAGAAATCAGATGATATCATATCAAAATTGTTTTATACCATATAATATTTGATATATCTCTTATGCATAGGGATAAGTTACACAGAAACTTTGCATCTCTGAAATACTCAGTCCCATACATACATTTGAAGGAAAAATGTGTAAAATATATCAATTTCTTACTTTTTGTTCAATTATTTTTTTCTATAAGAAAATTGACAGTAATGTAAATTGTACGTTTTTCTCTTCTTATATTTTTAAAGTTTTTTTTAAAAACGTTTACCCCAATCATCATTACTCTAAAAACGCAAATGGAAAATAGACACACACAAAATGGAAAAATGCAGATTTCAGTGAAATTTTAGCATTGAAATTGAAATGACCTTGACCTTAATGTCAATGACCTTGAAAAAATCTAAGGTTATAAGAAAAAAGAAGGGTATCTTTACTGCCAATTCATAGAAATCCACTATCGTACATCATAGCATAATCAAGAACAGACCCCTATAAAAGAGTAATATGGGTGGGGGTTCACATCAAAAGTTGCCATAGCAACAATCTTTGAGGGCAAATTTGAGGAAAATGGTTAATTTCCCCATCGAGATTTTTTCCTAATTTCGTTAATCAGATTATATTTATTTCATTCCAAGAAACAAAACAAAACAAAAATATTAAGCTTGCCTTCAGAGCTATTTGTGATTAAAAATGCTCAAACTTGCTCTAAAAACGGCGAAAAATTTGCCTTGTTTCAATGCCTGTTTTTGATTTGCTGTTGTATGTGTTATAGAAGAAATATCCTTAAAATGACTACAATTGCTAAGAATAGAAGTTTTAAAGAGTCAAATATGTCAAAGTTGTAAAGCTATTAGAGTGATTTCCATGGAAACACATTGTCCAAATATAGCTTACTCCACAGTCTTGTGAGGACTAAAAATAGACTGACCTCGTTTCCATGGCAACCGCTGATCACATTGTCCGAAAAAGGTCATTTTCCTTGTCAATGTACCTAAGGTAACATTTGTAGAAAAAGCAGCAAAAAAATTATATAAATAAATAAATAAATAAATAAATAAACCCAGCAAAATCCATGACATGCCGTGGCCAGCCAGTTTTGGCCCTTACAGAGAATTGGTATTAAAATTCAAAATAAGTCACTTACAAACTATTTGGGTAGAAAAAAAAAAACTATTTCCCAGCATACTAAGAAAATATACTCTAAAATGTTTAAGAAATCATGAGAATGCAAATGATGAAAATTGTTTGCAAAAACTTGCTTTACACACATTATAAACTTTTTAAAAAAGTACTATTGAATGAAAAAAAAATACGAAAAGTGAATTGTTAGACCAATAGTATTATAGTGCCTAGATGGTGGGAAATGCTCTCCATTGCATTCCATATTTCATTAATTTTTCCTCAGTCTGCACGGCAGCTCCTACCCCTTAAGCGGGTTCGTGCCTTCTGTGCTCGCATACTTCGATCGCCTTATACATTCCATGGTTCACCTCGTACAATAAACTTAATAGAGTTATCTCCTCGAAGTCGCAACCCATAATGATAATTTGTATTGGCGCGAAATGCAGTTCTGCGTGTTACAAACAAAAACATAGCCGCATAAAGCGTACTTTGGCATCCGTATTAATCTCTGTTATATAACAACATATACTAATTAAACTAAGTTTTAATAAGGCCTTATAGTGGTATCTAGCGATGGTGATATTAGGGTTAAAATTACAAATGAAAAATTAGTTAATGTTATATGCGGTTTAATAAGAGAACCATCGTCAAAATTGTACTATTTCGACTATTGAGTCTTCAAGGGGTTGGGATGGGCCATAGATCTGCGTTGTCAAAATGACCTGACAGTTCCTAGTTTAGCTAGCCTGAGCAAAATACGGAGGACAATATTTACCAAGAGAATTGACAAAATCTTAACAGAGTGGGAGTATTTGGGCCCAGATAGGGGCCCAAACTGGGTTAAAGGGCCCAAATTGGACTATTGAGTCTTCAAGGGGTTGGGATGGGCCAAAGATCTGCGTTGTCAAAATGACCTGACAGTTCCTAGTTTAGCTAGCCTGAGCAAAATACGGAGGACAATATTTACCAAGAGAATTGACAAAATCTTAACAGAGTGGGAGTATTTGGGCCCAGATAGGGCCCAAACTGGGTTAAAGGGCCCAAATTGGACTATTGAGTCTTCAAGGGGTTGGGATGGGCCATAGATCTGCGTTGTCAAAATGACCTGACAGTTCCTAGTTTAGCTAGCCTGAGCAAAATACGGAGGACAATATTTACCAAGAGAAATGACAAAATCTTAACAGAGTGGGAGTATTTGGGCCCAGATAGGGCCCAAACTGGGTTAAAGGGCCCAAATTGGACTATTGAGTCTTCAAGGGGTTGGGATGGGCCAAAGATCTGCGTTGTCAAAATGACCTGACAGTTCCTAGTTTAGCTAGCCTGAGCAAAATACGGAGGACAATATTTACCAAGAGAATTGACAAAATCTTAACAGAGTGGGAGTATTTGGGCCCAGATAGGGCCCAAACTGGGTTAAAGGGCCCAAATTGGACTATTGAGTCTTCAAGGGGTTGGGATGGGCCATAGATCTGCGTTGTCAAAATGACCTGACAGTTCCTAGTTTAGCTAGCCTGAGCAAAATACGGAGGACAATATTTACCAAGAGAATTGACAAAATCTTAACAGAGTGGGAGTATTTGGGCCCAGATAGGGCCCAAACTGGGTTAAAGGGCCCAAATTGGACTATTGAGTCTTCAAGGGGTTGGGATGGGCCAAAGATCTGCGTTGTCAAAATGACCTGACAGTTCCTAGTTTAGCTAGCCTGAGCAAAATACGGAGGACAATATTTACCAAGAGAATTGACAAAATCTTAACAGAGTGGGAGTATTTGGGCCCAGATAGGGCCCAAACTGGGTTAAAGGGCCCAAATTGGACTATTGAGTCTTCAAGGGGTTGGGATGGGCCATAGATCTGCGTTGTCAAAATGACCTGACAGTTCCTAGTTTAGCTAGCCTGAGCAAAATACGGAGGACAATATTTACCAAGAGAATTGACAAAATCTTAACAGAGTGGGAGTATTTGGGCCCAGATAGGGCCCAAACTGGGTTAAAGGGCCCAAATTGGACTATTGAGTCTTCAAGGGGTTGGGATGGGCCAAAGATCTGCGTTGTCAAAATGACCTGACAGTTCCTAGTTTAGCTAGCCTGAGCAAAATACGGAGGACAATATTTACCAAGAGAATTGACAAAATCTTAACAGAGTGGGAGTATTTGGGCCCAGATAGGGCCCAAACTGGGTTAAAGGGCCCAAATTGGACTATTGAGTCTTCAAGGGGTTGGGATGGGCCATAGATCTGCGTTGTCAAAATGACCTGACAGTTCCTAGTTTAGCTAGCCTGAGCAAAATACGGAGGACAATATTTACCAAGAGAATTGACAAAATCTTAACAGAGTGGGAGTATTTGGGCCCAGATAGGGCCCAAACTGGGTTAAAGGGCCCAAATTGGACTATTGAGTCTTCAAGGGGTTGGGATGGGCCAAAGATCTGCGTTGTCAAAATGACCTGACAGTTCCTAGTTTAGCTAGCCTGAGCAAAATACGGAGGACAATATTTACCAAGAGAATTGACAAAATCTTACACAGAGTGGGAGTATTTGGGCCCAGATAGGGCCCAAACTGGGTTAAAGGGCCCAAATTGGACTATTGAGTCTTCAAGGGGTTGGGATGGGCCATAGATCTGCGTTGTCAAAATGACCTGACAGTTCCTAGTTTAGCTAGCCTGAGCAAAATACGGAGGACAATATTTACCAAGAGAATTGACAAAATCTTAACAGAGTGGGAGTATTTGGGCCCAGATAGGGCCCAAACTGGGTTAAAGGGCCCAAATTGGACTATTGAGTCTTCAAGGGGTTGGGATGGGCCAAAGATCTGCGTTGTCAAAATGACCTGACAGTTCCTAGTTTAGCTAGCCTGAGCAAAATACGGAGGACAATATTTACCAAGAGAATTGACAAAAATCTTAACAGAGTGGGAGTATTTGGGCCCAGATAGGGCCCAAACTGGGTTAAAGGGCCCCAAATTGGACTATTGAGTCTTCAAGGGGTTGGGATGGGCCATAGATCTGCGTTGTCAAAATGACCTGACAGTTCCTAGTTTAGCTAGCCTGAGCAAAATACGGAGGACAATATTTACCAAGAGAATTGACAAAATCTTAACAGAGTTGGGAGTATTTGGGCCCAGATAGGGCCCAAACTGGGTTAAAGGGCCCAAATTGGACTATTGAGTCTTCAAGGGGTTGGGATGGGCCAAAGATCTGCGTTGTCAAAATGACCTGACAGTTCCTAGTTTAGCTAGCCTGAGCAAAATACGGAGGACAATATTTACCAAGAGAATTGACAAAATCTTAACAGAGTGGGAGTATTTGGGCCCAGATAGGGCCCAAACTGGGTTAAAGGGCCCAAATTGGACTATTGAGTCTTCAAGGGGTTGGGATGGGCCATAGATCTGCGTTGTCAAAATGACCTGACAGTTCCTAGTTTAGCTAGCCTGAGCAAAATACGGAGGACAATATTTACCAAGAGAATTGACAAAATCTTAACAGAGTGGGAGTATTTGGGCCCAGATAGGGCCCAAACTGGGTTAAAGGGCCCAAATTGGACTATTGAGTCTTCAAGGGGTTGGGATGGGCCAAAGATCTGCGTTGTCAAAATGACCTGACAGTTCCTAGTTTAGCTAGCCTGAGCAAAATACGGAGGACAATATTTACCAAGAGAATTGACAAAATCTTAACAGAGTGGGAGTATTTGGGCCCAGATAGGGCCCAAACTGGGTTAAAGGGCCCAAATTGGACTATTGAGTCTTCAAGGGGTTGGGATGGGCCATAGATCTGCGTTGTCAAAATGACCTGACAGTTCCTAGTTTAGCTAGCCTGAGCAAAATACGGAGGACAATATTTACCAAGAGAATTGACAAAATCTTAACAGAGTGGGAGTATTTGGGCCCAGATAGGGCCCAAACTGGGTTAAAGGGCCCAAATTGGACTATTGAGTCTTCAAGGGGTTGGGATGGGCCAAAGATCTGCGTTGTCAAAATGACCTGACAGTTCCTAGTTTAGCTAGCCTGAGCAAAATACGGAGGACAATATTTACCAAGAGAATTGACAAAATCTTAACAGAGTGGGAGTATTTGGGCCCAGATAGGGCCCAAACTGGGTTAAAGGGCCCAAATTGGACTATTGAGTCTTCAAGGGGTTGGGATGGGCCATAGATCTGCGTTGTCAAAATGACCTGACAGTTCCTAGTTTAGCTAGCCTGAGCAAAATACGGAGGACAATATTTACCAAGAGAATTGACAAAATCTTAACAGAGTGGGAGTATTTGGGCCCAGATAGGGCCCAAAACTGGGTTAAAGGGCCCAAATTGGACTATTGAGTCTTCAAGGGGTTGGGATGGGCCAAAGATCTGCGTTGTCAAAATGACCTGACAGTTCCTAGTTTAGCTAGCCTGAGCAAAATACGGAGGACAATATTTACCAAGAGAATTGACAAAATCTTAACAGAGTGGGAGTATTTGGGCCCAGATAGGGCCCAAACTGGGTTAAAGGGCCCAAATTGGACTATTGAGTCTTCAAGGGGTTGGGATGGGCCATAGATCTGCGTTGTCAAAATGACCTGACAGTTCCTAGTTTAGCTAGCCTGAGCAAAATACGGAGGACAATATTTACCAAGAGAATTGACAAAATCTTAACAGAGTGGGAGTATTTGGGCCCAGATAGGGCCCAAACTGGGTTAAAGGGCCCAAATTGGACTATTGAGTCTTCAAGGGGTTGGGATGGGCCATAGATCTGCGTTGTCAAAATGACCTGACAGTTCCTAGTTTAGCTAGCCTGAGCAAAATACGGAGGACAATATTTACCAAGAGAATTGACAAAATCTTAACAGAGTGGGAGTATTTGGGCCCAGATAGGGCCCAAACTGGGTTAAAGGGCCCAAATTGGACTATTGAGTCTTCAAGGGGTTGGGATGGGCCATAGATCTGCGTTGTCAAAATGACCTGACAGTTCCTAGTTTAGCTAGCCTGAGCAAAATACGGAGGACAATATTTACCAAGAGAATTGACAAAATCTTAACAGAGTGGGAGTATTTGGGCCCAGATAGGGCCCAAACTGGGTTAAAGGGCCCAAATTGGACTATTGAGTCTTCAAGGGGTTGGGATGGGCCATAGATCTGCGTTGTCAAAATGACCTGACAGTTCCTAGTTTAGCTAGCCTGAGCAAAATACGGAGGACAATATTATCAAGAGAATTGACAAAATCTTAACAGAGTGGGGAGTATTTGGGCCCAGATAGGGCCCAAACTGGGTTAAAGGGCCCAAATTGGACTATTGAGTCTTCAAGGGGTTGGGATGGGCCAAAGATCTGCGTTGTCAAAATGACCTGACAGTTCCTAGTTTAGCTAGCCTGAGCAAAATACGGAGGACAATATTTACCAAGAGAATTGACAAAATCTTAACAGAGTGGGAGTATTTGGGCCCAGATAGGGCCCAAACTGGGTTAAAAGGGCCCAAATTGGACTATTGAGTCTTCAAGGGGTTGGGATGGGCCATAGATCTGCGTTGTCAAAATGACCTGACAGTTCCTAGTTTAGCTAGCCTGAGCAAAATACGGAGGACAATATTTACCAAGAGAATTGACAAAATCTTAACAGAGTGGGAGTATTTGGGCCCAGATAGGGCCCAAACTGGGTTAAAGGGCCCAAATTGGACTATTGAGTCTTCAAGGGGTTGGGATGGGCCATAGATCTGCGTTGTCAAAATGACCTGACAGTTCCTAGTTTAGCTAGCCTGAGCAAAATACGGAGGACAATATTTACCAAGAGAATTGACAAAATCTTAACAGAGTGGGAGTATTTGGGCCCAGATAGGGCCCAAACTGGGTTAAAGGGCCCAAATTGGACTATTGAGTCTTCAAGGGGTTGGGATGGGCCATAGATCTGCGTTGTCAAAATGACCTGACAGTTCCTAGTTTAGCTAGCCTGAGCAAAATACGGAGGACAATATTTACCAAGAGAATTGACAAAATCTTAACAGAGTGGGAGTATTTGGGCCCAGATAGGGCCCAAACTGGGTTAAAGGGCCCAAATTGGACTATTGAGTCTTCAAGGGGTTGGGATGGGCCATAGATCTGCGTTGTCAAAATGACCTGACAGTTCCTAGTTTAGCTAGCCTGAGCAAAATACGGAGGACAATATTTACCAAGAGAATTGACAAAATCTTAACAGAGTGGGAGTATTTGGGCCCAGATAGGGCCCAAACTGGGTTAAAGGGCCCAAATTGGACTATTGAGTCTTCAAGGGGTTGGGATGGGCCAAAGATCTGCGTTGTCAAAATGACCTGACAGTTCCTAGTTTAGCTAGCCTGAGCAAAATACGGAGGACAATATTTACCAAGAGAATTGACAAAATCTTAACAGAGTGGGAGTATTTGGGCCCAGATAGGGCCCAAACTGGGTTAAAAGGGCCCAAATTGGACTATTGAGTCTTCAAGGGGTTGGGATGGGCCATAGATCTGCGTTGTCAAAATGACCTGACAGTTCCTAGTTTAGCTAGCCTGAGCAAAATACGGAGGACAATATTTACCAAGAGAATTGACAAAATCTTAACAGAGTGGGAGTATTTGGGCCCAGATAGGGCCCAAACTGGGTTAAAGGGCCCAAATTGGACTATTGAGTCTTCAAGGGGTTGGGATGGGCCAAAGATCTGCGTTGTCAAAATGACCTGACAGTTCCTAGTTTAGCTAGCCTGAGCAAAATACGGAGGACAATATTTACCAAGAGAATTGACAAAATCTTAACAGAGTGGGAGTATTTGGGCCCAGATAGGGCCCAAACTGGGTTAAAGGGCCCAAATTGGACTATTGAGTCTTCAAGGGGTTGGGATGGGCCATAGATCTGCGTTGTCAAAATGACCTGACAGTTCCTAGTTTAGCTAGCCTGAGCAAAATACGGAGGACAATATTTACCAAGAGAATTGACAAAATCTTAACAGAGTGGGAGTATTTGGGCCCAGATAGGGCCCAAACTGGGTTAAAGGGCCCAAATTGGACTATTGAGTCTTCAAGGGGTTGGGATGGGCCAAAGATCTGCGTTGTCAAAATGACCTGACAGTTCCTAGTTTAGCTAGCCTGAGCAAAATACGGAGGACAATATTTACCAAGAGAATTGACAAAATCTTAACAGAAGTGGGAGTATTTGGGCCCAGATAGGGCCCAAACTGGGTTAAAGGGCCCAAATTGGACTATTGAGTCTTCAAGGGGTTGGGATGGGCCATAGATCTGCGTTGTCAAAATGACCTGACAGTTCCTAGTTTAGCTAGCCTGAGCAAAATACGGAGGACAATATTTACCAAGAGAATTGACAAAATCTTAACAGAGTGGGAGTATTTGGGCCCAGATAGGGCCCAAACTGGGTTAAAGGGCCCAAATTGGACTATTGAGTCTTCAAGGGGTTGGGATGGGCCAAAGATCTGCGTTGTCAAAATGACCTGACAGTTCCTAGTTTAGCTAGCCTGAGCAAAATACGGAGGACAATATTTACCAAGAGAATTGACAAAATCTTAACAGAGTGGGAGTATTTGGGCCCAGATAGGGCCCAAACTGGGTTAAAGGGCCCAAATTGGACTATTGAGTCTTCAAGGGGTTGGGATGGGCCATAGATCTGCGTTGTCAAAATGACCTGACAGTTCCTAGTTTAGCTAGCCTGAGCAAAATACGGAGGACAATATTTACCAAGAGAATTGACAAAATCTTAACAGAGTGGGAGTATTTGGGCCCAGATAGGGCCCAAACTGGGTTAAAGGGCCCAAATTGGACTATTGAGTCTTCAAGGGGTTGGGATGGGCCATAGATCTGCGTTGTCAAAATGACCTGACAGTTCCTAGTTTAGCTAGCCTGAGCAAAATACGGAGGACAATATTTACCAAGAGAATTGACAAAATCTTAACAGAGTGGGAGTATTTGGGCCCAGATAGGGCCCAAACTGGGTTAAAGGGCCCAAATTGGACTATTGAGTCTTCAAGGGGTTGGGATGGGCCATAGATCTGCGTTGTCAAAATGACCTGACAGTTCCTAGTTTAGCTAGCCTGAGCAAAATACGGAGGACAATATTTACCAAGAGAATTGACAAAATCTTAACAGAGTGGGAGTATTTGGGCCCAGATAGGGCCCAAACTGGGTTAAAGGGCCCAAATTGGACTATTGAGTCTTCAAGGGGTTGGGATGGGCCATAGATCTGCGTTGTCAAAATGACCTGACAGTTCCTAGTTTAGCTAGCCTGAGCAAAATACGGAGGACAATATTATCAAGAGAATTGACAAAATCTTAACAGAGTGGGAGTATTTGGGCCCAGATAGGGCCCAAACTGGGTTAAAGGGCCCAAATTGGACTATTGAGTCTTCAAGGGGTTGGGATGGGCCAAAGATCTGCGTTGTCAAAATGACCTGACAGTTCCTAGTTTAGCTAGCCTGAGCAAAATACGGAGGACAATATTTACCAAGAGAATTGACAAAATCTTAACAGAGTGGGAGTATTTGGGCCCAGATAGGGCCCAAACTGGGTTAAAGGGCCCAAATTGGACTATTGAGTCTTCAAGGGGTTGGGATGGGCCATAGATCTGCGTTGTCAAAATGACCTGACAGTTCCTAGTTTAGCTAGCCTGAGCAAAATACGGAGGACAATATTTACCAAGAGAATTGACAAAATCTTAACAGAGTGGGAGTATTTGGGCCCAGATAGGGCCCAAACTGGGTTAAAGGGCCCAAATTGGACTATTGAGTCTTCAAGGGGTTGGGATGGGCCATAGATCTGCGTTGTCAAAATGACCTGACAGTTCCTAGTTTAGCTAGCCTGAGCAAAATACGGAGGACAATATTTACCAAGAGAATTGACAAAATCTTAACAGAGTGGGAGTATTTGGGCCCAGATAGGGCCCAAACTGGGTTAAAGGGCCCAAATTGGACTATTGAGTCTTCAAGGGGTTGGGATGGGCCATAGATCTGCGTTGTCAAAATGACCTGACAGTTCCTAGTTTAGCTAGCCTGAGCAAAATACGGAGGACAATATTTACCAAGAGAATTGACAAAATCTTAACAGAGTGGGAGTATTTGGGCCCAGATAGGGCCCAAACTGGGTTAAAGGGCCCAAATTGGACTATTGAGTCTTCAAGGGGTTGGGATGGGCCATAGATCTGCGTTGTCAAAATGACCTGACAGTTCCTAGTTTAGCTAGCCTGAGCAAAATACGGAGGACAATATTTACCAAGAGAATTGACAAAATCTTAACAGAGTGGGAGTATTTGGGCCCAGATAGGGCCCAAACTGGGTTAAAGGGCCCAAATTGGACTATTGAGTCTTCAAGGGGTTGGGATGGGCCATAGATCTGCGTTGTCAAAATGACCTGACAGTTCCTAGTTTAGCTAGCCTGAGCAAAATACGGAGGACAATATTATCAAGAGAATTGACAAAATCTTAACAGAGTGGGAGTATTTGGGCCCAGATAGGGCCCAAACTGGGTTAAAGGGCCCAAATTGGACTATTGAGTCTTCAAGGGGTTGGGATGGGCCAAAGATCTGCGTTGTCAAAATGACCTGACAGTTCCTAGTTTAGCTAGCCTGAGCAAAATACGGAGGACAATATTTACCAAGAGAATTGACAAAATCTTAACAGAGTGGGAGTATTTGGGCCCAGATAGGGCCCAAACTGGGTTAAAGGGCCCAAATTGGACTATTGAGTCTTCAAGGGGTTGGGATGGGCCATAGATCTGCGTTGTCAAAATGACCTGACAGTTCCTAGTTTAGCTAGCCTGAGCAAAATACGGAGGACAATATTTACCAAGAGAATTGACAAAATCTTAACAGAGTGGGAGTATTTGGGCCCAGATAGGGCCCAAACTGGGTTAAAGGGCCCAAATTGGACTATTGAGTCTTCAAGGGGTTGGGATGGGCCATAGATCTGCGTTGTCAAAATGACCTGACAGTTCCTAGTTTAGCTAGCCTGAGCAAAATACGGAGGACAATATTTACCAAGAGAATTGACAAAATCTTAACAGAGTGGGAGTATTTGGGCCCAGATAGGGCCCAAACTGGGTTAAAGGGCCCAAATTGGACTATTGAGTCTTCAAGGGGTTGGGATGGGCCATGGACGAACTGTACTAATTCAAGTTAAATTGTTAAAAAAAAAACCCGGGTCATTTCTATAAATCTGGAGCTCCGAATAATCGAGTGGCCCTTTAGATCTCTGTCCGTATGGTATTTGTCATCTCTTCAACCCCCCCCCCTCACATAGTGTGGCGGATTCAGGGGGTGCGGAGGGGGCGTCCGCCCCCCCCCCCCCCCTTCCCCCGGCACTGACCCCAAATTTTCCAAAAACAGGTATATTTTGGCCCATTTTCAGTAAATATCAGCAAAATTCGCCCCTTGACCCCCCGGCAAAGGGGCGCTGGATCCGTCACTGCACACATACTCCCCTTACCCCCCCCCCCCTTTTCCTGCTATCATCAGTGGCGGATTCAGGGAGATGTGGTGGGGCACCCCCCCCCTCCCCAGGCACTGACCCAAAATTTTCTAAAAACAGGTATATTTTGGCCCATTTTTAGTCAAAATCGACAAAATTCGCCTCTTGACCGTACGGCAAAGGGGCGCTAGATCCGCCACTGACCATCTAAAATTTCCGTTTTTAGTGATATGTCGATTCCCTTTTCGGTTTCATACAGCTTTTAGTTTGTGTTATAGGCGATAAATTTATATTTGTTTGGAAATCATATGGATGGAAAACTGCTGGCTAGCTTGACTCTACTAAAAATAACGTGATCACGATTAAGAAATAAACTATTTACGCAACCAAATGGCGTTGTAGCGTCATAAATGTGCACCATTTACATGATTTGGGGTTGGAAAAATTCAAGCAAAAGGTATCAGTCAAAGGGGATGCTCTATATAGAAGTTGAAAGGTCAGGAAAGGGGGGGGGGGGGGTTACGAGGCCGCGAGGAGACATAACAAGAGACTCTGGACACGTGTCTAGGTGTATGTGACAGAATTTATTGTTTGTGACAGTTAGATGGGGATAGGCATTTGACATGACAGGTGTTTAAATGTTTGATTTTGACCTGTACATCTACCCAGTACCCCGGCAACCGGCCAACGACGTGATGCCGGGTAAAGCTTATGAAGGTGAGGGGGGTAGACAGGGTGAAAGGGAAGGGGAGGAAGGGGGCGGGAGAGAGGGGGAGGGAGAAAGGGGGCGGGAGGGAGAGGTAAGGGAAGGGTGAAAAGGAGGAGAGTTGAGGGGGAGGTAAGGGGGTGGAAGGGGGAGAAAGGTACCCCTCCCCCGATGGTGTACCCTGCTGACGATAGAATATCATGATAGTATTGATATACACAGTGACATTGTATCTGTGACTCTGTAATCGGGAAAAGATCATACAGAATCTAAAAGAATGAAGAATGAAAAAAAAAATGTCTGAAATAATCAAGTTATCTTCTCGGACTCAGGACTGATATATTTTCCTTACCTGGCTGATCCCCCCCCCCCTTTTCCTTCTATCGGCTTTCCATTCCTCGTTTGTAAAATATTGATCAGGCCATGGGCGTGACTGGGTTGATCTCCGTCCCCTAGAGATTCACGAGAAGAATTTTCATTTTAAAGTTTGCAGGCCAGATGTAAGTTGAAATGTATGTTCAAGGATCATGACTAAATAGATACAAGAAGGTCTATCTGTGAATACGGCAAATAAAACGTTTACTTGAACTTTGAGTCTCATAGGATTTACATTTTATTTTGCGTGAAGTTTACACCTGTGCGGGTGTTGCGGCTCTGAACTCCCCTCCCCCTCAAGATGTCTTTATTCTATTTCTACGCTCCCAATTTCTCAACTTCAGAGCCAGGATGAACCCCATCCTTGGAAAAATGTTTTAGATCCACGCATTATTTTTTATCTATATACAATTTGTTTTTTCATTATTCCAAGGTACCGTTTTCCAGATTTTTTTTCAATTTTGAACATCTTTTTTTTAATGCCTTCGTCAGGTGTACAGGGACATATCTTTCGTATCTTTCTTATTTTCTCAAGTTACCAATAGCACACGCTGCCATTTATCAAAATAGTTTTAACCTCCCCCCCCCCCCCCCAAAAAAAAAACCCTGTTAATACCGATTTTCATACTGAATTGATGCATTCAGAAGAGAAAGCGGCTTATATTACTTCAGAAATACTTAGTGTCATTAAAATTTTAGTACCTTTTATTTACTGACAATTTCTTAAGGATATATTTGCACAAAAAGGCAATGGCATTAAAAGGGGGGGGGGGGTATTAAATCACAATTATTGTTATGTTTTAAAAAAGAAATTCAGTTGGGTTACCATTTTCTATTTTTGTAATGAAAGACTTTTAGATTTTCCATTCAAAGAATTTCCTGTTTTTCACTTTTTCAATATTTATAGATCTCTATCTGATATTACTGAAAAAAAGTAAAATGACAAAAATCCGATGACTTATAATTTACATTGTCATCGATGACGTAAACAAATTAATGGTCAATACAAACAAAAGCAGCGATTATAATAATTTCCATATTCAAAGAAAAGTAGTTTTTCAATTTTGAGTAGATTAGATCGGTATTACACCGTTGATGTCACAATATGTGACGTTGCTAAGGTATACCGGAAGTAACCCTACTTGACGTAACTAAGCAGGTGCGTCATAGTAGTGACTAAACTGAAGGTTTATAACGGTCATTAGTTGTAACTCGAAAATGGTCTATTGGATCCCTACCGGGGTGGATCCAGGGCGAGGTCAAATTGGTCCCAGAGGGTACCCCTCTTTAAAAATCTTATTCTCCAGAACCGCTGCATGTATTGAAAAACTAATTGTATCTGAGTGATCTAGAAGGATGTATGATTCAAGTTTGTTCATTTCATAAAAATCGAAGAACTCCTTTTTGACGCATTTTTAACGTCTTTTTGGCTTATGTTATTTTCATTCAAAAACTGACATTTTCATATTCTTTTTTCTCTATGTTTATCATGCTGTATTAATTTAGTTCAGTTTAGCCATAGTTAAGTAGAGGAATGCTTATAGCGAGCGGAGCTCGCTGCAAAGGCCCGAAGGGTCTTTGCGAGCGAAGCTCGCCCTTATGGTAATGCGTATACACTTACTATACTGAGAAAAGATGCTAAATCAGTGAATGAGAATGTACTTCTATGCTTTCAAAAACTTTCGTCCTCTCACATACAGAGTTGCTGCGGAGATGCTGGATATTGCCATTTACATCTTTTTTCGACATGCAAGTTGACGTATAAGCTATACTCAATTTTTGTTTACAAGTTAAATTTATTGATATAATTTTTTAGCTCTACTGGTCTCAGACCAGTCGAGCTTATGCGATACCCCGTCGTCCGGCGTCTGTCCGTCTGTCCGTCTGTCCGTCCGTCCGTCCGTCCGTAAACAATTCTTGTGCTCGCAACTCCTCTCAAACCATAGGTGATAGAAAGTTAATTCTTTTTGCATCCTACTTGGTATGTGGTCTAGTTGTGCACCTGACATTTAGTTTCAGCCCTTGGCCCCCAGGGTCTTAGAAAATGGGCGTGGTTATGAAAATCTATGTAATCTTGTGCTCGCAAATCCTCTGACACTATAAATGATGGAGACTTAATTCTTTTTGCAATATGATAAGTCTGTGGTCTAGTTGTGCACCTGATATTTTGTTTGAGCCCCTGACCCCCAGGGTCTTAGAAAATGGGTGTGGTCATTTTCTCCTATATAACTCTATGTAATCTTGTGCTCGCAACTCCTCTGACACTATAAATGATAGAGACTTAATTCTTTTTGCAATATGATGGGTCTGTGGTCTAGTTGTGCACCTGATATTTTGTTTAAACCCCTGACCCCCAGGGTCTTAGAAATAGGGTGTGGTTATTTTCTCCTATATAACTCTATGTAATATTGTGCTTGCAACTCCTCTGACACTATAAATGATAGAGACTTAATTCTTTTTGCAATATGATGGGTCTATGGTCTAGTTGTGCACCTGATATTTTGTTTGAGTCCCTGACCCCCAGGGTCTTAGAAATGGGTGTGGTCATTTTCTCCTATATAACTCTATGTAATCTTGTGCTCGCAACTCCTCTGACACTATAAATGATAGAGACTTAATTCTTTTTGCAATATGATGGGTCTGTGGTCTAGTTGTGCACCTGATATTTTGATTGAGCCCCTGACCCCCAGGGTCTTAGAAATGGGTGTGGTCATTTTCTCCTATATAACTCTATGTAATCTTGTGCTCGCAACTCCTCTGACACTATAAATGATAGAGACTTAATTCTTTTTGCAATATGATGGGTCTGTGGTCTAGCTGTGCACCTGATATTTTGTTTGAGCCCCTGACCCCCAGATTCTTAGAAATGGGTGTGGTCATTTTCTCCTATATAACTCTATGTAATCTTGTGCTCGCAACTCCTCTGACACTATAAATGATAGAGACTTAATTCTTTTTGCAATATGATGGGTCTGTGGTCTAGTTGTGCACCTGATATTTTGTTTGAACCCCTGACCCCCAGGGTCTTAGAAATGGGTGTGGTTATTTTCTCCTATATAACTCTATGTAATCTTGTGCTCGCAACTCCTCTGACACTATAAATGATAGAGACTTAATTCTTTTTGCAATATGATGGGTCTATGGTCTAGTTGTGCACCTGATATTTTGTTTGAGTCCCTGACCCCCAGGGTCTTAGAAATGGGTGTGGTCATTTCACCTATATAACTCTATGTAATATTGTGCTCGCAACTCCTCCGACACTATAAATGAAAGAGACTTAATTCTTTTTGCAATATGATGGGTCTGTGGTCTAGTTGTGCACCTGATATTTTGTTTGAGTCCCTGACCCCCAGGGTCTTAGAAATGGGTGTGGTCATTTTCTCCTATACATGTATAACTCTATGTAATCTTGTGCTCGCAACTCCTCTGACACTATAAATGATAGAGACTTAATTCTTTTTGCAATATGATGGGTCTGTGGTCTAGTTGTGCACCTGATATTTTGATTGAGCCCCTGACCCCCAGGGTCTTAGAAATGGGTGTGGTTATTTTCTCCTATATAACTCTATGTAATCTTGTGCTCGCAACTCCTCTGACACTATAAATGATAGAGACTTAATTCTTTTTGCAATATGATGGGTCTGTGGTCTAGCTGTGCACCTGATATTTTGTTTGAGCCCCTGACCCCCAGGGTCTTAGAAGATGGGTGTGGTCATTTTCTCCTATATAACTCTATGTAATCTTGTGCTCGCAACTCCTCTGACACTATAAATGATAGAGACTTAATTCTTTTTGCAATATGATGGGTCTGTGGTCTAGCTGTGCACCTGATATTTTGTTTGAGCCCCTGACCCCCAGATTCTTAGAAATGGGTGTGGTCATTTTCTCCTATATAACTCTATGTAATCTTGTGCTCGCAACTCCTCTGACACTATAAATGATAGAGACTTAATTCTTTTTGCAATATGATGGGTCTGTGGTCTAGTTGTGCACCTGATATTTTGTTTGAACCCCTGACCCCCAGGGTCTTAGAAATGGGTGTGGTTATTTTCTCCTATATAACTCTATGTAATATTGTGCTTGCAACTCCTCCGACACTATAAATGATAGAGACTTAATTCTTTTTGCAATATGATGGGTCTATGGTCTAGTTGTGCACCTGATATTTTGTTTGAGTCCCTGACCCCCAGGGTCTTAGAAATGGGTGTGGTCATTTCACCTATATAACTCTATGTAATATTGTGCTCGCAACTCCTCCGACACTATAAATGAAAGAGACTTAATTCTTTTTGCAATATGATGGGTCTGTGGTCTAGTTGTGCACCTGATATTTTGTTTGAGTCCCTGACCCCCAGGGTCTTAGAAATGGGTGTGGTCATTTTCTCCTATACATGTATAACTCTATGTAATCTTGTGCTCGCAACTCCTCTGACACTATAAATGATAGAGACTTAATTCTTTTTGCAATATGATGGGTCTGTGGTCTAGTTGTGCACCTGATATTTTGATTGAGCCCCTGACCCCCAGGGTCTTAGAAATGGGTGTGGTTATTTTCTCCTATATAACTCTATGTAATCTTGTGCTCGCAACTCCTCTGACACTATAAATGATAGAGACTTAATTCTTTTTGCAATATGATGGGTCTGTGGTCTAGCTGTGCACCTGATATTTTGTTTGAGCCCCTGACCCCCAGGGTCTTAGAAGATGGGTGTGGTCATTTTCTCCTATATAACTCTATGTAATCTTGTGCTCGCAACTCCTCTGACACTATAAATGATAGATACTTAATTCTTTTTGCAATATGATGGGTCTGTGGTCTAGTTGTGCACCTGATATTTTGTTTGAACCCCTGACCCCCAGGGTCTTAGAAATGGGTGTGGTTATTTTCTCCTATATAACTCTATGTAATATTGTGCTTGCAACTCCTCCGACACTATAAATGATAGAGACTTAATTCTTTTTGCAATATGATGGGTCTGTGGTCTAGTTGTGCACCTGATATTTTGTTTGAGTCCCTGACCCCCAGGGTCTTAGAAATGGGTGTGGTCATTTTCTCCTATATAACTCTATGTAACATAATCTTGTGCTTGCAACTCCTCTGACACTATGAATGATGGAGACTTAATTCTTTTTGCAATATGATGGGTCTGTGGTCTAGTTGTGCACCTGATATTTTGTCTGAGCCCCTGGCCCCCAGGGTCTTAGAAAATGGGTGTGGTCATTTTCTTCTATATAACTCTATTTAATCTTGTGCTCGCAACTCCTCTGACACTATAAATGATAGAGACTTAATTCTTTTTGCAATATGATGGGTCTGTGGTCTAGTGTTGCACCTGATATTTTGTTTGAGCCCCTTACCCCCAGGGTCTTAGAAAATGGGTGTGGTCATTTTCTCCTATATAACTCTATGTAATCTTGTGCTCGCAACTCCTCTGACAATATAAATGATTGAGACTTAATTCTTTTTGCAATATGATGGGTCTCACAGTGGTTTAGTTGTGCACCTGATATTTTGTTTGAGTCCCTGACCCCCAGGGTCTTAGAAATAGGTGTGGTCATTTTCTTCTATATAACTCTATGTAATCTTGTGCTCGCAACTCCTCTGGCACTATAAATGATGGAGACTTAATTCTTTTTGCAATATGATGGGTCAGTGGTCTTATTGTGCACCTTATATTTTGTTTGAGCCCCTGTCCCCCAGGGTCTTAGAAAATGGGTGTGGTCATTTTTTCCTTTATCATTCTATGTAATCTTGTGCTTGCAACTCCTCTGACACTATAAATGATGGAGACTTAATTCTTTTTGCAATATGATGGATCTGTGGTCTAGTTGTGTCATTGATAGTTCATTTGAGCTAGAAGCCTCTGGCCCCTAGCTTCTTTTAAAATTGATGTGGCTTTCTTTTTTGAAATACTATATCTCGGATATTATAAATTATATGAGTGATTTTATAGTTGCAGTCTAATGGATATGTTGTTTTGTCGTGCTACTTATAATTTGTTTGAGCACCTAGCTGCTCCCTATGGTCTTTAAGAAAGGAAATTGATGTTTTAAAGAAAAAACAACCAGGAGAGCTACAGTCTCGTCAGAGACTTCTGGTCGTAAAGCAGATTACGAAATAGCATCAACAACTTGGCGTAACCACGGAATCTTTTAGGAAAGCTGACATTTCCGTTTGAGTATTTTGTTTACTGTGCTTCTATGACGTCATTGACGTCATCGCGCCAAATCGCTTATGTCACCCCGTACGAAATATCCAACAAGGAATAATGAGAAAATTCCTCCTGGAATTTCTTTATTTTCTAACAGGAATTAAAAGTCTGTGTAGCAATTTTCAATACATTTTCCTGTTGGAAAAAAAGAAATCCTGGAGGAAAAAAGCTTGAATTATTTAAATTAGGCTGGCAGGAAAAATATTCCTGCTGGAAATTAGGGGAAAATCCAGCTAGAATTTGTGGCAGGAATATTTTCTTACTCAGTGGCTGTAGCAGGAATGTCGTTTTCCTACCAGGAATTTAAATAAAGATTTCTGGCATGAAAAATATTCCTGCTAGACTAATTCCTACTGGAAAATAAATTCCTGGTAGGAATATTTAAAAATAGAAAACAATGTCATCAGCATGAGAGTAAAATTTTTAATTTGATCATGCTATCAAAATCATGTTTGAATAGTGAGTGCATGCAAGGCCTATGATGACATGGATCACTAAAATTATTCAGACGATTTATCAGAAATATTTGCATGCCAAAGATTTATCATCAATCTGAAATAATTTGTTACAAAGTTCCTTTAAGTTTTGGTGCTTAGTCCATCGTCCAACTGGCGTTATAATTGTCTCTACTTTCCTATGAAGATTAAAAGATGACAGGGTCTTACTGCAGGGTGAAAAAGCTGAAAAAAAGGTTTTGGTTTACTAATTTATATGTCCAATTGAAACAAACTTTGTCTTTCTATCAATCAGGTTTTAAAAAATTAACTTTGCACTTAAGGCACTTAATTCATTATTGAATTACATGAACATAACATTGACTTATACAATTTATACTCAATCAGTTTTGATTTAAGTATATGATATGACTTTCATGTAGCCAAATGCAATTAAATGTATGATACTGTAAACTCTAGACATTTATGATTCATATTATATTAGAAATGTGACTGAAAACTTACCATTGGAAATTTCACTGTCACTGAATTAGTGTTCTCTTTTTTGATGAGTCAATCAAAGCAACTGAAGAAAAAAATAGCAATCCAAGGAATGCTTGTGTCGCCTGCGAAGCGGTTTGATTATTATTCTAGAAAGTGGAACAAAATTATTGGTATCAGTAGAAAAGTCTTGTCAAATGAAATTCATTTGAAATATCAGACCTCTTAATTACAAATGATCATTTCATCTTATCTCATTTTATCATGGTCATTCTCAAATTTTCAGAAATGAGTGTAAATCATCTAGGTCAAGGTCACTACGTAAAAATTGGTAACAAAAAGGTGTCATCATAAGAAATAGTTAAGACCTATCACCTACCACTTAAAAAATATATACAACCTTAAAAAAGAAGGTCAAATAGCTAGGTAAAGGTCAAAAGGTAAAAAATTATGGTATGTGTAGAATGGCATTGTTACAAGAAAAATACATGTGAAATATCAAAGCCCTATCACCTACCAATCAAAAGATATAGCCAATATTACTTTTCTTGAAAAGTAGGTCAAATATCTAGATCAAGGTCAAAAGGTCAAATATTAAGGTCTGTGTAGAAAGGTCTTGTCACAAGGAATAGAAATGTGAAATACCAAAGCCCTATCACTTACCAATCAAAGATATATCCATTCTTAATTTTTTGGAAAAGTAGGTCAAATATGTAGGTCAAGGTCAATAGGTCAAAAATTATGATATGTGTAGGAAGGTCTTGTCACAAGGAATACACATGTGAAATATCAAAGCCCTATCACTTACCAATCAAAAGATATAGCGAATCTTATCTTTTTTTCAAAAGTAGGTCAAATATCTAGGTCAAGGTCACAAGGTCAAAAATTATGGTATGTGTAGAAAGGTCTTGCCACAAGGATTGCACATGTGAAATATCAAAGTCCTAACACTTACCAATCAAAAGATATATCCATTCTTAATTTTTTTGAAAAGTAGGTCAAATATGTAGGTCAAGGTCACTAGGTCAAAAATTATGGTATGTGTAAGAAGGTCTTGTCACAAGGAATACACATGTGAAATATCAAAGCCCTATCACTTACCAATCAAAAGTTATGGGCTGTGACACCCAAAGTGTGACAGACAGACAGACGGACGGACTGACAGACGGACGGACGGACAGACGGACAGACGGACAACGGACAAAGTGATCCCTAAGTGTCGCTGTGCTTCGCAGGCGACACAAAAACCAGATATGGTTATTTTAAAACAACTAATTATTTTCCATAATGATATACTATGTAATATCAATAAATTCTAGACGATCGTATTTTAAACAATGTCTGGAAGCTTCATCCCACTAACATTCATGAAATTGTGACACTTCCAAATTACTTCTTTGACTTTTTTATTATCGCAAATGATTAATAATCCGTGAGTTCCCTTGATAGTTCTAAAGAGATACCTCCCTTTCGATGACTTGCTCTAGATGACCTTGCAATTGCAGACGGATTACTCTCTCACCCCATCCTTTAATCCCCCTTTTCACCCTCAACATCTCCCTCTTTGTCCAGTGCCCCCCCCCCCTCCTGCCACCCATAAAAGTTTGAACTGCATTATATATAAAACAATAAAGCCTGTGTTTGTGAAACACGAATGCCCCCGATGGCATCTTTGTTAGTATGAACACTATTTTCTGTTAAGTACATGTATGTGAGGTCACTGGGTTAAAACGTCAAAGGTCAAGGTCACGAGGTCAAAAATTTTGGTATCATTGGAAAGGTCTTGTCACAAGGAATACACATGTGAAATATGAAAGCCCTATCACTTCCCATTCAAAAGTTATGCCCAATGTTAAAGTTTTTGAAAAGTAGGTCAAAGGTCAAGGTCAAGGTCACGAGGTCAAAAATTTTGGTATCAATGGAAAGGTCTTGTCACAAGAAATACACATGTGAAATATGAAAGCCCTATCACTTCCCATTTAAAAGTTATGCCCGATGTTAAAGTTTTTGAAAAGTAGGTCAAAGGTCAAGGTCACGAGGTCAAAAAATTTGGTATCAATGGAAAGGTCTTGTCACAAGGAATACACATATGAAATATGAAAGCCCTATCACTTCCCATTCAAAAGTTATGCCCAATGTTAAAGTTTTTGAAAAGTAGGTCAAAGGTCAAGGTCAAGGTCACGAGGTCAAAAATTTTGGTATCAATGGAAAGGTCTTGTCACAAGGAATACACATGTGAAATATGAAAGCCCTATCACTTCCCATTCAAAAGTTATGTCCAATGTTAAAGTTTTTCGGACAAACAGACAGACAAACAGACAAACAGACGGACAGGCCAAAAACTATATGCCCCCGAATCTTTGATTCCGGGGGCATAAAAATCATACCCCCAGTAAAGGCTCATTTTAGAATTATTACTCACGAATTAGTGCAGCTACAGTTGGTTTGTTTAAAATGAATCAATCTGCTCGGATTCCTATATAAGCGGATAAGAACGCATCAGAATCACCTGTCAGGCCACATCACTTCATATCTGAAAATGAAATAATGAAATGCTACTTTGAAATACCAGGTATCTCACACCCATTTATGGGACTGAGGCCCGGGGCCTTTGAAATTGGGAGAAATAGTGGCGTATTCTCAAAAATTGGGAAAAATATAAATAGATTTGGATGCTTGTTTTGCTTGAAATTTAACATTTTTACTCGTTTTTAAAGAAATTCCCATAAAGTTTCAAATTGAGAAAAAAAAAAACTATTTTGCATTGGGAATGGGGCCGAATATCGTCCCTAAATAAGGTCGATCAAGAGCCCTGAATACTTTAAAACACTATTCAGTATTCAATAAAAATTTCAGAACCCCCCCCCCCCCCCTCGCCTTTTTTCCAAATTCCCTTGACATTTGTATATTTATTTTCCTCTGAATCAAAACTCTTATCTTTACATTGTTATTCTGCACAGGAATGAAACACTATTCTAAAGTCGTAGTTTATATTACCTGTCATGATCAGAGTGTCATAATTCAGGGGGGGGGGGGGGGGGGGGGGGGGTTACAGCTGTCTTTGTTGTGCGCAAGCGTAATTTTACCGCGCGTATATTATTTTCAAATCATTTTACCTTTCGTAGTTTGATTAGTATTCAATTAAACAACATTTACTCCATGATAAAACGATAGAAACAAGGAAATATTTTAAACATGGATAGGCGTTACAAGATAAAAATTTCTTACCTGCCCAGAACTTGAAAATAGCTGTTCATTGTTAACATCTTTCTGGAATTCCTTAACACACGAATACGAACTGTATTTCTCTTAAAGAATCAAGCGGTCTGTAATTGTTTTAATCACCCTCGAGTATATATATTCTCTCTGACCATGCTGACACGAAATATTTTACACTGTATTATAAGCGTGTGTCTTCGTGTACATCCTGCTCTGATTGCCGAGAAAATCTGGGTTAGTCTACTTCGCGCCCGCAGCTGTTTATCATCAACCACACTCATGGGGAACAAAGAGTAATCTGTCAAATTTCTCCCGAAATTAATAATAAAACCCGATCCGCTCGGAAGGGATAATTGAAAGAATTTAGGTCAAAGTAATGTTGAAATGATTCACAATAAATAAAATAAGTAAACAATAAATCAATAAATGCTTTAATAAATAAATAGACTAAAAAGTAACCCGTGGGGTGCCTTGAGTTCCACGTTGATTTAGACGAGCCGGGATTTTTAAAATGGATAGAACTCACCAGATGTATGTGTACCAATTCTGCTGCTCGTATGTATCCGCATGCATGTTATACGTTATATTTATCTGATCGGAAAGGGTGGGGGAGGGGTGGGGTACAGATTGTGTCATTTACCGCTAATTATCTCTGCGTGTCGTCTCTGTATATATGCTATGCAAACTCCCACGTTTCGCGGCGATGAAAATCATTAGACTGACGCATACCCCAAATTAAAAACCAGCTGGTCAATACATCGTCAGACATAAAAAATATTCTAAAACGTATTTAACGCCGCCGGTAAGGACATAAGACATTAACAAACGAATCCGCTGTAATATGGGCGGATCTCAAATTATTTCAGGGGTCCAGTCCGCAGTGACAAGACGGGGAGGGGTCCAGCCATTGATTCTAAAAAAAAAAGAAAAAAGGAAAAACATGAAAGCGGTAAAAAAAAAAACAAAAAAAAAAAAAACAACTCGGATTTCGGCAACAACGAGGGGGGGGGGGGGGGGGGTTCCTGAATAGATCCACCAATGAGCTGCTTTTTAACTGATACTAGTATATTATTTAATAGTTACATATTTTCCTTCTGGCAAAATTATAATGTATCGGATTACTCAGATTACCAAGTATTACAAATGGAAATCAAAGAATTCGGGTTCAGTTTCTAATTCCCAGTCTTTGGTATGTGCGTCAAAATTTGAAAATGAACTGTTGAATATGATTTTCAGGGGAAAATTTTAGGCTCCCTTTTCCTTTTTCTTAGGGATGCATATATATGCACCTGGCCTCTGCAATACGTACATGTACTTGTCATTTATATGTGACAATTTTAACACCAACATATATAATGTGAAATTCATTCTAAGTTTTGAATTCCTGCCACAGAAATCTTCTAAGTATAATCCTGCCACAGATATTTTCTAAGTCAAATATTCCTACACTGAGTTTTGTTAAAGTTTCAGATTCCTGTCTCTAGCAGGAAAAACGAAAATTATTCCTGGTAGGAATAAAATATTTCTAGTGGGAATTTTGTCAAAATTCCATGTCCTGCTACGTTCCTGCTGGAAAATAAAATTCCTACATAATTCCAGACGGATTCCTACTACATTCTGACAGGAATCCTGCCAGATATTTCGTACGGGACTTTGACGTCGTAAGTTTTTCCTTTAATGGACGTATTTTGCTTGACGTAAACGCTTTTAAAAAGGTCAATAATCCGGCCAAAGTATTCCCATGGGCGGTTTTGTCTTCAATCCGGATGGCTTCACGGTATTAAGTTTCTCAATCCAGAACACTTCTCGAATTAGAGGCAACCGAACATTTCTCCAAAATTATAATTTTGAAGTCCGATACTGCGTGTGTGTGTTTCTTTCTTTTTCTTTTTTTTTTTTAGCCGAGTTGCAAAACTCGGCTCTTAATTTGATGTGAGACGGGCGAGTGGGCGGGCGTCTGGGCGGGCGGGCGGGAGGGCGTCAACAATTGGTTTCCGGACTATAAGTCAACTACGAAAGAGGCTATAACAATGAAACTTCATACACTTACTCACCATTAGTCAAGGATGAGCCCTATTGATTTTGGGGTCAAAAGGTCAAAGGTCAAGGTCACAGGACTCAGATGATTGAAAATGGTTTCCGGACCATATTTCAGCCTGTATTGCACCTATAATCATGAAACTTGCCAGAAATGTTTCCCTTGAATCAAGGATGAGGCCTATTGATTTTGGGGTCAAAAGGTCAAAGGTCAAGGTCACAGGACTCAGATGATTGAAAATGGTTTCCGGACCATATTTCAGCCTGTATTGCACCTATAATCATGAAGCTTGCCAGAAATGTTTCCCTTGAATCAAGGATGAGGCCTATTGATTTTGGGGTCAAAAGGTCAAAGGTCAAGGTCACAGGACTCTGTTGATTGAAATTGGTTTTCGGACCATATTTCAGCCTGTATTGCACCTATAATCATGTAACTTGCCAGAAATGTTTCCTGTGAACAGAAAATGACCACTTTTGATTTTGGGGTCAAAAGGTCAAAGGTCAAGGTCACAGGACTCTGATGATTGAAAATGGTTTCCTGGCCATATTTTAGCCTGTATTGCACCTAAAGTCATGAAACTTGCCAATAATGATTCCCATGAATCAAGAATGACCCCTATTGATTTTGGGGTCAATAGGTCAAAGGTCAAGGTCACAGGACTCCGATGATTGAAAGTGGTTTCCGGACCATATTTCAGCCTGTATTGCAATTATAATCATGAAGCTTGCCAGAAATGTTTCCCATGGATCAAGGATGACCACTATCAATTTTTAGCTCACCTCGACGAAGTTGAGTGAGCTTATGCTATAACCCCACGCGTCCGCGTCCGCGTCCGCGTCCGTGTCCGCGTCCGTGTCCGCGTCCGCGTCCGGTTAAGAAGTTTGGGGTAGCTCAGTATCTGATAAAGTACTAATGCTACAGTAACCAAACTTGCACAAGTGATTCATCTTTGGATGCTGAGGTGAACCCATGCATCGTATGCAGCATCTGACCTACCTTTTCCGCTTGAGTGACTTGGTTAAGAAGTTTGGGGTAGCTCAGTATCTGACAAAGTACTAATGCTACAGTAACCAAACTGGCACAAGTGATTCATCTTTGGATGCTGAGGTGAACCCATGCATCGGATGCAGCATCTGACCTACCTTTTTCGCTTGAGTGACTTGGTTAAGAAGTTTGGGGTAGCTCAGTATCTGACAAAGTAATAATGCTACAGTAACCAAACTTGCACAAGTGATTCATCTTTGGATGCTGAGGTGAACCAATGCATCGGATGCAGCATCTGACCTACATTTTCCGCTTGAGTGACTTGGTTAAGAAGTTTGGGGTAGCTCAGTATCTGACAAAGTACCAATGCTATAGTAACCAAACTTGCACAAGTGATTCATCTTTGGATGCTGAGGTGAACCCATGCATCGTATGCAGCATCTGACCTATATTTTCCGCTTGAGTGACTTGGTTAAGAAGTTTGGGGTAGCTCAGTATCTGACAAAGTACTGATGCTACAGTAACCAAACTGGCACAAGTGATTCATCTTTGGATGCTGAGGTGAACCCATGCATCATATGCAGCATCTGACCTACATTTTCCGCTTGAGTGACTTGGTTAAGAAGTTTGGGGTAGCTCAGTATCTGACAAAGTACTGATGCTACAGTAACCAAACTTGCACAAGTGATTCATCTTTGGATGCTGAGGTGAACCCATGCATCGGATGCAGCATCTGACCTACATTTTCCGCTTGAGTGACTTGGTTAAGAAGTTTGGGGTAGCTCAGTATCTGACAAAGTACTAATGCTACAGTAACCAAACTGGCACAAGTGATTCATCTTTGGATGCTGAGGTGAACCCATGCATCGTATGCAGCATCTGACCTACATTTTCCGCTTGAGTGACTTGGTTATGAAGTTTGGGGTAGCTCAGTATCTGACAAAGTACTGATGCTACAGTAACCAAACTTGCACAAGTGATTCATCTTTGGATGCTGAGGTGAACCCATGCATTCGATGCAGCATCTGACCTACATTTTCCGCTTGAGTGACTTGGTTAAGAAGTTTGGGGTAGCTCAGTAATTGACAAAGTACTGATGCTACAGTAACCAAACTTGCACAAGTGATTCATCTTTGGATGCCGAGATGGACCCAAGCATCGGATGCAGCATCTGACCTACTTTTTCCACTTGAGTGATTTCGCTTTTAAAAGCCAATATTGAGCAAAGTATAAGTGCTACATGTACCAAACTTGCATATTGGATGTATCTTTGATCAAACTTTCATAAAATGACCTTGACCTACTTTTTCTGCTTGAGTGATTTTGCCTTTAAAAGCCAATATTGAGCAAAGTATAAGTGCTAGATGTTCCAAACTTGCATATAAGATGTATCTTCGATCAAACTTTCAAAAAATGACCTCGACCTACTTTTTCCGCTTGAGTGCTTTTGCCTTTAAAAGCCAATATTGAGCAAAGTATAAGTGATACATGTACCAAACTTGCATATTGGATGTATTTTTGATCAATCTTTCATAAAATGACCTTGACCTACTTTTTCCGCTTGAGTGATTTTGCTCTTTAAAGCCAATATTGAGCAAAATATAACAGCTACATGTACCAAGCTTGTATATTGGATGTATCTTTGATCAAACTTTCATAAAATGACCTCGACCTACTTTTTCCGCTTGAGTGATTTTGCCTTTAAAAGCCAATATTGAGCAAAGTATAAGTGATACATGTACCAAACTTGCATATTGGATATATCTTTGATCAATCTTTCATAAAATGACCTTGACCTAATTTTTCTGCTTGAGTGATTTTGCTCTATAAAGCCAATATTGAGCAAAGTATAACTGCTACATGTACCAAACTTGCATATTGGATGTATCTTTGATCAAACTTTCATAAAATGACCTTGACCTACTTTTTCTGCTTGAATGGTTTTGCCTTTAAAAGCCAATATACATGTACTAAGAAATATGTTTGAATTGAATTTTGCTGTCACGAGGTGAGCTTCGTAATCTGTGATTACCTATGTTTGGGTTAAAAGGTCAAAAGTCAAGGTCACAGGACTAAGATGATTAAAAATGGTTTCCCGACTGAATTTGAGCCTGTATTGCACCTATAATCATGTAACTTGCCAGAAATGTTTCCAGTGAATAGAAAATGACCACTTTTGATTTAGGGGTCAAAGATCAAGGTCACAGGACTTAGGTAATTGAAAATGGTTTCCAGACCATTTTTGAGCCTGTATTGCACCTATAATCATGAAACTTGTTCTTTGTTTTATAGTAGTTCTCTTTTGCTTAAGGTTCCTGCACCCTAATAGACAACTTTCGGTTAAAATTTTCACAACATTTCGCCATTTCCAACAAGTACCGATGATTTTATCATCGCAAATGTTCGTACATAATAGCATGAGTTTACAAATGGTACCATGTAAACAAGAAAAATTAGGACATAAAGTATTCTGTATGATGAGATTGAAAATCTGTATCCTTGAAAATATATTACACGCTGATATAGAATAAAGAGAAGACCATTTCTTGATCCAAAAATTTTCATTTAGGACCACAAAATGTTGTTACAAACCATACACATTTCATGTTAGTCTGCATATTCATACTTACATTCCAGTTTTGCAACTCGGCATTTTGCATCTTCGATGCATTTTGAGCTTATTTTTTTTGTTATTGAAATGTTGTGAAACAGGCTTTGGACGATTGTGTCCGACATCTTTTTTTTTTTTTTTTTTTTTTTTTTTTTTTTTGGTCGATATGCAATGAGTTATTCATTTTCATTTAACCTTCTTCTGACAGAATTAAAATGGCTTGAAATAAAAAAAAATCACATTTAGGAAATATATGAGCTTAGGTCGATTCCGTTTTTAACCAGGTCTGTTTATAAATCCTTGGTCTGACATATAGGCTAATACATTTTGTTTTGACACCAGTAAAAGGTTTCATAGTTGCTATAATTCATGTAGTGAGACCAAAACTCCCAGAATTTCTTCAAAATGTTAGTCTCATAGTCATAATATGAGAACCTTTTCTCCTGAGCGGGACAAAGGAGCCCGGATTGACATAATTATATTTGATCAGCACAGATGTCTAAAAGTGTCGGACATGCCGGCAAAACCAATAAAATTTTCTTGTGTCCTACAAAAGTTACGCAAATACCGGTCCAAATTTCCGACTTGTTTCTCAAATTTGTTTTCGTCAAATGCGCCAATCTATTGAATCATGGGGCGGATTTGTTGCGTCGCCTGGTTTGGCCTGGCGTAAGATTTTAACCGGGAAATGGGATTGTTTCGGTAGTGAAATGAGCCGGCGGGCGAAAAATGATGAGCCGGATCACCCGCAGAATTTTGAGCGGGCACCAACCGGCTGATTGCAAACAATATGGCTGAATAGTGTACCCGAAATAATTTAAATATTTTAAAGTCGTATTCCATGGCTTGCACTTTTTATTAGCTCACCTGAGCCAAAGGCTCTAGTGAGCTATTGTCATAGCGATCCGTCCGGCGTCCGTCGTCCGTCGTGTGTCGTGTGTCGTGTGTCTGTCGTAAACTTTTCACATTTTCGACTTCTTCTCAAGAATGGCTAAAGGGATTTTGATGAAACTTGGTAGGTATAAAGTACTAATGGTCCCCTACAAGTGTTGTTGTTTTTCGTCCGGATCCCTCAACAGGTGGCGCCACCACAGGCAAAAGTAGGTCACGGGGGGTACCCTCCTTTGACAAACTTCTTCTTCAGAACGGAAGCACGTATCGACAAACCGAAAGCATCAGGATGATCTAGAGAGATGTCTTAAGAAGTGTTGTTATTTTTGGTTCCACTCCGAACTCAAATTTTTGACGCTTTTTTGACGTCTCTTCGGACTTAGTCAGAAATGCAAATTTTTGCACTATTTCTTTAAATAACTCAATAAGTGTATGATCTTACACACTCATTTACTGCATATTTATCATATCTAACTTAATTATTGCTTTGATATGTATTTTATGCTTAAATTTTATTTTTTTGATTTTTTATGATTTTTTTTCTTATGTAAAAAGGAAGGGGGGGGGGGTTGATTTTCATACATTTTCTGCTTCTTTTCTATAACCACTCTTCAGATTGTCATGACATTTTGTAGGTATGAGGTACTCATGCATGGTACCCTTCAAGTGAAGGAATTTTGTCAAGATATCCACTTTTGGATTTTTAAGGAATATTTTTTAAGATTGTACATAGGTATAGTGTATGTTTTCCATGCCCAATGGACCCATGGGGAGTGGCTCCAAACCCCGGCGGGACCCCAACAAAAATTTTTCTTCCCTTATTAGCTCACCTGAGCCAAAGGCTCTAGTGAGCTATTGTCATAGCGATCCGTCCGTCGTCCGTCGTGTGTCGTGTGTCGTGTGTCTGTCGTAAACTTTTCACATTTTCGACTTCTTCTCAAGAATGGCTAAAGGGATTTTGATGAAACTTGGTAGGTATAAAGTACTAATGGTCCCCTACAAGTGTTGTTGTTTTTCGTCCGGATCCCTCAACAGGTGGCGCCACCACAGGCAAAAGTAGGTCACGGGGGGTACCCTCCTTTGACAAACTTCTTCTTCAGAACGGAAGCACGTATCGACAAACCGAAAGCATCAGGATGATCTAGAGAGATGTCTTAAGAAGTGTTGTTATTTTTGGTTCCACTCCGAACTCAAATTTTTGACGCTTTTTTGACGTCTCTTCGGACTTAGTCAGAAATGCAAATTTTTGCACTATTTCTTTAAATAACTCAATAAGTGTATGATCTTACACACTCATTTACTGCATATTTATCATATCTAACTTAATTATTGCTTTGATATGTATTTTATGCTTAAATTTTATTTTTTTGATTTTTTATGATTTTTTTTCTTATGTAAAAAGGAAGGAGGGGGGGGTTGATTTTCATACATTTTCTGCTTCTTTTCTATAACCACTCTTCAGATTGTCATGACATTTTGTAGGTATGAGGTACTCATGCATGGTACCCTTCAAGTGAAGGAATTTTGTCAAGATATCCACTTTTGGATTTTTAAGGAATATTTTTTAAGATTGTACATAGGTATAGTGTATGTTTTCCATGCCCAATGGACCCATGGGGAGTGGCTCCAAACCCCGGCGGGACCCCAACAAAAATTTTTCTTCCCTTATTAGCTCACCTGAGCCAAAGGCTCTAGTGAGCTATTGTCATAGCGATCCGTCCGTCGTCCGTCGTGTGTCGTGTGTCGTGTGTCTGTCGTAAACTTTTCACATTTTCGACTTCTTCTCAAGAATGGCTAAAGGGATTTTGATGAAACTTGGTAGGTATAAAGTACTAATGGTCCCCTACAAGTGTTGTTGTTTTTCGTCCGGATCCCTCAACAGGTGGCGCCACCACAGGCAAAAGTAGGTCACGGGGGGTACCCTCCTTTGACAAACTTCTTCTTCAGAACGGAAGCACGTATCGACAAACCGAAAGCATCAGGATGATCTAGAGAGATGTCTTAAGAAGTGTTGTTATTTTTGGTTCCACTCCGAACTCAAATTTTTGACGCTTTTTTGACGTCTCTTCGGACTTAGTCAGAAATGCAAATTTTTGCACTATTTCTTTAAATAACTCAATAAGTGTATGATCTTACACACTCATTTACTGCATATTTATCATATCTAACTTAATTATTGCTTTGATATGTATTTTATGCTTAAATTTTATTTTTTTGATTTTTTATGAATTTTTTTCTTATGTAAAAAGGAAGGGGGGGGGTTGATTTTCATACATTTTCTGCTTCTTTTCTATAACCACTCTTCAGATTGTCATGACATTTTGTAGGTATGAGGTACTCATGCATGGTACCCTTCAAGTGAAGGAATTTTGTCAAGATATCCACTTTTGGATTTTTAAGGAATATTTTTTAAGATTGTACATAGGTATAGTGTATGTTTTCCATGCCCAATGGACCCATGGGGAGTGGCTCCAAACCCCGGCGGG